>VWZY01005356.1:14784-29763 GCA_013399075.1 Chloroceryle aenea
TTTTGAATAAATGTTAAAAGAAAAATGCTTCCAAGGGCCTGTCACAGCTCCCCATTAGAAATTATAATGATTGATCTTTAAAAACAAAACTCACAGGGAAGCACTATAAAGAAACTAATTCTATAAAGCCATTGTATTCATCCATATACTGTCACCTGACTTTTTATTCCAAGAAAGAACTTATTTCATACTGAAATAAGTTTAAATATGAAAACATATTCTATGGACAGAAATGTTTACTTACCCCTAATTTTCCCTCCCTAGCAACATGGGGTGGTTTAAAAATTATTATGCATTTAAGTAAAAAAGAAAAAAGAAAGAAAAATAAAAGAATGTGTTGTGCATCAAATACCAAACTTAATACTGTACACAGTGAATCTGTAAACTGTGACTAAAGGCGAAACATTTTTAAAATGCCTCTGATAATGAAAAGATTTATTGTAAAATATGCCTTAAATGGCCTGAACAAAATGCCCATTGTTTGTGCACAAAATGACTTTATTCAGCAGTCGTTCCTGGATTTAGCCCTTGGTGGTCTTCAGATGCAGGAGGACCAAAGGATTTGACAGCAGGGGAGCTGGAATCCGTAACAAACACCTTTTTAATTTAGGGCAATAACAGTGATGTGATTTGGTATGGGAAAGCTAAATTTGACTTCTTTTGTTTTGTCTTTTTTTTCTGAGTGCCTGGAGCTACCTCCACATGTGCTGATATTCTCATAAAAATGTCTTTAGTGTACCAGACATTGAGGTCAGATACTGTGCACCACAAAAACTGTATGGCAGGTTCCACCTCTAGATTTGAGAGCTTCCTTTTTGTCAAGTGATCACACAACACAGGGTGTTGTCTCCTCTCTTTCTATCAGCAGTTATATCCTACTGTGTTTCCTCATTTTTTTTGCTGACTTGTACATGTTCAGGGCTTCTGCAAAATCAGGTCTCAGAAGAGCGTCCAAACTCACTAGCTGCTTTTGGAAACTTGTACATACAAATTTTGTTACTGATTCTCCAGCACAAAAGTCTCTCTCACTTTTGCTCATTGATGCTTTGTACAACACTCCAAAACAACTGTAAAATTTGAATTTGCCACAATGAGTGCCAAACAAGAAAGAAGATGTTTTTGGCTTGCCTACTTTGAAAGTTATCAGTTCACTGAAGACAAAGTACATTTCTAAGCAATGTATTTTTTCTTGTTTAAAAGTTCCTTCTCACAAAGTTGTGTGTGGGGTTTTTGTTTGTTTGTTGTTGGTTGGTTGGTTTTTTTTTGTCATTGTTGTTTGTTTGTTTTCCCATGAAATTATGTGCTTTTCTCTCTCCTATAATTTCTTATCCTTCCTTTTGCTGTTATTGGGTTACTGTGGGACATTTGGTGGTACAGCTGGAAGGAGAGGAATTAAAAAAACTAGAAACCACATTACATATCCAAGTAGCTCTAAAAAATGGGCTGGAATAACAAGTTCAGTCTGGGGAAGAGAAGGCTCCATGGAGACCTTATTATGGCCTTCCAGTATCTTAAGGGGGCCTACAAGAAAACTGAAGACGATTTTTTAGGCTGTCGGGCAGTGACAGGACCAGAGGGAATGGATCAAAAACTAGAGGTGTGTAGATTCAGATTAGACATTAGGAAGAATTTCTTCACCATGAGGATGGTGAGACACTGGAACAGGTTGCCCAGAGAGGTGGTGGAGACCCCATCCTTGAGATTTTTAAGACCAGGGTGGATGGGGCTCTGAGCAACCTGATGTCGTGGGAGGTGTCCCTGCCCATGGCAGGTGGATTGGAACTAAGGTCCCTTCCAACCCTGACATTTCTATGATTNTTTTTCTGAGTGCCTGGAGCTACCTCCACATGTGCTGATATTCTCATAAAAATGTCTTTAGTGTACCAGACATTGAGGTCAGATACTGTGCACCACAAAAACTGTATGGCAGGTTCCACCTCTAGATTTGAGAGCTTCCTTTTTGTCAAGTGATCACACAACACAGGGTGTTGTCTCCTCTCTTTCTATCAGCAGTTATATCCTACTGTGTTTCCTCATTTTTTTTGCTGACTTGTACATGTTCAGGGCTTCTGCAAAATCAGGTCTCAGAAGAGCGTCCAAACTCACTAGCTGCTTTTGGAAACTTGTACATACAAATTTTGTTACTGATTCTCCAGCACAAAAGTCTCTCTCACTTTTGCTCATTGATGCTTTGTACAACACTCCAAAACAACTGTAAAATTTGAATTTGCCACAATGAGTGCCAAACAAGAAAGAAGATGTTTTTGGCTTGCCTACTTTGAAAGTTATCAGTTCACTGAAGACAAAGTACATTTCTAAGCAATGTATTTTTTCTTGTTTAAAAGTTCCTTCTCACAAAGTTGTGTGTGGGGTTTTTGTTTGTTTGTTGTTGGTTGGTTGGTTTTTTTTTGTCATTGTTGTTTGTTTGTTTTCCCATGAAATTATGTGCTTTTCTCTCTCCTATAATTTCTTATCCTTCCTTTTGCTGTTATTGGGTTACTGTGGGACATTTGGTGGTACAGCTGGAAGGAGAGGAATTAAAAAAACTAGAAACCACATTACATATCCAAGTAGCTCTAAAAAATGGGCTGGAATAACAAGTTCAGTCTGGGGAAGAGAAGGCTCCATGGAGACCTTATTATGGCCTTCCAGTATCTTAAGGGGGCCTACAAGAAAACTGAAGACGATTTTTTAGGCTGTCGGGCAGTGACAGGACCAGAGGGAATGGATCAAAAACTAGAGGTGTGTAGATTCAGATTAGACATTAGGAAGAATTTCTTCACCATGAGGATGGTGAGACACTGGAACAGGTTGCCCAGAGAGGTGGTGGAGACCCCATCCTTGAGATTTTTAAGACCAGGGTGGATGGGGCTCTGAGCAACCTGATGTCGTGGGAGGTGTCCCTGCCCATGGCAGGTGGATTGGAACTAAGGTCCCTTCCAACCCTGACATTTCTATGATTCTAATTTTTGTCTCTTCTTTCCAGAAAAACAGTTTTACTAGCTGAGGTGAAAATCTTCCAGTCCAACTTAAACCCCATGTTTTTCCACCCGTTTTTGATACACTGATAGTACAGTCAGCATTGTTAGAACCTGCATCACTCAGTGGACATGTGACAAGAAGACCTGGGCCGGGAAAATGTTCTTCTACCTTTGGGTTGCTCCAGAGAGATGAGTGCTACTTCTTTTGCAGCTTTGTTTCCCCGTCTCCTGTATCCACATCAGAAGGTTAAGAATTTGTATGTCTTCTTGCCTCTGTTGACAGCTGGGCTTGCAGTCACAGATGAGTAAATACTGTGTCAATCTTGATATATTTTGGTGTATTTACATGCCAAGAAAAAATTACTCACAATGGTGTGAAAAATGTGTCAAGGCTGTGGCTCATGGACAAAGCAGAAGTGTCTGTGTGTCCACAAAACAGCACACACCCCCCAGTTGCTGTAAACTGAGGTGGAGAATAACATAGACCTGAACTAGCCCTAGCTATGGATCGAGCCTACTGTTTTCTATGTAAAGATTTTATCAATCACACACTGTGCATAAAGTTCTGGATGCTTCAGAGCCCATATTTTTGTTATTTTTGTTTAATTTTAAAGTGCCATTTGCACATGTCTATGTGTCTGCAAAGGCAGCTTGAATAAAACCCGAAGAAATCTTCAAATACAACATAGAGTGTAGGGCCTTAGGTTGTTATTATTTGTGGGTCATTCTGCTTAATTTTGCCGTAAAAGGAGATAGCAGTTAGATAATAATGAAACAAAGCTCACCAGTTTCTGGTTGAAGTCCAGCTCTTGCAGGCTAGTCATTAGTCTTCTGCAACCTGGTGAAAACTGCAGTTCTGTGAATTTGGAAATGCTATCAGACTTCCTTAAGCAATAACACACATGCTGAAGGGAGATGTAGGTCATCTTGACACAGCCCACTGTGTTCCTGTTTCTGTGTTTCCCACCAGCTGGGTGTCATTGGAAATGACCACAGTAAGATGGCATGGTTATTTAACTGCCAGATTTATGTTCTCAGTTATTGTTTAGCCTTAGAGATCTGAGGATCTTGATACATAAATTCACATTTCTGAAGCTCTTTAGGTACATTACCAGAACAATCTGTATCTTAAAACACACTGGAGAGCCAAACATGTCAGCCATGCCTGATCCCCACTGGAATAAGTCAAGCATTTCTGTCCTACTTAGATGCAGTAGGAATTATCACAACATTGCTACAGAAGTAGAAATTTCACAGAAAAACAGCTGTTTGAGGTGTTGGAGTTGGGGACTTTATGTTCATTACCTGAGCTTGAGCTCCTCTCTCCCTTCTTCAAGGGTTTTGACCACAGCTCTCAGTTTCCAGTTGAGTACGCTGACCACTTGGCAATGGCTTATCCCCCAGTTGCTCAGTTCCATCCCTTAGGTTCAATGACAGTGCAGCCAACATGTCTGGTACTGAAGGGAAAGGCACCATCAGGAAAGGAGGCAGGGCTTAGGTTCCTGCCCTGTCTTCATGAAGTGGAGCAGCCTCAGTGGGAGACATTGAAATGTCTTAGGCTCTATCACCTCTAATTCTTACTCTGAATTATGAAAAAAAAAATGCTGCATTCTTTACATGTTTTAAGGATTTTCATGTGCTTAGACCTGTGGTTATGATTTGCAAGCTAAACCAACAAGATATGTGACAAGAACTGATGCCCCATAGGGAGGATATGAACATCATGAGACACAGCATGGGGCAGCTTGGGTTTGAATCACTTCTCAGATATTCCGAGAGCCTAAAGAATTGTCTTCCAGAAAAGAAAATGTAATGCAGGTTAGGATGATAGAAAGGAACACAAAATGAACAAAATTAAACCTGAAATGGAGTTTAGTGGGAATTCTGAAAAATAAATACTTAAACTTACAAGAACTGATAATAAGGGTTTCTGGTATAGGAGAATCAGAGGGACTGAAAGAGGGTTAGAGGCTTTTTCAGCTCATTAAAAGCTAGAGAATCCATGAAAAAAAACACAAAGCCTGTAGACTTCATTGTTTAATTTTGCAATAGTTTTTGCTGAGTAATGTTGTAGGCAGATACTCCATGCTCACTCTCTTCAAGCAACAGAGGTACTGTGATCATCCCTTCCTATGAAATAAGAAAACAGTTATTAGTTTGACTGTATGTGTTAGGTAAGAAGACAAAAATGGATAGCTAAGGCATGGAATTGGGTTCTAGTTTGGCTGTTCGTAGTTCTGTTTCATTGAACAAATTGAACAATTTGAATTTTTCTGTTAGTTGCATGTGCTTTTTCTCATTTCAGAGGAATTATTGGAAGGATTAACAAGGATTTCTAAGTATCTTTGCTCTCTCTTTACGTTGAAAGACATCATTCTGGTCAGGGACAAAGGAGTCCTGTCTCAAGACATTGTTTCTCTAGACTTCCACCAGCCAGGAGGAAATCACAACCTTCCCTAATTTTCTGGTCTATTGAAAAGTCTTCAAATACCACTGGAGGAGTAATCAAAACACCAGCAGTTTCTGACCACATTCCTGCACTTCATTGATTTATTAGTGCTCTTCTTGTTTCATACCATACCTGGGTCACCATGGCAAGTCATCATTCTTCACGCAATTACTTATGAAATTCTTATTACAAAATAGGAAATAGTCTGGTAGGTTACAGGACTCCAGGTGATTCTGTCAGAAGATCTGAGGATGTCTATGGCAAAGTCGCCCACTGAGATCAGATGCTCATACCTGATGGATGCTCAGGGATGGATATATAACCACCTGTCCTGTGAACAGCAGCATTCAGTGACTGCACCAGCCTGGTTTTAGTGCAGTGGTCCTAGGTGTGCTAGCTTGGCTTGTTAGCAGTGACATGTTAAATGAGACATTCCAAGGCTGCTTAGTCCTTTTGTAGCATACTCAGGCACTGGGGTGACCCAAATCCAGTGGCATCTCTTCCAGGATCTTCTCTTGTTCTGGCTATCAATAAAGGGAAAAAGAGAACAACTATGTTTTCCTTCTTGTCTCCCAAACCACTGTGTCTGGTAAAAGATGGTATGAGAAGGTCCTGAGACATGTCTGTGGTTCTTGAAAGTAGAGCTGAGTGCTTTTTCCCTGTAGCCAGTGGAGTTCAAAGGGACTGACTCCACTGATATAATCAGGATAAACACATGGTTATGGGGGGGGGTACTCTCGATCCTTTTTCTTAGTGCTTCTCCAAATTCTGCTACTCATAGTCATGAAAGGACTTTAAAGTCTAGGTATTGCAAGCTCTTCCTACCTAGGGGTTTAGTGTAGGGAGAGTTTTTATTCTGTTCTTTTGACAGTAAGAGGCTGTGCAGATGGGCCATGATGTTGTGCTGATTAACAGATAAACCCAGAGTCAGAATGTGTTGTCAATGCATCACCCACATCCTCCAGTAAATGGGAAAGAGGAAGAGGGGTACTTGTCAGGTGATGCTACTGGAAAGGTGCAGGAACATAATATGTCTCAGCAGAAGATATCACTGATCACGAAATGTTACATTTTATGGGACAAAATGGTGTCAAGAGATGCATTTTACATATATTCAAGATAGGAAGTCTTTCCTCTGTCATGGTTTTATTTGCAATGTTATCTAATTTCAGCTCTGAGTTTCACACATGCTGAAGTAGTCATTATTTGCCTTAGGGTCAAAATGAATAAGATTTGCACCTGAAAAGATAAGCTAATACAAGACTGATGTAAAAATTAAAGAAACCAATGCATAAGCAGGTTCACCATTTGAATGAAAATATATCTGAATTGTGAAACGCAGCATTACTGAAAAACTTGTTCCCAGAGTGGTGCAGGGGAAATTTCTTTTAGTTTCTATAAAAAGCTCATTCGTAAAGAACTATGATGGCATGAACATCTCTGTAAGGGAAACAAGAGTATCCCTTCTTTCAAAACCAAGGATAATGTGGCCAAGGAGATAGGGTCCCAGACACTGAGACATGTCCTGATACCTTTTGAAACCCAGGTCTTTCCCCTGCAGTTTTCAGACTGTGGAAGTGGGCAGCATATATTCAACAAGTCCAAAAGTGTGATCTTATGGTTGTGAACAGAAAATTCTCCAAGGGACCAGGGAGTTTGGGTTGCCCCCTGAGGTGGCATTAGTCAGGCATGAAAGAGGGAATGTCAATATCAGGAAAGAATTAGCTACAAACACCTTTACATTTCTGCTGACCTCACTACATTCTTTTCTTTTTCTTTTTTTTTTTTTTTATTCTAAAACTAAATTGGCTTTGTGAATTTGAAATCTTTCTGAATTTCTCTGGGGAGCTCACTATAAGGAAAATGCCTCAGCAAGTCCATCTCAAATCTCTGGTAATCTTGATGTCCCATCACTGAAAGGGCAGCTGAGGTCAGTAGACTGCATTGTTTCACTGCTCCTCCACTGAGTAAAGCATGAAGTTACTGAACCTTCCAGTGTTTATGAAAGAAAAATCAAAGCTATTTCACAGTAGAAAGCCTAGTCATCACCAATCATTGCTAGACCAGTACTGTTAAAGTATTGCTCAGTCATTACTGGATCTCAGATGCACCTAAACCTCTGATGAAAGCTTTGTGGAGTCTGGTGCCAGACAGAGGTGATTCACAAAAGCCAACATGTTGGTTAGGCACCCCTAGCAAACCCTCTGGAGAGTAGGAGGCTTTGTGAGATGGAAAACCCTAAAAGGCGCCAGCTAGTTGGAAAAATGCATCTATTCGGAGTTCACAGACACAGATTTTTCCTAGAGTTAGAAAAATTAGCAGAGTCTTGGCCCTGTTTCTCTTGCCCCTTTGTCCAAATTCTCAGAAGTGCGAGGCACCATGGTTTAACTCTTTTCCTTCCTTCACCTCATTTTGACTGAAACTCGAAACAGCCTTTTCTCAGGAGGGTGTCAGGTATTCATCTTTCCTAAAAACCTCCTGCTGAATGTCCCCTCCTCTGCCCAAGATGTGGAGAAACTTGAGGCTGTCCCAGCTGAGATCTGTGCTCTTATTCCTGCTTCTGATATTGTATCATATTTGTGTTTCTCCAGGAAAAGCATTAAGAACTGGAAAGCATTTGTTGGCCTCTTTACTTTTCTCCTCCCTTAATGCTGCTGTGAAATTAACATTTCAATAATTGATATTTATTAACATTTTTTTTTAATCTGTGCGTTTATTTTCTGGTATAAGCACCCACAGTCTGCATGCATCCAATAGCACTGGCCTGGGTATAAAGACATAATTTCCTCACTTCTCCAGTGCCACAGTGAGAGCTGTCATATGACTGTGCGAGGAAATTCTTGACATATTCCTGAATATTTGTGATAAACTGTTCCTACCACAAAAGTTAACTTTTTCCCTCTGAGTGCATATGCTGCTTCTGCATCTTCTGGGAACTTCAGAATGTTAAGTACATGACCTACTTCACAAGTGCATCTAAAGGTTCATTTTAACTAACCTGATATTTGTGTGGCCTGTTTTGGAAAAGTGAGGATCAAAAGCTTTGCTGACAAATATTAGAAAGGAAGAAATATTATGCACCTGCTCAAAAACATACTTCCAAAACAAGAGGCACTCCTAAATTAGTGACCACCCTAAAATATGCTTATCTGAAGGACTTAAGTAAAGCTACAGAGTTTAGTAGCAACAGAAACGTAAACTCATAGATATTGTAAGCCTTCACTTATGTTGCCTTCTCTGAGAAGAAACTGTAAGTTAATCATTTGTCTTCTTTCTTCTGTGAGAACAACAAATGAAATATTTCTTCTTTGTTTGCTTTCTGGCTATGTCTGACACTGGATCAGTTTGCATCTTTCTTTAATTTCCAAGACTTAAGAATGATATGTTGCTTCTAGTGATCTTTACAAATTTATGATTTCTGCCATCCTAATAAATATATTTTAAATCGCATAGCAGATGTATGTATTTATCACCCCTTTTCTTGCAGAGCAGAGCATGTAAAAGAAAGTTGCAGAGTTGCACTGATTTCAAAGTATTTTCTCTTTAAAGCATTAAAACGGAGTATTAATAGCCTATTTTACTCCTCTAGGTCTCAGTGAAGCTATGCCAACTCATTGGACAAAGATCAACAAGGTGACCATTCTCTTTTACATTTCAGCTATTTCTTTCTCTCTCTGACCTGTGCCCCTCATATAAAACCTTCAATGTGGGACAAATATGTAGTGCCACTATGCCTTTGTCAGGAGTTCTTTATGTAGATGTCTTCCTAAATGCAAGACACAGAGAATAATGTCCATGCTGCCTCTTGTAGACAACAGCAGAAATGTCATTGCTTATCACTTGAACCACTTGCCTTCTATCTGTCTGTCACAACTGGTGATGTATTTGTAATACAAGTGTTAAGTGTGCCCAGCCTCCCAGGTAGAAGGTCAGTCTTGGGAGATGTTGTGGTTATTATATCCTTATTTGAGGAGAAAGAGAGGCTGGGAAGTACAGTGGGAGCATAGGCAGTGAGGTTAGGGGGGGTGCTTTTTCTAGTGATCCTATATTCTATTTAAGCAAGCCTGGCAGTCAGTCCAAGATCTCTGCCAGTTTAGCAAAGCCCTTAAAGCCACCATCTGCTTTCTGTTCCCCAGGTTGTAAAATAAAAAGCTATCCTCACATCTTGTCCCTAGAAACCAAATTGTCAGAGCTCTGGACTGCTATCCTTCTTTTTTTTGAAACCCTGGGCACACCCTGTTTTACTCCAGAGTATCAGAGTTAGAGTATTCCTGATTCTAGTCCCTCCATTACACTAGTTCTCACTGTTTAATGTAATTTCTTCTGTCCTTGTTGAGAGGTTGCTGGTGGGTTTGCCTTCTTCCTGGCAGACCTAAGCTAGAACAGATCCTTGAAAGACTGGAGGGTGCTGCCTTGGAGCTGGTAGCCATACCACTTCATGACACTGTTGTCATGATTCATGGAAATAGGTGTAAAACTACTTTAAAGTGCTGTGCTGCTGTATAGACATGACTTTTTATGGTGCAAAAAGATGAATCACTTAAAATCTGGAGTCTAAGGAAAGGTGCGTGACCTAACTGGTCTTCCTCTAAGGAAAAATGCAGAGGATAAGAGAAATAATTTCCCAGAAATACAAACTCTGTCTGAGCTTGAAACACAGGGCTATTTCTGTCACAAGACTGCTGAGGGTGAAACAGATAGGTGGCTTGGGCTATGTAAGTTGAGTCCTGTTGGAGCAGATAAAGTGGTTACAGAGCAGTATGTTTTCAGCTCAGTGTTTTGCTGTAAATGTGTAAATGTTGCCCTTGTTTTCTCCGTTTTGTCAGTACACTGTGCTTTGGCTTGCAACAAAAGCTTCTCATCTTGGGGCTTCACCGTCGTCTTGATCTCTCAGTTTTGACTAGGCTGGGGTTTTTCAGAGAGTCCCCTGGATAAACATGCCAATAGCCTTTACTTCCTTGATAAGATTCTCTTCGTTGGACAAATATTACTGTTTTTCCCAGGCTTGGTGAACCAATGAATCTGAGGCTTTCCAGGGGAGACAGAGCAAAGATGCACACAGTGAGTAGCAGAGACAATGATATTTCTGTTTACACTGAACATGCTGAAAGTTATTTCTGAAAAACATTGAGGAGCCTGCTAAGATATTTTGTGTCACAAAATTGGAGTCTGCAAGTAGTCTGCACTAGAAACCTCATGAGGGAATTAATCAAACACAGTCTGCTCTTTTGGTTCCATTCACTCTGCACCTACTCTTAAAAAATGAGATACAGAATTTGGAGTTCATTCCCTGCCCACCAGACTGCAATCATCTAGCATACTGGTCAAACAATTTACTTTTCAGTACTCGCTTGCCAGAACACAAGCACAAGGTCTTATATGATCTATCACAGAACTGTGGGGATTGGAAGGGACCTAGTACAATCCAGTGGTCCATCAGGCATTCTGGTCTGAGCTACACCTTTGTGCAGTCAGCCCTGTCTCCTACTGTTTGTGGCTGGACTCACTTAGTGGACCCCAGGACTGACTTGTTACCTCACCTTGTTTGGGGCTACAGATGGGCCTGGTCACTGTCACCAACCTGACACCTCCATGGGTACTGCCTGTGCTTTTGTGTACAGCATGGAGCAGCCCCATTCTTACAGTGCCCTCCTGCCCACTGATATAGACGAGGAGGTTACTGAGAAGAGGTAGCTGCTCCTTACAGCAGCAAACAGAAAAAGGGTGAGAGGCAGTGGTGAGAGGCTGAAATAGGAGAAGCTCAGTCTAATAATAAGGAAATGACTTTTGCCCATGAAGAGAGACCAGCCTTGCAGCAGGGACCCAGAGAGGATGTACCATCTCCACCCTTGAAGACCTGACAGCTCCAACAGGATAAAAAGCCCTGAGCAACCTGGTCTGATTCCACACCTGAGCCTACACTGGTCAGGGCTTTGAACTAGAGTCCTCCCAAGGTTTCTGATAAGCTTGTGTGACTTCTCAGTCCTGTAGGCAGGGCATCCTGAGATGCCCTGCTGTGCTTCAGTTGGGAACAGGAGAGTTTGCCATCTTCCTGCTGAGGAAGTCAGTTCCCTGTGGTCATGAAAGCCACACTGTGGTCTCAGCTGGTAGCCTAGGGATGTGGAATAGGCCTTCTCCCTGTGGTGGTAATGGGCTGCCTATCAATGTGGATTAGTAGTGGAAAGTTGAACATGAAGGGCTATACTTGATTTATTTGGTAAGGGCAAAAGAAATATTTGTCTGAAATAATACGAGAACTTTGCCTACTGCACTTTAATTCTGCATTATCCTTTTTGCTCTTGTTTTCATAGTTTTGCAAGCAGTTTAGTCGCAAAGTGAATAAAGAAGGTCCTCCAGTTTTCTTCATGCACACTTGAGTACAAAGTGAGTTCTTTCTGTAAGGTGATCCGGTAGAAGCAGCCATTTGTAAAGCACATGAAACTGTATTTTAGGTTTTTTAAGCTTTGGCACAACTGAACTAGTGGCAGGAAACCTCAAGCGCTATATTACTAAGCAATAAATAACAAGTGACTTTCAGTAATTCCTGGAACTCATTCACAGTATTACTACATGACATTTCTCAGTAATTTTGTGAAGGTATTTCCATCTGGCTGTCTTAAACACTTTGTATTGGTTAAATCTGAAAAACAAAACCATGTACTAGAAACAAATTTGAACACAGAAAGGAAATGCAATAGAATGGGCCTGAGCCTCATGAAAGAAAAGTTTTAGATGCAAAAGCTGTTGGGTTTTCTCAAAAAAACACCAGGTATGATCCAGTCTAATCAAAATAGTTTTCAAAATAATCACAGAATGGGATACTCACAGACTAGCAATGCTCCTGCAGAGCAGGGAGATGGCGATATGAAATGGAAAGCTCGGCTGCAAGGCTGCACTTCTCCTTTTTGATGTTGTGGTGTAGGAGGAGCACTAAGTGAAGTTCCTGCAATCTTGAATGCAAGTTATGGAGCTCAGTGACTGAGATGAAATTTGGAGCACTCATGGATTGCAAATATTACTTCTAGTTGACAACATGAAAGACTGGAAGATATTTGCCTGCCTGCAGCCACAGCCTGTGATGTATCCAGGACTATAAGAACTCCTGTCTCTTTCCCAGTTGATAACCAGTGACAGCATCTCTCCTAGCTTGCTATTAGATGTACCTCTCATGCCAAGGACTATGAAGGAACATAAAGCATTAGCCTAAGAAATCCAAAACTCATCTGACTAAAGTTGGTTCTTGGAGAGGTTTCTAGGGACCAGGAAGGGTATGGCTTAAGGGCAGGTCATTCTCTTCAATTAAAAGGAATCTACTAATGTTTCCTTGTTGGAAACATTAGTCCCTCTGAAATGGACTTGTCTGGTACATGGCTCTGTTCAGTGCAAGGCATTGTTAGATCTGGTGGTTGGAAATGTAAATCATCATGAGTTCCTATTTGGGTCCAAAGACTTCATAGGTGAATCATCTAACTTCTGTGTTTTGTTTTACCTATTTATAAAGTGGACATGGTGAAAAAAACACACACATACATGTGTACACTTGTCTCAGGAGTCATATCAGGCAAAACACAGTTTGAGACTTTGGAGAAGTATGAATTTTTGATTCCAACATAAATTTTCTGAAAGGGATAGGCTCCCCCAACCACTGCAAAGAGCGGAGGGGTTACCTGGGATTCCAGGCAAGGCGAGAGATCTAACTTGCAGTATTTTACATTAAATGACTTGAGGGCTCAAGGAATCACTCTTTACTAATGAACAGATCCTTTATTCTCATTACTATTATTTGTACTGAGCTGGTAGTTTTCAAGGTGTACTGCATCCTACATATATTTAGTTAAAATTGTATATCAAAGGATTTGTATTTGATACTAAAGCCAGAAAAGGGAGATTTCAGTGATTTTCAACAGTTCTTGAAAGTGAATATAGGAAAAACACTTTACCTGGAGTAATAAAGGCCATATATACATGTATAAATAATATGAGTACCATGGGATAGCATTAAGTAATTTTCTACATTTTGCATTTGGAATATTGAGGCATATGGAGGTAAATGACTTGTCCAAAGTGCACGGAGGAGTATTAGGACACAGCTGGGAATAGTATCCAGATGCCCTGAGTCCCAGAATGATACTGCAACTGCCATATGGCAGTTAGCCTTGCCAGCTTTTGTGAAGAGGGTTCATGAAACTATCTGTTCAGTTTTACTTTGGCTTTTTGCTTTCAGTTGCTGACCCTGGGATAAAGCTAATATTCTGTGTTTTGAAGAAGATTTTGAATTGAAGTGTGATGTTCTAAGATTTTTTAAAATGTCATGTCACTAAAATCTGAGTGTTTTTAACACTGTCAATGCAGGGAACCATGAAAGATACACTTCTAAAAGAACTGTGGAATTTCAATTTATTGTTATTCCCTTCCCTAGCAAAAATGATTTCTTTAAGATGATCTTAGAAACCATAATACAAGGGTATATTAATGGGGAAACAATATAATTTTTCCATCTGCCTCATGTTTATGTTTCAGGTCCTCTACTCATTTTAAAGTGCTTTGATTTTTGACCTTTCTCTACTTTGTTCCTGTGACAGGGAATTTATTTCACAGAAAAATTCTCCTTCCCCAACTCCAGGATGTTAAAATGGTCTCTGCACTTGGCTTCAGGCTTGAATCTTGGCAAGGAAGCTCTCAATTATTAAGCAATTTTCAAAAACAAACAGAGTTTCAGCTGTGTTATACAGAGGAGGAGTGCAAAATGCTAGCTGTCTTCCAAGACACTCTGTAATGCCCTGAAGGGTGATGGTTGGGAGCAAGGAGCTCAAATACATGAGTATGTCAAATCTGGCAGTACTGCTAACACAATTTTTATTCTGATGTGGGCCGGGTTTCTCTAGACAAATTTTTATCTGTATATATAATACAGATATCATCATATCATTTGCTTCTGGCTTCTAGTATGATACTGTCAAAAAACCCAGAGTACACTTACCCAATTTGTCAGTTATAAACTGGGGCCCAGCCAGCTGCAAGATTTTGTAGTTTACTTGCTGCAACAAGAGCAGTAAGAAAACAGGAGCACTGCTGCACTGCACACAGGAGCTCTGGCTTCCAGTTTTATTTGAGTGCATACGAACATTCAAAAGACTTCTGATGAAGGAATACCCTTGGAAAACTCTCTTTTGACTTCTTTCCTTCTCTGCAGAGGAACAAAGTGAAATGTGCTCAGGAACGGAAAGCAGTTGAGAGAACGCCCCTGGGGAAGAAGGAGGAGAAGAGAAATGAGGGACATGAGATGCTGCTGGTATGTTATGGGAGTGAGAGAATGAGATGGGAGAGTAAAGGCTTGTGGGGAAGGTACTGATGGGTCACCTGAAAGAAACTGAAGGCTGGATATGACATGCATGGAGTTGGTGGGTTTATTAGATGAGTGAGTTTTATTAAATGTGGATTGGCTTGGTGGACCTATGGCTAGCAGCCCTCTGCAGCATGTTTGAGATGGCACCTTCCACCCTGCCATATTTCAGCTCTCAGGCTTGGGTAAAGAAACAAGGTAGAAAA
>VWZY01005356.1:29887-49022 GCA_013399075.1 Chloroceryle aenea
TCCACATTTAAATATTGAGTGAATATTAAAAATTTTTTAGAATACATCAAAATACCAGCATAATTTCATTTTCAGCAAAGTACATTAGTTTCTTTTAACTCTGTATTTCAGGAGGAAACGTTTTTGTCTATGGTCTGGCTCCTGAGCTCAAGGCCATTACGTCAGAGCCCATGCTGTGCTTCTCCTTGTGCCTTGGGCTGTAACCACAAAGTAATTGCTATGCTGTGGTAAGAATAGGCCTGGTAGACATTATTTTTGTCATTGCGTTATCTTGAGAGAAGTGGATGAAAATCACTTCAAAGCCTACCACTGGCAAAACAAAAGCAGAGGTGCTGTCATGGTCCTATGAGAAAGAAGTCAAAGAAATGAAGCTGTTCAAGTGCATGTCTCCCAGAACACAGTCTTCACACACAGGGAGAAGAGATCTTGTCTTGGTCCCATGGCACTTTCCTTTCAGCTGCCCCACCATCTGAGTTTTGGAAAGAGAGTCCATGCACACCAACAGTGAAATATATCATGGAAATGTTGATGGCTGTGGAGACCTTTGCCTAGCAAAGGAGGAATCCAGGCACAAGGGTACCAATGAAGAAAGTTAGCTTTAGCTGAAGCCTTTTGGGCCAAAGTTTGCTTTGTGGGATTCAGGCTCTGCTTTCATTCTTGCCACGTCTGGTTTCCATTAGAGTGCAAACATTACAGATATCCTCTTTTAATGCCAAAAAGGTGAAAGGCCTTTGGGAAGAGAAGAATAGCTTTGTAGCCACTGAGTGTCCCAAAGCAGGGGTCTGTAAAACCCAGAAGACAAGATGTTTGCAAAAAAAGTCTAGGTTCTGTTAATGCCTCTTAGAATACTGAGTCCTTAATATTTAATAATGAACATCCAAAAAATCATAGCTGTTCTACTGTGGGTTACTAATAAGTTAGTGCTATTTTGTTGTAATAATTGGTTCAGGTTGCTGAGGTGAAGTCAGTTACCTTTCCTGTACTTGCGTATTTCTAACAAACCTCCCCAAGAAAGGATTCACAGAACTCAAAGTATCTGTGCTCCCATCAGTCACAGAACCTGCCTGTGCTGGGGACACAGCTTTTTATTATAATAACTTTCCCTTTTTAATGGTCTTCTCTGCACAATTTTTAACTGTGAGTCAGGAGGGGGAAGAAAACCAAAACATATTGAAGCTCTACAGTTTTACACATTATATGTCGATGCACCAGAAAAAGTGGTATGGATATCCTGAGATAAATGTGAAGTTCACAATACTCAGGAATCTCTTTTTCAGGAGGAAAGCAAATGAACTGACTTACACCCACTCGCTCTTGGTTCCAAGGCCAGGGTGGAGCTTGCATTTGTCCATCTGTTTGTCTGTTAACATAAACAAAGGATCTGTTAATGGTTTTGGTGGACCACATAGTATCAAAGCTTGTAGGCTCTATATCAGTGCTACTGAAAATTCATGTTTCCTCAAGAAAAAGACTAGCCCCATATTTTTTGGAGCCAGAAATACTAAGGAACATCAAAGCATCTTTCCATTGCTTTCATGGGTACATGTACAGACTTAACAGACTTCTGTTTGTAGAACTCCATCAGTTCATATTAACCTGACACAGAATTCTTTAATTAAAAAACAGAATCCTGAAAATTAGTATTTGTTACTTCCTTTTCTTTCTTTCAGTTACAACAATAACAAGCACTCAAAAAAGCTTTAGATATGTGAAGTTGTTTTGCCTTATTAAAGCTCAGAGAAAATTACTGAAAAAATAGAAGTAAATCTAATTGCCCTTGATTGATATAGAAATGGAAATATCATTTTGGGTAAGGAAACTGATTTGTCACTGGAGAACTAATGTCACACTGTCTTAAAATAGAGTTCTGAGGACAACAAAGGGGAAAGAATAATGAAGAATAATGTTGAAAATAGAAAAATATACTCCAAGACATAGGAGGTTGAGAAGATACAGTAACATCAGCCTGTGTGATATAAATAATCCAGAGATCCTTTTAAATAAAAAGTGTAGGCATTACTTCAGGCTATTTGTATCATCAATATGTTGTTTCTAAAGGGGGGCTTAGACCAACATTTACCTTATGCAAGACTTTTTTTTTAACAAGCACGTTTGTTGAACTGCTTTTGTGTGGCACTGAGAAAGCCACAGGGATCAAAGCTAGCATGTTGTAGATTATGTTCAGCTTTAAAAAGTATCTGTTTCTCAGCCCCAAGCTATAAAAGCAAGCAAAAGTTCCATTTTCAGGACGCTTGTCTTCATCAGTTACCTACAGGAGTTGACATGTTATTTCACGTGAACTCACGACTCCACTGATAACTAGTAGTTCTTGAATTGTTTTTGATGTTATCAGCTGTCAATCACGTGCATTTAGAAAATAAATTTTAAAAAACGAACATTTTAATTGAAACCCTTGAACTTAAATATAACTGGTTTATGCTTGCAGGAAGTTCAGTTTAGAGGGGATGAGCAACTATAATTTGAAAATAAACATTGCATTTTATATTTGAATTTTGGGGATATTTTTATTAAATATGTCTCAAATATATGTGACCCAGTGAGGTTTTTTTAATTTTCAAATAAGAAAAAAAAGTATTCCAGAGATTCCGGACAATAAACTCCCTTCCTGCAATGTCTCCCTCTGATACTGGCTTTGCCTTGACTTCTTTCATAGCCTGGGCAACCAAGTTAACATCCTTGGATATGTCATTACCTGGTGCCAACTGTCATAGTTCCATGTAAGCCATTAACAGTGGCAGTGAGGCTCTGCCTTGCTATGCCTTGGTTTACCCTTGTGATGAAATAACTGGCTGCACTTGCCAAGTGCATTGCACTAGGTAAATAATGAACAGATGTCAAATACCCTAGGCTTCTCTGGTGGGAAAAAAAAAAACAAAAAACCACCGAACAACAAAAAGAAGCTGTAGGAATGGCTGGAAGTGCTGTTACATTCAGACATCTTCACAGAGCTGGCAGGTGAATTATTAGGAAAATGAGCTGGTGTAATTTCTCATTAAAATACTTGCTTACATATCTAAGTTCTTCTCAGCAGTTGTTTTGAAGTCATGGTAATGGATACATTAGACTCAAGTAATGTTTAACTTGTAGTATTCTATTTGCTCAAGGTTTCAAAAGTATTATAAGATCAAATGTGTGTTGTGGGAGAGAAAAAGACAAACAATATCTGAATTCCAGTCAGGCTCCAGGAAGACACAAGATGCTTGCTTATCTATAAAAAAGTAAACATTTGCAGCTATATTTTGTTCACTACCAGCAGCTGCCAGCTACTCATGTACTCCTCTTGATCTAAATACATTTTTTGATTAGGAAGCTACTGAGTTTCTGAAAATCAGTGTTAAGCACAGAAACCAAACCTACATAATAAGAGTTACTTCTGCAAAAGGGCTTTTTGAAGCTTAGAATCCTTTTTTTTTTTAAGTCATTTTTAAATTAATGTAGTTGTGTAGATATTTTTGGCTGAGCTGCAAAGGACAATGCTCTACAAGCTTTAACAAATAGTTGCCATGAAAATAATAGCAAAAAAAAAGGCAAAGTGAGTCTACTTTCATGGCTTATGTGGCTGCTTACACACTTTATCTCTCACACTGCAGCAAAGTGAGAAGCAGAAAGAGATGTACTATGACTAGCTTGACATGAAGAGGGTGCAAGAGGCAACAAACCTGCTGGGGAGCACAAGTTGTTCCTAACTCTCAGAGCTGCGGTGCTGCTGTGGTAGGAAAGGGAGGGTAAGAGAGGATGGAGGCTCCTTGAGATGTCCTTGGAGAAGGTGTATGGTCTCAGAGGAAACCTAGGGGGACACCACTGGGCCTGAACTCCTGGTGGCTCCAAGGACTGAGGAAACATAGCCTGGTAACAAAAATACAGATAAAGGCTTGTAAGTGCCTAAGTTTAGTCATTGCTGATAAAATTATAAACTATTAAAGGAAGTGTACTGATGGGAGGGTGGGTGTTTTAAAACTCAACTCTTTCTGTTTCTTAGAAGGCCAGAAGGCAGTGCCTTCTTCTGAAGACACACAGAAACCACAACAGAAAGCAATGCCCACATCCGTGGTGTGAGCCCATGGAGAATGGGGGCTGTTTCACACTCTCCAAGGTGAACACTTGCAGTGCTGTTACCCTATCACAGAGAGTGAGCTCCTTTCAAAATATGTTTGGTAGCCTAACACACTGCCCTCCCAATGGGTGGCAGCAGATTCCAGCAGCTTTTCTTTGCACCCATGTTCTACATTTTACCTGATCCCTCTTCAGGCTGTGACCCTGCTAATGCCACAGGGTGCCGTTTGATTGATGAAAGCACTGCAAGACTGTCTTTTCTCCTGTGCTGAGAATTACTTACTAAGAAATAAGGCTTTAGGAGCTGCAGTTAATCTGCAATTTAAATACAAATAATTCATGTGGCTCCTTCCTGCCTGCTTCCCGTCATTCTTGTTAAATCTAAATTTTGTGAGTCTTCCATGCTACCCTTCCTGAGGGTAAGCAATATCTCCACAGTTTACAGTGGTTAAATATTTGTTTGGCTACATCATTATTAATTCTTTATCAAGGATCTCAGAAAAAAAAAAAACAACAAACAACATTGTAGGCAAAAATATGTCTCCACGCCACGTGATACATTCTAGATGTGTGCTTGTCTCAAAAATTCAAATCAATAGTGTTTGCTATTCTGATTTACACCTCCTCCCAATATTTTAAAAAGATCTGCATGTACACAAACTTAGAAAAATGAGGATAGAGAGGATAATTTTAGTATCTTAATGAAAACATTTTAGAAAAGCTTGAATCAAGTGAAATTTCAGCTGAAGAGGAAAAAAACAGGTGATTTAAGATAGTAACTGAAGAATAGTATATCCAGCCTGATGAATTATACAGGGCACGTGAAGATTTACTGGATACCAGTACTTCTGTAAGAAAAGTAGGATTTTAGCCCTTCTTTTTGAAGGCTGAATTTCCAATTACAAACCAGACAGAGGAGGGGCTCATGGGTGAGGAGGAGTCCTTTTTTTCCTATGTATATCCATAAAACCTTTGATGCACTGGAGAAAAGGTGTTTTCCCTATGTAGACAATTTCAGCCCTGTTCTGTTGTTTTTTTCCCTACTTGCTGGCCAGGCGCATGTGCTAAAAGCTGGAGACGGTCCTTTATGGGCTTCAGGAACACATGGCCCTGGGGAGAGGGCACCTGTGCAACAGCCCTGTGCTGCAGGCATTGCAATTGGGTGTCCATGGGTGGTCTCACTACTGAGCAGGTGAGCCACAAGCATTCCCTTGTTTCCACTGGGTTACTGGGAAAGGTCTTTACCTTCACAAGAAACAGTTTCATTCCACTTCCCTCTGGTGTGCTGTATTTACTTGGACATGATGGCAGAGCTATATCCCTTCCTCAACAGTTTTTCTTCCTCTGCACTGTCATCTCTCATCTTGCTCCAGAGATTTTATCAACAGCTTAGCCTGCAGGGGCGGGGAAAGCTGGTGAGCATGGACCTCAGAAATGATGATGGAGAGATAGGCTGAACTCGGAGATGCTGTGACCACACTCTGCTGCAGCAGAACTTCGGCGAAGCCTGTTTACCTCTCCATGTCCCTCATTTCCTGTCCTTCCTCAAGTCTATTTAGGCAGTGAATGTCTTAGGGCAGGTCGTGTTTTTTCTTGACAGTGTGTATGAGTACAGTGACTAACATAACAGATTTGTGATTTCACCTGGGACTGCTTCTCTAGTTCAAGTAGCAGCCAAAATATGTTTAAGGAACAGGTAATTAATCTTTAAGTGTTATCTGCTGGTGGAAGGTGAAAGTCCCCTCTGTTATGCAGAAATCATAATTTCTGTTCTCAGTGCTTCCATGTGAAACCAAACACTTAAGGATCTTTGAGAAGTTTGGTCTCAAGTGCAAAGGGTGTGTGGAGAAGGGTTTATGCTTTGAAAATGTTGCTATGAACCTACTGTGCTCCAGCCTGCAGTCCCGTGCCTGTATGGCACGCTTCCCTGGGACTTGACAAATTCTTATAGTCTCTTGATAGGGAATTTTTGATAAGACTTTGCATTCCCGTAATGTTTGTTCTACTTTCTCTCACCTTCACAGGTAGCAGGCAGAGGGGTTTAAACAACCACCAATGGGTTTTCTCTAACTATGTCATGGCTGCATCTTGTGCAGAATCACGGTGGCTGCTCAGGGGACACATGCACTCCCTCAATGGGCTCTTCTTGGGGTGGATGTTAAGGGCATTTTCTCCACACTGCTGGTGGCAAATTTCATGCACTGATGACAGTGGCAGTGTTCCCATTCAGCTGAACTAGAAACAGACTCAATCCTTCAATCTCTGCAGTTAGTTTATCTCCAGTTTGGTAATGAGTGACACCACCAAGTATGTGCTGAAAGTTTTGAGGCGTTGGTTTTACACCAGGCCACCCAAAGGCAACAAAACCAGAAATGGTGCTGGGATGAAGCTTTCTTGCTCATTGTGCTTTGTGTCACTGTATGGCACACATAACACTGTGCCTCAGAGAAACTCTCCTAACCTTCCCACTGGGAGGGAAATATTACCATGATTTTGGCATGGGAAATGAGGGGAATGGGTGTGTAGCTAATAATGAAACGTAGCTGCAACCACATTCATCACCAGATATGCACAGATGTCATGCTTTTCTCCTGATAGGTGATACTCCTAGAAGACAGAGTTTTAGCTTGTCTTAATAGAGGATAAATGTACTTTTCTCCATCCTTCACTTAAAAGTAGAAAATTACAGGGAAGAGGGGTGTTCCTGCTGCTAGCATATCTAGCTGCTAGAGAAAAGGTTCTTTCAAAAATTCTTTTTGATTTCATAGAATCATAGAATCATAGAATGTTAAGGGCTGGAAGGGACCTTGAAAGATCACCCAGTCCAATCCCCTGCCAGAGCAGGATCACCTATACCAGGTCACACAGGAACATGTCCAGGCGGGTCTTGAACATCTTCAGAGAGGGAGACTCCACAACCTCCCTGGGCAGCCTGTTCCAGTGTTCCACCACCCTCACTGTGAAAATTCTCCTTATGTTTCTGTGAAACTTCCTATGCCTCAGCTTCCNCACAATACAGTGGACACAACTGGATTTGCCATGGAGTGAGAGAAAAGTCTGTCTATACGAAGCAGCAGCTCATCCTAGATGTTACTCATTGCAGACTAACTGTATGAGATTGTTTTGATACTACAGACACACTAAGAGATTAACTATGGATTAAGCATGCATCAGATACCTGACCTGACTTGCAGTTATCCCAGAACACTGCGATGTTTAGCTTGCCAGCCGAGCAGGCAAAATGGGATTGCTGACATCACAGTACAGTACGAAGAGGGACGGTCCGACCGGGAGAGCAAGAGGGACGTCTCGCGTTTTTATGGTCTGACATCACATCTGGAAAGCTGCTGCCCTCTGGTGAGTCAGCACACAAAAGGCATCGTACGAGTCTGATCGACCAATCGCCTGCATGGATGAAAATCTGCTGTTTGTGCCAGCAGACACGTTTTAACTAAGACGCTGCCTTTGTCGGGTAATTTTGAGAACCCTGCAGAGAACCTATTGATAAATCTCCACCTGTTTTTCTTGACGGTAACCTCATTTGCCACTTGAGGTTTTCTAAGCTCTTTGTGTTGCCTGATGAGCCTTTACCAGCTGGACTGGGGCAGGAAAGTCTTTTTTTTGGCTGCTGTCACTGTGTGGTCTTGTTCATTCCTGAAGCACTGGAGCCCTGCTCCAGTACGAAGTGTGATGGTGGGAACGGTGCACATGACATGGTCCTCTTCTAGACAGTGTGGACATAGTTCTCTATTTCTTTGCTGGTAGAAAAACACAGAAATTCAGAGGAAGAGGATAAAAAAAGGAAAAATTTTGTTATCCCCTCTGTGGTTTGAAGTCTAGAATGGTATCTTGCTTGTCTTTTACTGCTGACTGCCATAGGACTTGAGATGCCAACCAAGATTTATTTTTGAGAGTCTGATCTCTTCTTCACTATGGCTTTTACTAGTAGGGAAAAAAAANGTAATGATTGCAAATACGTACCTCTTATGGTCATTGTCACATCAAAGAGTTAGAACATCAGTTTGTTGTGGTTTGCATCAAGCATTCTGTTGTTTTCTGCTGCAAACACATTTGAGAATTACTGGTTCACTTCTTACCTGTCACTGTCTCAAATATTCTATAACACTTCCTGCATGCTGTCTTCTCTTCTGTTTCATCTTCTGAGATGCATCAAGAACTGATGAAAGCCAAAAGACTGAGACAAGTAAAGTATTGCACATCTGAGGAGAAAAGTGGGTAACTACTACCACCTCCAAACAGCATGTACTGTCAAACTCACTTAGTAATTTCTGTATCAAATCCATAGTTGCACTTCAGTATGTCTGTAGAAAGGTCAGTCTTATCAAAAAGCTTTCACTGCCATGGAACCAATCACCACCTTAATACGGCCAATTGTCCTCTCTTAAAATAATATTCATCTTTATTGTAGGCCTGATTCCATTCAGTTTTAGCTTCCAGACATGCAATGACATCATGCCTTTTTACTTGTTTGATTGAAAGAAGCATATAATGCTGGAAATGTCATCCAAATGTAGGTACTGACAGGCTGTGACCAAATCACCATTTAAGTTTTTGTTGCATTGATTAGTGAGATTTCCCCAGCATCTTTTATTACAAGGAAAACTTTTGATACTAAGGATTGTTCTTGCTGCTCTTTTGCCAAAATATATTCTGAAGTGTAGACATCAGGACTGGACAGATTTCTAGGGTCAATCTGCAACTACTGTAATATTTGCCAAAGTAACACAGAGCCTTAACCCTTGCTAACAGATCATTGATTTCACATCATAGACTCAGGCTCTATGTCATTTCAGATATACTTTTATTAGTAAGACTTGGCACTACCATGTTACTGTGACTATAGCTTTATGAGCTTTACACGTTTAATTCTTAGGAAGCAAATAGTCAGGTGAGACTTACAGATGGAAAATGACTGTTAATGGGGACTGGGGACCATATTAATCTAGTCTTAGGGAGAAATCAGAATCACCCTAAAATGAGTCTTTAAGACTAATGAATAAACTGTCTCCTAAAATTGTCTGTTTCTGAAGGCAGGGAAACCATAAACTGCTTTGGTAGACATGTTTCCTGAGTTTCAGATGGCTGAAGGTGCAAAAATCCCCAATAATGGCACTGTGCTATATTATTCTGTGATTTGAATAGGATCATAACTTTATGTCTCATGGTGGTGTTTCTCTGTCACCAGTAAAAACAGGATTAGCACACGGTTCTGGAATGCTGCAAGAGAAATTGCGACTCTTGTAGGGGCTGGCCACGCATTCAGGTTGTAAGCAGGGAGCAATCTGATGTTAGTGCAGATACCCAGGCAGCTGTCTCTGCCTGAGGTGGCAAGACTTGCAAAAGGATTTCTGAGATAAATGCTTCTCCTCCCTTTCTGCTCCATCCCCCTTCCAGCAGAAAAAAAATCCAACCCAACACTACCCAACTGAAGCCTGTTGAGAGAATTGCAGAGAACAGACTATTTTTAATTCAGCTGCATCCTAATAGTGTGGAGGGGGATGACCCCTGATGAATGAACAGGAAGGAAAGGAGGTTTGGCACATGGCATTATCCCAAAGCACTTCTGGGCTGTGCTGTTAACGCCTTGATGGCTGTTGTATAACAACCTCCTCCTCTTCCATTCTGCATATAGCCTTCTAGCTCACCCTGATGTCTCACTGTTTCACACAGACCTGGGCTCTCTGCTGCCCCAAGGTCTGAGAGACTCTGCTCAGTCATTCTGCAGATAAGTCTGAACGGGCTCTTGGCATCGGTGCATCCCTGCAGCTCCTCAGGACGGTTATTGCTCCAGGGCATGGGTATCAGAAGGAAAGCAGGGATGTTGAAATCTCTGGAAATGTGCCTCTGTACTCTGCTTTATTCAGTGTACCAGATGAGGCCTGTTTGAGAAGCTTCTTTCCCTAATGGATCTTAAGGTGAGTTATAATGAAAGCTGGGCTTACACCTACTGGAGTTTATAGACATGTTCTGAAATAATAAGAAACCAACAAGAAATTGAATGGTGGATAGAATTTTGTTTGGGAGCTCCCCATAAAGATGTAATTGCTCTTTGAAAGCCTCTAGGAGTTCTCTCTGCAAGGATGTTGGAACAGAAAGAAACCGGGAAGTGCATGTGCAAATTCTTGTCCAGAAGGTCTTTAAATCCCACCTGTAACCTGAGAGATGTGGTGATCAGTAAATTATGTGTGGCAGAAGCTGATGTTTGCTTTTCACATTTAGCAGTGGTATTAGAGACTTTTTTTTTTCTTTCTTTCTACATGGAAGGCAGCAAAGGCAAAAAGAGAATTTACAGGTTGTTTTAAAAAGTAACTTTCAATTCAGTGAAACAAACACTATCATTTGTGCTGTTGGGAACTTACTGGTCAACTCACTGTTATAAGAGAATACCCAGGAAGGTCACCTGTTGAGTAGGGAGGATATGTGGGACAGAGCCACTACCCACTCTGTCCTTACAACTGCAGGGTGGTACACTGGATCACTCAGCTGCAAAGGCAGGAGTGCTGCTGGATTGTGTTGCTTGCAGCAGCATCAAGTTGGGGATGCATACATTGATAACTGTAATAGCCACAGAAGCCTTTCTCCTGCATGCAACACATTCATTTCATCACAGAGACAAAAATACATGTATCAATGCTCAGTAGATTTTAAAAAATATGATCAGATTTTGGGATGAGCATGGGTGGTGTCACAGCACAGAGTACCAGAGATCTTTGTTTTTTCTTCAGGAAGTTTGTATTCATGATTTGAAGAATGGCTGTTATTTCATCCCACTGAATAAATGCTTTGTTTGCTAGCAGATCAAAGATATTCCTGAGCAGATTTCTTTCCATATTGTTTGAGAAATTGTGGTCATAGACCACCAGCATTCACTGGCCATCTACCAGACAGACTTTTATGGCCATTTGGCAATGATGCTGGGAAAAGTATGTAAAGTTTGCTACAACTGGCAAAATCCTACTTCATCCTATTCAGTGTGGATAGAAGATGAAAGTCGATGGTAATAAATACAATATGTGGGTGCATTAAAGCTGAACTTGAAAGGATCTGAGTGTTTAGAAAAACAAAACAACCCGAACAGAAACCTATCTGAGAATTTTATAGCTTTATCAGGTCTAAAAAAATTTAAGATTGGCTGAAAAAGGTAACTGTACACTTGGTGCTTTTCAGGAGTCAGTGGAAACAAACTAGAAATGTACTGAAAAAAATAAAGCCCACAGAAAATGGTTCATATTCTGTAATTTTCTTAATATAGAATCATAAGTACTTGCCATCCAGTCTAACCATTCTGCCTGCATGTAAATTACATGCCTCTTTCTGAGGCCTGCAGATGGTGTAGGGGGAAATCCTGTTGCTCCTAAATATGAATGTTCACCTCTGTTCATGGTACACAGGATTCCCCTCATTAAATACTGAATCTCAGGTGAGGATGGGAATAACAGCAGCATGCCTCCAAGTGTGAGATAGTCAGAGCCATAATGCTGCAACATTAGTTTGAATCAGTTAAACTTTAACCTAATTTCTACCACAAAAACAATGTTTTTGAGTGGTCAAGGCAGGAGACCAGGGACAAAAAACTCCTGTCCTGATTAATAGATAGCTTTGAGGTGTTAGTTAATCTCTGCAGGTAGCTGACTCAGCATCCTGATGACAGGAAGAGGAGGGCTCAACACCTCCATTAAATTCTCAGCTGAATCCTTCACCGCAGATGGTCTGTCTAGCATGAGGTGGGCAAGTTGAACTGACCCTACAATATCTCACTGCAAACATCAGTTCTGCTTGGGTCGGGTTTTTGAAGACCACTGCTTGTCTACAGAGGAGGATCCTGGAATCTATGTTCACGAGTATGTGAGAGCCCAGCTGCAGCTGGGAACCTCTAGGACATTTTTGAGAAAGGAGTGAGGGTTCAGCACACCTTTCCACGTAGTGTTTGCCAAGATACACATGGTTTCCTGCACAGCAGCTCGTTTTGTTGCAATGCGTTCCTTGGATATGTACCCCTCTGGTGCAATGTGCAGGGAATTTTCCTGGCTATTTCTGGCCTCCTGGATTTCATTCCAATGACCTTCAGATACTGAAGTCTTAGATAATTCAGCATCTGATTTGAAGTAATCCTTAATCTGATATTCAATCCAATCTTGAGTAATTTGTCTGAAGTTAATGAGTCCAAATCTCCCATGTTCAGAAGTCTGGGTTTATGCAAGCATGGAAAAAAGAATCTTTCACCCACCAGATTTTTCACTGATTTTTCACCCATACTGAATAAAAGATGAAAAGAAGACGACTCCAGCTACTCACCAGCAGGTGCCTGAGAAAGCCCTGACAGTGCCTGCCTCCCCCTTGGCCTTTTCCCATCAAACAGGATATACAGAGGAAGACAGCAGAAGACAACATCAAACAAATCCACAGCATAGTTCAGTCTAAAAAAAAAATTACAGGTGTAGTCACCATTCACCTTCTTGAGTGAAAGAAAGAATTCTTTATAATAAGGCAGACATTTACCTCAATAATATTGGAGGTTGTCTGGAATACTTGATACATTTCCTAATGTAATTTTCCTGTTGTCTTCAGCTAGCTTTCTTAGTATTTTTCAATCTCACATAAAGACAAAGAAATGCCTTCTATTTCCTGTTGTTCATATAGCACTGAACTGCTCGGCTGAGCACATGAAGATATTTATTTATATTTTAGGTGAGGATACATATCTCTGAAGAGAGTAGACAGGCGTTTAACTAAATTTCTTCCTTCCTCTCACACCCCGTTATCAGGTGTTTAGAAATTGCTAATTTAATCGAAATAGATTACAATTTTGTCTTAATATTGAAAGCTCAGTTTCACTGTCACTGGACAAAATTTTTACAAGGGATCCAGTATTGGGAAAATGAGCATAGAAATGGTCACTCAGAAATGCATATGCAGGCTGGTTTTTGGTTTTTTTTTGAGCAGAAGGTCATCTCAATAAGAAGCCTACCCAGGTCAACCTGAAGTTTAGTATGTAACATTGATGCTATCAGGAGAGATTTTTATCCCTCCTTCTCCTCTCTCTTCAGGAAGGCTTGATTTTCCATTGCTTGTGTAAGCATGGGAATGTGATGATGTCACCTTTTGCAACAAGGGCAGGACTAAAAGTCTTAAAAATGTGTTTTGAACCATGTTTCTGAGGGAGAATAACTTAATTTGTCCCAAATTCTCCTTGTGACAGGGCTTGGAGAAATTCAATATTGTAGTAAGATGTTGGCTCTTAATGCAGGAGATGAGTCACTGTACCCATCCTGGCAGTGAATAGACTTAATCCCGGGAATGGCAGTAAACCTGATCAAGAAAGGATTTTCTTGTTGCTCTTAATGACATACCTGTTTGAAACTTGAACTAACCTGTTACCACTGTCAGCCTGTTTGAAAATGCAGGTGACTATGGGTGGGGAGTGAAAAATAAAGTCTAACAGGTTGCTGATATGGCATTTTCAAATCAACTGCTCAAGCCTGCTACTTTTAACTCGTGGACTTTGTAACACAGCCCACAGAAACCACAGGATTTATCACACTTGCCTCGTAGTATTATTGACAAAAAAAAAAAAGAAAATTGTCTGTAGTGTGTTACAGCTCTTCCAGGTAGAGAATGTGATAGGTCGTAATCCAATGGCTGTAGAAATAACTGTACCCCAATCTGCCATTTGAACACTTCACTGAGTGTCCTGGTAATAGTCAGTATGTGAAGGGATCAGTTTCTGCACAGCCAAGAATGATGATCTCTGCATAAATGACTAAACATTTCAGGTCATGACTCCTCAAGCTGTCCTCCCAGCATGTGTGAACAGTGTTGTCCCAGGCCTCTAGTGTAATTTTCTTGTTGGTCACAGATCTGGTTGAAGTTCCATCTCTGCCAGCTGCTCTGAACAGTGGTTTAGGGAGAAGAAATTAAGCTCATCAAGGGAATGTTTGGAAATTTCTCATCAAAATGGGAAGGAGAAAGTCATGTCAGACATTTCTGCTTTCACAGATCTAGGTTTCTTTGTTTTTCTGTGTTCTTGGTCAGGAGATACTGCAGATGATCACCCAGTGATTGTGGCCTTCTCCTGGGACATGGGGAAGTTTGATTCATCTCCAGGTCAGAACTGAGATGGACAAACACTGGGTTCAGAGCTACAAGCTCTCAGTGAACAATGGCTCTGGAAACTGGTACTCAGTGACAGTAAATGAACATTTTTTCCTCTTTGCTTCACACTGGGTGGAAATGAAGGAAGGGAAATTATTCTTTAAAAATACCTTGTTTGAGTATTGGGGAAATATAGCTGGACTTTAAGGTTTACAGGTTCTGAAGAGCATTGTCTTCCTTACAGTAATCACCCTTAAGACCTTTCTTCAGATAAATATTTCAAATTTATTGCAATCAGTCGGTATATCCATCATAAAGATAAGCACTGGAATTAAAATACCTATCTAGGATATTATTTGTTAAAACATTTCTTGGTTCAATAAACTGAATTACAGTTACTTTCTCTTTGTTTGTCAGATGATTTCAGGCTGAGGAGATAGTGAGCAGCAGGAAGGAGCTTGAACTGTGAGCTTTTGCTTTATTGCTTTCAATAAGCTCTTGTTGACTACTTTGAACCTTTCCCCTCCCCTTGAGTTACAAGCTGGACAGTGATCATTTCTGCACGCAAGCATAATGTTCATAGTAGCCCTTACACCTGAGCATCTACAGTTGGGTTTCCATCTGCAGAGCCGCCACAGGCAATGCTGCTGGCAACTCTGCCACGGCTTGTAGTTAACAGCCCTTTGTTCGAGCTCTTCTTTACAGTCAGGCAAACATGGCCTGATTATTAATAGCCAAACAGTAAGTTACAACTACCCCTGCAGCAAGATGTTTGCATTTCAAAAGGACATTAATAAAGTGACTGGGGTTGCACCTACAATGAGCTGCTTCACTCGTCATTTATTGCTTTTTTCTCTGAGATGAGAAGCTTCTCTTAAGACTATTTGCACCCAGCAAAACCTTCAAGCATCTTGTAGAGAGCAAAATATTGTTGTTTTCATATGAACTTCAGGGCAGAACTATTGTAGAAATAATTGTGGTGTGAACGTTGATCTTCATTTTAAATGCGTACTGTGACACATGGCACTTGCTGTGAATCCAGGAGGTGTGTCTCTTTCCATAAGGCACCCACAGCCTCAGGTGTCATGCATGGGCTTCTGAGGCCATATGGAGGTGCTAAAATTTTCATAACTGGACAGAATTATCAGTTTGTGGTAATGTCAAAATGCCAAATGATACTTTTTGTTTCCTAAAGTCCATTGACTCAAGTTCACATTGGTGATGTTGATGAGGAGTATGTGTCTTTTCTGAATCTCAGTCATAGATTTTTTGTTTCAATAAGTGATTTCAAGAGCAATGAGAGGAGATGATCAGACTGTGTAGCACCAGGAAGGAGGGACAGGAATCCACAGTCTTTTTAGGAATCCTGCAAAGGCAAAAGCCCAAGCCACACAGTACAAGAAGAGAGTTAGAGGCCATGGGTAGACAAGGAGCATTTTGGAGACCCTTGGGATGGGAAAGACTGTGCCCTGCATCAGCAGCAGGTAGGTTTTCTCTTCATTCACAGGCCTACAACCACCAAACAAAATTCTAGGACACAGGCAAGGAGGAAGTGTCATGGTACTGTTTAACATGCCCATTGACGACCCAGATGAGGGGAATAATGCCAGTCTTAGAAATCTGGCAAAGGTACCAAACTGAGGGAAGCAACTGATATGCTACAGGGCAGGACAGCTGTGCAGCGGGACCTACACCCGTCCAGAGAACAGTGCCTGTGATGGTCAGGTTGAAGCACAGACGAGGTGTGGAACACTGGGCTGGTTCAGCCTGGGGAAGGGAAAGGGAACGGGAACAGGAGATCTCCCTTCTGTCTGCAACTGCTTGGTGGGAGAGAGCAGAGAAAGTGGAGCCAGACTTTTCCCAGTGGTGAACAGCGACAGGATGAGATGCAACAAACATGACCTGGAACACGGGAAATCCCCATTAGATACTAGGAAAAACCAGGAAAGCGATCAGGCATTGGAACAGGGCCCAGAGAGGATGTGGAATCTATGTCCTTCGAGAAATAAAAATTTGACTTGACAAATCTCGGAGCAGCCTAATCTAACTGGGCCTGCTTCAAGCAGTGAGTTAGATTAATTCCAGAGGTCTCTTCCAATCTGAATTATTCTATGATTTCACTATAATAATTTGGAAGAAAAAAATAGTTGCATTTTAAAAGTAAATAATTACCCTTGCTATGCTTCTATACACAAATTTGAAAGTTTTCTAGTGTGCTTTTAAAAATCCAGATATTACCATCCCATTTCTGCAAGTTTTCTAAATTATGCATGTATAGAAAAGAAATTGGAGTGCCACTATTCTGGTGTATTGTTGTACATTGTTATTATTTTACATTTTTAAATGCAGTGAGAAGTTTCCACTTAACATGCAATAGTAAACTGTGATATTTTGATTGTCATGGTGTTTAGGACCATTAGCCATGTATCTGAACATGGCAGAGTAAGGTGGTGCACAAATTAGGTCCAAACAGACAGTCTATATGACATAGAGCTTTGGGCCACAAAAGAAAGAATGCTTTTATATTCTTAAGAAGGTTTGCAAGTGTTTTCTTTGTTTTGTTTTGGTTTTTTTTTTTACACTGAAGTTTAGGCCAAACAAGTGAGAGAGAGCTGATGTGAAAGCACAGAAAAAAGGAAAGATATGTGAACTTTCCATATCAACACAGAGGTAGCTCTGAGAAACTTTGATCATTGTGTATTTTCAGACAGAAAATAGTATCTTTTATTTGTGGCAAAAATAAAGATGTTATGTAAGTAAAGAATTCTGCTGTCCGTGTGGTAATGACTTAAATACACAACCTTTTCTAGAAAAGTCAATGTAAAAATGCTTCCTATATCCCAAACTAAGATACCAATCCTGAGATCTAGCATTCCTGGAGGCAAGTCATAGCCAACTGTTAGGAAGACTTCTTGAATATGAGAGGCCAGAAAATGATTTTGAAAATTTTCAGACTACATAGGTTTATTACACCATGAAACAAAACAATGGAGTGCAAAGTACTGGAAGAAGCACAATTACGATAATTAAAAAATAACTAAGCCAGACATAATTTAGTTAGCTGAACCTTTGACTTTTCAGACTCTGTCTTCAACAGATGTCAAGCCTTTTCTCAATGTACTTTCTTCCACATTTTCTCCAAAAAGAAGGGAACCATGCTTTAAAGACCCCTTCACCATTGCTGTCTGCTACCGACAGTAAAACCTTTCTCCCCTCTGCTTTATAACATCCTTTCACCTAGAAGACGTGTTCAGCTAGTTAGAAGATTTCTTTTTGCTCTTTTGTGTGCAGCCTGAGATTATTTTGAAGTGGAGCCTGCACTCATCTGTTCAGGTGAAGTGATTCAGCTTGCCAAAAAACTGGTTCTTTTTATAACTAGACTATCCTGGTCACATAGCAGCAAGGGAGTGGGCGTCTGACTCATCTTTTTCTTACAGCTGCAGTTGCAAGGCTCTAATGAAAAACAGATGTAGAAAACATGCCTTAATACTTATCAAACCAAGCTGCTCTTCTCTGAGATCCTTCCTTCACTCCCTAGCAACAGTTGCAAACTGCACAGTTTCCACAATGCTTTATCTTTCTTGCATTTGCAGCTAACTTGGCTTAATGATATGCACCCCAAATTAGATCTTTCATGAAGGACTTTTGTGCTTTATTGCTTTATCAGGGCTGCTTTGATTACTTAAGTGATAGATCTAAAAGGCAGAGGCAAGGAGATATGTGAGCAGAAAATAACATACAGCTCCTGTTCTCCTAAACTAAGTGGCCTTGTAGATGGGTAAGGATATTTGAAATTTGGGTGGGATTTTTTTTTCAAAACATTTCTGTATAAATCAAATCTTGTATTTTAAAAGACAGTGGTTTGTTTTTCTCCTGAACTAGGGATTATTGTTGCAGTATTGCATATACAAGATTATTTAAATATCCCAAAGAGATATTGTTTTCTCCATATAGGCAAGAGAATATTTCCCACTGGTGATTTAATTCTGTTCACTCACTTGCCTATAGTAGTCACAATTCAAGGAAAAGGAGGTAATAGTTAGGGGGCTAGAGTGTATTTGACATTGTGGTTATGTGTGTGGCCATGGCAGATAATTCCCAGAATTTTTACAAACACACATTGCACATTGTTTATAGGATCTAAGCCAGCTTAATGCAACTTTATCTACCAGTTAGGAAGCATGCATGATGAAAAACGTACTTTCACCTTCCTTGTCCTTGACAGGGCCATATACAGGTATTAGAGCAGTAGAAGTAAATGACACACAGAGCTGCCATCGTACCAATATCTCTATTGTACATGCAAACAGTTGCCGCCTGTGGAAGGAACACTCATATTTATCCATGAAGTTATATTTTGCAGTCATCTCTTATGTCTTGGATGACATAACTGCTCTCAAAATGTATCTGAACTAATGGTCAGAGAAATTCTAAGGCATGTGTTGTTATGGTGGAATGGATATTTGTGCATATGTATCTTTGTTCCTTGAACTGTGGTTAATCTCCATCTTTTTATATATATATATTTTTTTTTAACTCCTGCCTAATGCAAAAAACTGTGTTGTTTTCTTTATTAAAAGAACATTTCCTCAGTAGTTTTATAACAAAAGATGTTTATTACTATTCATTTGTGAAGATGCTCTTAGCAATGAAGCTACTTCAGATAAAGCAGATAAGAATTCTGCAAACTGCTGAAAGAGAAAGAGCAACTTAGTCAACTATGATGTAAAGGATGACAGTTTGTCCGGTGTTTGCTTATACTCTTGAATTTATGCATATGTTTTGTGGTAAAGTCAGCTGTAATTCTACTAGGTAAAGTTTTCTGACTAGCTCTTCAATAATAAGGTAGCTGAACTAAAAAGCTGTTTTCAGCACAAACTGTAAGAGCTGTAATGAAGGGTAAAAGGTTGGGCTTTTCTTTCTTTTTTTTTTTTTTTCATTCTAGAAC
>VWZY01005358.1:0-23823 GCA_013399075.1 Chloroceryle aenea
ATCTCCAGAGGTCCACCCCCTACGACTGTAGGATTCTCCCTATCAGCCTGCCCAGCAGTAAGCTGTACACTAACACCTAAGCAGCCGCCACCGTATGACCAATCGTCCTCCCAGCGGTCAGCTTCCCAGAGCCGTATGGAACTGAACTTAAAAACTGGCTCCATCTTGCAGCTAAACGTGACTCTTCATTCCAGACTGAAAGCTCCCAAGAGGTTTCAACTGGCAAAGCAGTACTTCTCACATTCTCCGTACAAATTCCCTTCAGCTTGAGCAAGAACAGTCTGATGGAAGGTCTGTGTAATGCTTACCCTGCAGACTGGCCACACTGTTTCTGCAATGGCTGATCCATGCCTGCTGCATCCTGTCTGTCTGCCTTCAGAGCAGGAGTCCTGCAACAGAGATTTAGGAACACTCAGAAGACCTGTCAAGCCACCTGTACCTAAACTGAGACTAGAAAGCAGTGACAGGTCCACTGGGAGCTGCCATGAGTGACTCAGCACAACTGCAGCAGTAGTAACAGCTGCTCCTCAGGTACGAGGAACCTGATGACACTTCCAGCATCAAATCAGAATCAAGAATTGCACTTCACAAGGAGTGAGGTGCATGAATCTGGGGGAAAGAGAAAGCTGTTTAGTCATTTCATTTTGCACGTAAAGCACAGACTAGCAGCTCTCATTCTCTCCACAGATCCGTGTTTCAAAGAGTCAATTCAAATGCTGTTTTAAATTAAGGTCTGGAAAGTCTTCCTCTGCTGCAAGACAAGTGCATGCTCTGCTGCCCTGACAAATGAGAATGCAAGATTCTCACAGTCCCTCTCCAGTCCCTCTTGCCTGTAGGGACTAAGAGGGGGGAAGAGGGGCAGGAATAATAACCCTCATGCTGGGGAGGACATAAGCTGGCAGGAACTGGGACAAGGTTTAAATGCTGTAAGCAGAAAGACCAAGACAACACTAATGGTGCAATGTTCTGGTGCCTTGGCACACAGCTGGTCCAGAGCTATCAACAGTGATGGCCTCAGAACCCTGATCCTCAAAGCCTTGAGGACTCATCCTTCCCTTTCCAGACCTAAAAGTTCTTTCTGCTTCATAGCACGCCTCCTTTCTGCTGTCAGGTGGGGTTTTCACCTTAGAAGCTATCAAGAGGAACATTTACTGTAAAACTAGTGTGAGATTCTTCCTCGTGTTGTTACAAAACCCACGGGGATGAGTAAAATCAAACAGTCTCTTACCCTGCAGCAGCTGAGGCCTGGGGTCCAGCAACGGTCCCTCTGTCAGGAGTGTGCACTTCAGAGGAACTGCTCCACGTGTGACAGGCTTTGTGCTTCTTTCCATTCCCTTTGTCCAGCGATGGCTGAATGCGTTTGATTTTCAGCTTTGTTTTGGTGGGAACCAGCCCCGAGCTGCTCGCAGACTGCTGCCCGGATGATGGGGAGCCTCCAGGAGATGCTGAACTGGCGTGCATCACCGATGAGGAAGCCTTTGTTTGTTCCAGTCCAGCGCTACTGGGAGCATCGACCAGCTGCGGGAAGCTCGACAACTGTGTCGCTGCCGAGGCTGAGCCAAGGTCCAGCTGGGAGGAAGTGACCCCAGGTTTGCTGGCTAAGAGCTGTGTCATGTGCTGAAGCTGGTAAGAGCCTTCTGGGTCAGCAGATGACGGAGCCACAGTCATGCCCATTGTCTGAGCCGAAGGCAGGACACAGATGCTCGACGCAGCCGTCATCGCTGCCGTAGATGGAGTCTGGGACGCTCCCAATTGCGAAAACATCCCAGAACTTGATGGTAAAGTCATGTGCTGCTCCTGAAGACCAAGGCTTTGCTGACTAGCTTTGATGAGGAGGTTGCTTATTGAACCAAGGTCCCCTAATAATCCAGGGCTAGTTAACGTTACCGAACTCTGTCCCAGAACGTGACCAGGAACTGACCCACCAGTAGTAGGGGCTGCCGTGGCCGGCATGGATACAACGTTGAGCACCGAGGAGCTCGATGCCAGGCCTGATACAGGCCCCGCTGGGAGGTGGCTGGCATCTGGCCCAATAACACTGGGAGATGTGCCAACTGCAGTGGTGGTCCCACCTTGCGGGAGCAAAGACGACTGCTCAAAATACATTACCCCAGACTTGGACCTTTTGATAATATTGGGGACGGTTCTGTGGGATGTTGAATTTGCAATGGTTCCCAAATCCAGCGGGTGGTTGGAAATTTGGGAAGGGGCAAAATTAATTAAAGTCATGTTGGAGACCATGTCAGGAGGAGCTATAGCAGAAGGGGTTCCAGAGGGAGCCAGCTTCTTATTCTTCCGTGACTGCAGACGAGAGATGGGCCGTTTCTTGCCCAGGGCAGCTGCTGGTGTAGAAGCAGTGGTGCCAAGGTCTGTCCTCTGACTGGCTTCAGACACCAAGAGCTGAGGATCCGGGGGAGGCTGCACACCAATCAGGAGGCCTGGTGAAGGACTGCTGATGTTCGGTGGGAAGCCAGTCTGCGAGGTGGTGGGGAAGGGGTGTATGTGCTGGTGATGGGACATGGGCAGCAGTCCCTTGCTTGTGGGAGGGAACAAAGACTGAGACGAGGACAAGCTCGGGTTTAACCCTGTGGTCAGGGTGAGCCCGCTCCCCATGGGCCCCAGCACGGACGTGTTGGTCTCCATTACGCTCTGGGCAGAGCTAACAGAAGGCGTGAGCTGTATCTTTTGAGTCACGCCATTGGGAAGGGTTTGGAGGACATACAGGGGCTGCATGTTCTGATTGACCACCAGAAGCTTTTCTGCAGCTGGCTTGAGGTGGGGCGGCGTTGTCTGCACCGCAGCGTTGGAGATCTGCGAGGGGCCGGGACTCTCGTTGGAGCTTGGCACGTACTTCTGGCTCTGGAGGGGAACAGTGGGTGACACTGGGATGCCTGGTGTCCCGCTGTTTCTTGTCAAGTCCTGGTTGCTGCCGTGCCCCTGCTCAACAGGGCCGCAGGGCGGGCTGGCTATATGTTCTGCATCCATGTGACTCTGGATGAAGTGGTCAGGTGTCATGTGTCCTTCGGGGCTTGGGTCTACACCTGGGCTCAGGAGAGCTGTGTCACCTTCCCCTGAGGCAGATTTTTCTGTTACCGTCACTCTCTTCTCCCCCGACTCCGTGGAGGGCAAGGCAAGCATGGACCTCTCTCCAGAGGAGGAGAGCGAGGACTCCGAGATGACGGCGAGCCTGTTGTGATTCTGGCTGGGCACTGTGGGGCTGCGAGTGGTCAGAACAGAGAGGTCAGAAGGCAGCTCCAGTGGCAATTCAAACTGTTCCTCTGCTGAGATGGAGGAGGAGACGCTGCTGTCCACTGGCTCGGTGGTGGGCAGCTGCTGGGAGAACACCTCAAACAAACCCATATCCTTGCCACGGTTGCTATCCAGACCTAACCCTTCTCCAAGCGTTAGAAGTTCGGACGAGGATGACTCCGGACTCTCTCCCAGTGCCTGCATGGATGGCGTGTTCTTGAGTACAAAGTCCATGATGTCGGAAGGGAGGATGTTCCCACAGTCGTCGCTGTTGTTGTTGTCCGAGTCGGATTTCAGAAGCTCGGTGTTGAACGTGTCCAGCAGGTTCTTGTCAGAAGGGGTGCTCGCGTGAGCCCTGCGGCCTGTCTCCAGCGAGCTCAGCTGAGCCTCCAGCGAATCCTGACTCTGCGCCTTCACCCTGCTCACGGGGTGGCAGTTCTCAATCTTCGGGTCGCTTTTGTGGACAGTGGAGCTCTTGGTGACTTGTACTTTCTCTCCGGCTTCTTCAGTTCTATCTAGCTTCAAGTTCTCCGTTCCATTTTCTTTACTGCTCCTCTTAGTCACTTGACTGACTTTCCGTGTTGTTGCTGTGACACTTGTATCACTTTCAGTTCCATCATCCACACCATCCAGCTGTGAGATTTTTGGAAGATCGCACTGCTCCTCCTCCCGGAATAGGTTATGGGATGCCAGCCTCTCCTCCGTGTTCGAGGAAACCACCGTTCTCGTGAAGTTGTAGTAGTATAAGTCGTCTTCGTCTGATGTGCTCAAGTCATCCGCACCATCCACCTGTCCTTCAGCAGACCGCTTCCCTCGCTTCTTCCCAGTGGAGTTACTGTAGAAGGGAATGTCTTCCTCTCCGTAAGACCTCACGCCGTACAGCGGAGTCAATCCAAAGAACATATTGGATCTGGCACGAGCACTTCTCCGTGGATACCTGCGCTTGTAGGAGCCTTCTTCCTGAGCTTTACTTCCATCCTGAAGCATCAAGTTGTTGTCTTGAACGGGCAAATTTTCATAGGTGTTATTCTGAGATTCCTGCACCGGTGCTTCATTTGGGCTTCCCTGAACCACACGGTTATCTTCGGGGCTGTCTGAGGTCGAGGAGGGCTCAGCCAAAGTGGCCAGGTCCGACCCTGCAGACTGAGGTTCAGCATCACTCTCCTGCTGTGCATTTTTAGACTGGTTTTCACTTTCCATCTTGAGGGGAGTGAGGGTGACTTTGACGGTGCGTTTTCTAGGAGCCTGCAGTTCCTTAGAGGCCGCTTCAACCTGCACTGCAGAACCTTTAGACGGCCCTTGTGAAGGCGGAGACTTCTCACCAGCCTTTTCAGTGGGAAGGCTGTTACATAACCTCTGGCTAATTTGTTCTGTTGCCAAACTCTGATTAACAAATTCTGGTTTCAGGTTTCCTTCATCACTGCCAACTGCTTGACTTGAATCTGTAAGCGATTTTAGGGAGTGCTTCTCTTTAAAACTATCCTTCAGTAACTTCTTCCCCTTCTGACGCCTGTCTCTAGGGGCCGAAACGACCTGCTCACTCGCTGCAGGAGATCTGCTGTTGACTCCAGCAGACTTCAAGCTCTTAGCATCCATCTCATCAAACACAGACGTCTTCTCTGGCTGTACGGGTTCCACGTGCTGATCTCTGTCTTTCCTTGGGCCTCTCTGATGCAAAGGCGGAAAGGATATTGCTTCTTTGGAAGAAAATGATCCTGAACATTCTGGAAAGGTCCCTATTTTAACATTCATTTCTGTACCTGATGAACTGGTCAGTTGAGCTTTGGAGTTTCCTCCAGAAGCAAAACTATGAGCTGAATAATCTGAGTCCTTCGAGGTCAGCATCTTCACCTTCTCTCCCTTAGAATGTGCCCCTTTGGCTACCAAATCTGAACTGCTGGGATGTTTTCCTTCTGCAGACTGAGATGCATCCAGCTGGTAAGTTTTACTTCCACTTGTAGCCACTGTTTTCTGGGAGCCTGAAGTGGTGGAGCAACTCTGAACGGTAGCGCTTGAAGCGCCTGCATTCACTGGTCCCACAAAGCGGTCAGTGCTTTTGACGCTCGATTCGTGTTCCGAGGAGGGTCCCACGCTGGAAACTGAAGATACACTGTGCCTGGAGTACAGGCTCCCAGTTTGTGGTGGGGAAATCATCCGGAGTTTGGATTGCTGCTGTGACAAGGAGGAGGTGCTGTGTCTCCTGGAACCGATGCTCTTCAGTCCAGAGGAGAGCAGAGGATCTCCTACCGTCACTATTTCATGGGTCACCGGGGTAGGACTTCCTGAGAAAGTAAGGCAATAAAGACTGTCTAGTGATCTGAAACCATCACAGTCAACACAAACCCAATTCCTCCTCCACACAAACCCGAGCGATTAAAACCCAGCAAGCCCTCTCATCTGGACAGCATGAACATTGTGAGACAGGTACTTGAGACAGGTGTTCAAACCTGGTAACCTCGGTCAGGATTCACCACGTAAGGCTGACAGGTTTGTATCTCAGGGTTCTGTGTCTCAAGTTTAGATGCAGACTTTCAACAGCAGTTTGAAACAAAATGTGACTCATTCCTACAGAAAGAGCAGCTGAATTACAATGCCAGATTTCCGATTCTCTCTGGAGAAAGACCAGCTGAGATGATTAAGTCCCTAACGTGTGTTACAGCTCTTCTGTGTTACTGCTGTTGCATTGCCAAACACCGCTTGCTTCATCACAGGGAAACTGGAGCATTTCTTGACAGGCCATCTCTACTGTCTATTTTCAGAACTTTCTTCCCTTCAAACCTATTGCCATTTCACTATTTTCCAGAAACAGAAAACTAAACACCACATCCTGAACAAAGCGAAAAAACAAGGACATGAACCAAAGCAGAAGTAATTCTACAACAAACAAACAAAACCTCCCCCAAAATTGAAGTCAACAGCACTGGAAATACCTGCAGAGGGTAATGGCCTAGAGCCGGGAGACCTCTGTGTGGACGGGTAACTGGGAGTCCTGATCCAGGGACCCTTTGGGACCACTGGGTAGTAACAGGAACTGGAGGTCTGAGAATGCAAGGGACGATCTGGCGATGGTGGGTTTACAATTTCGGGTGTATTTCGGCTGTCTTTAGGTAGAGTTTCTGTTGTTGTATGAAAGAGAAACAAAATGTAAGCCATCACTGGATCTGGAAAGCTGTGATCTGATAAAGTACATATTGCTCTCAGGTTTCACTTGAAGAGTGAGGGTATTTGTTAAATAAACCCAAAGTCAAGATGAGAGCTTCCCTGCCATCAGGTAACAGCTTCTCTCTTCTCCTAAGAACATTCTCCAGCACTTGCAGCAGCACCGTAACCCTTGTCTTGCACAGGAAATTCCTTCACATTCTCATGAAGTTACGTAAGGACACACTACAGCAGTCACACAGAGAAGGCACCATGTCCTGGTTTGGGTGAAAATGGAACTAATTCAGTTCAGCACTTCTAACTCACTGCACNGTATAATTTTTTTTGTTATTATTATTACCATTAAAGCTGTTCTAGTTTCCTTTTCTAATCACTGAGTCTCTCTCCCTTACTCCTTTTCTCTTCCCCTTTGGGGAGGCAGAGGGGTTAACAGAGAGTGTCTGTTATAGGTCTAAGGGGCTGCCCTGACCCTAAACCCTGACACAGCATCAGAAAGTCCTCACAAGATTACCTGTAAGGGGAACTGGGCTGTGGGCAATCGTTCTGTTATCATCGTGCTCTACGGTACTGTTGATGTCTGGCTCTATGACCGGCGGACGGCACTCCATGATCTTGCAGGTGTACACACAGCGCTTCCTGGCATCTGTTGTGCTCCAGTACACCCTGGAGCACCTGCAAGAGAATTCAAACACAGAGCAAGTTACTCAACAGCTGAGTAAACCTCAGCTTTCCTATTTAGCTGTTCAGTTTCTCAAAACGGCATGGGACAAAGGCTTTCCAGCACAACACATGGAAGGCCCAGCCTCATCACAACACTCCTCGGAAGGGGATGAAAGCTACTGTCAATTTTTACGTGTGCTACTGCAGCGCTGGTTTGGCATCTAATACACTAACAGACATGTAATCACCACACGGCTTATACTCACTGATAGCCAATGGGAAACAACTTATCTTCGCAGTCCGAGAGATCATTCAAAATCCCTAAACAGTCTATCGTCATTGAACCTGAGTGAGAGAGGAACAGAAGGCTTCTGTGAATCAGATTCCAGCGCCAAAGGAAGTTCAAGCGTCCAGAGACAAGATCTTACCAATCATCATGTGGATGTTCTCTGGTTCCAACCCACTAAGAAATTTTCTTCTCAAACTGATCCCTTCGAAGTCCACAAAAACTCTCCTAAGAACTTCAAACCCATTCTCAGGAACCACCTAGAACAAGAATCCACAGAAGCACTCGTTCATTTTAAAGGAACCACCATGTGTACACTGTCCAACTTGGTCCACAGTTTGATCTTTTGGTTTTTGACCTGCCACACCTTGCCAACCTACCCCATGACAGCTGCATCGCTGCCTTCCCTCTCACAGCACTGCGGTGTGGCCCTTGTCAGTAAGGACCATGTTCAACATGAACTAAGCAGTGCTTGTAGCTACAGGGTAACCCCGCCTTCACATGAAGCAAGGTATGAAAGAACCACCTCACCTCTCCTTTGATCAAGTCACGATGCCTCTGGCAGTAAACTTTCTTGTCATCCAGAAAGACACAGTTCTTAGCTCGTGAGCACATGAAGTGATAGTTACTCGTGCAGGAAGTGAGGCAGCAGCCCACTGTCGCACCCGACTTCTGGCAGAATTCGCATCTCTACAGGAGGGACCAAAAAAAAAGTTAGAAATGAATTGCTCCAAAACCCGGGCTACTGTTAATGTGTCTGTGGGTTTTTCTGTGGGCTCAGACAGAAGCTTAGAGTAACGCCTGAGCCCCCACTTCATGGCTGTAACTTCTCACTACTGTGACACACATGCACAAGTGAGACACAGAGGAGGAGGAGGTGAGAGGAAGGAGGATCCCTCGGCATGGGAATGATTCTCTTGCATTTTCAGACTGGCTCTGCCAGGCCTCAGACTTTCTTGCTCACACCCCATATTCAAGCTGCATATTTGCAAGCTTCAGCAACTAACATATCAAGTACTCTCCTGCAGAGTACTCCTGACACGGGCAGCTTGCTCTTGGCTGAGAGCAATCCCGTGCCACTGCTTCTGCAGTTCAAGTAAAAATTTAGGACCAAAGGATGTGATATTAAACCAAGATTTGGAACTGGCAACTGAAGACCTCGCTTCCAGTCTCATTTCATTCTTCTGTAAAGTGGGCATATCATAACAGAAAGCTATTTTTCTAAGACTGCTTGAGAGTTCAGAAAAAAGCCACCACCACCCTTCTTGCAGTATTTAACAGAGTAGCTATGTACAAGCTACATGTCAAGATCCTTCATCTACACTCAAGCATGCCCCTTGATCAACATCTTGAACTGGACAACACTTGCTTTCAGTTTTTGTTTCTTTTATACAGATATAAAATTTAACCTAGGTCAAAACAAACTGGCAACTGAAGACCTTCTGAGAAAAGCATGACTCAAATTCTCCTGTTACAAGTTCCTTTTGAGCTCCTCAATATCTGAACCAAGAAAAGACAAAATAAAGTTGCAAATATCTTCATTCAGTTCCGTTAGATATAGTGTAAAAAAAACCCAAAACCAAAACCCAACCCATAAGGAGGAGACAGAGCAGAAAAGCCACACACAAGGAACCTCGGAGCTGGGTTCCTGTCTCAGCTGTGTGTAAAGCACGAGGTTTAACACGGTGTTCTCTGCTCATACCCACCAGCTGCTTTCCCCTGATCACAGCCATGTGCACATTTTTCAGAGAACCATCATCATCCTCAAATACTTCTGCTGACCATAAAGCACAGTTCACGTGTGTCCATTCATTCTGGCCAATATAGAGAAGACGTCCAGCATCCTAAAGAATGGAAGGAAACTTTCTTTTCAAACGTTCCAGGAGACACAACAACACACAAAATGCATCCAGCCTGCAGCGCTGCTTCAATCAGCTGCTGTCCAAACAGGCCCGAGCCAGATACTCACATTGGCACTGTCATCACCGTACTTCAGGCACAGCGCACACTGCCTGTTGTCTTCTACGTCCGGAGGTGGGTTCAGTTCGGGACTATCCTCTCTGCTTCTGTCAGAGCCTTGCAGTTAAAGGAGAGAATATTGTTTATTCTTTAAAGACAGAGAGACAGAATCTGATCTGGGAAGACTGTCAGTAAGAGGGCAGAAGAGCTCAACAGCAGCCTAGAGCTTCAGCGGCCAACTTGCAAAGCATGGAAAAGCACAGCCTGTGTTCTGGGGAAGAGGCAGTTGCAAATATATTTCTGTGCTTAAGCTCAGAAACATCTCATCTGCACCAGCCTCTGAACAATTTCAGGTTGCAGAGGTCTCCACAATTCTGCAGTCACCTACAGAACTACTACCACCCTCCCTTTGCTACTGGGAGGTCTGGAGTGGAGCTCTCTGGGCGTGGGCCCAGCAGTGCTGCAATCTGCTTACCAGAGATAGGGGGTGTTGGAGGATGCAGAGGAGTCGGGGAATCTGGCTCTCCGGGCCCTTTGGGTCTGGGAGCTGGAATGATTTTCTTCATCAGAGGGGGCTGCTCGGTGCGGCTGTTCTCTTCACGCTCCTGCCACTGAGCGTAGTTGTGATCCAGCGAAGGAGGCAGCACCGCGTTTGGCAACATACCACTGCTGAAAGGCAACAGTTAGCCATCAGACCTGACCATGCCACGGCACCTGGCACCCCGTCCGCCAGCACTGCTGACACTGTACAGTAACAGCTTGCGCAGTTAACTGCGGTCCACGCGCGCTCTCAACAAAAGCTACAACTGGCCACATACAGTGCAAGGTTTGTGATGTGGCCGACTGTTCCTTTGCAAGGTAACAGATGCAGCAGGGCCACATCAAACAGGGGTGAGGAGGAGGGAAACGGAAGGCCAGGACTGACAAGACAACACACCAATATACCCCATTCTAAAGAATGGTTTTGGTTCTTGCACATTACATCAAAACCTGTGAATGGGAAAAAAATAAAACAAAAAGAAAACCCAAACCACAATGACAAAACAAAACCAAACAAAACCAAAAAAAACCAACAACAACAAAGAAAGCAAAAAAAATCCAACAGCAAACACAACCCCACAAAGAGGCTCTGCTGGTATTTTGTGCTTGGACAGCTGGCAAACCACAGGGTGTCGCAGTCAGACACAGAACAATTACTTACTTGCTTGTTACTTTATTTGGCTCCCAAAATCTGGACTTTTTTACACTGAACCATGGAAAAACACGCTCCATTTGCTGAAGGAAAAACAACGCTCCATTAGAAATATTATACAACATACCCACAAGTTCAAAGACATTCAGCCAAGTACTACTGTAAATGCTCAGCTAGCGAGATTTTGTTAACACCAACTCTGACCGTGTGTTACTTTATTCCTGGAAATTCCCAAGCAACAGCTTCCCATGACAACAGCAACAAGCAAAGGTAGGACACCAAACAGATTTCAAAGTAACCATCATCTGGCTCACCCGAATAAAGAAGGACTTGACCATGCTATTTGCCTTCTTCACTTCCGGCTGCCCTCCGTCGGAATTAATGGCGGCTTGAATGATCTTCACGATATCATCGCTGAAATCCAACTGTAAGAAAGCCACAAAATCTCATTAAGGCACTGCCTCTTGTACAGCTACCCCATCCACTAACTACCCCATCCAGTGAGCATTCAGATGACTGGAAGACTGCACCAGAGCACTGACTTAATAGCAGAGCAAGAATTTAGCTGTAAAGCAAGGAGCAGCCCTGAGCCTTTGCAAGCCAGCTGTCAGAACTGCTGCACCCATAGCTGTTCCTTTCTTCCACTGGGAGCTGACTGCTGACCTATTGCAAATCTGCTAAGCTGGCTGCCTCATGAGGGTTTTGTTCCCCTGTGCACAAAGAAAAGGCTCAAGCATGCTCAGTTACAAACACCACGGGTCATAAAGCAATTAGCAGGATCTATTATTAGAGTGAAACACCGAAACGTACCACGGAAGTGTAACCTCCTTGATCCATTTTCCTTTTCACTCCTTCCAGATCCAGAGGTTGCTGCTCCTCCTGTTTGGTGACTTCTGTCAGGACAGGCGGGTCAGGACCTTCGGGAGAGCTTCTGGATGGGATACTTTCTTCTGTCTCCGGATTTAAATCAGGCGGTTTTGCTGCCTGTTAACATTGGCAACCAGACAAAGGGACGTTGGCTACTGAAGTGTGGCTGCTACTCAAGACATACTCCTATGCACAGTTATTGGCCCAGAGACTCTTGGTAGCATGAAAGAAAGGAGATTTAAGTTCTGACAGGAGTCTGAAATGCAGGGACAAAATGGAAAAGACTTGAACCAGCTTTCTGCTGCTGGCCGCTACGGCACGCAGCGGGGTGGAGCAATCAGCTGTGAGGAGCAGACTCGCTTTGAGAAGCCGTATTTCTGAATATATATCTCAAGGCTGAGATCCTGTTCTTCTGTCAAAAAACCACCTTCACCATCACAGAGCTAATTCCTCCCATTCCTTGAGGAAGTTTACCCTATTTTTGATATTAGCTGCAGAAGTCCTATCACAGATACTTGCTTGTTTCCATAGGAATGAGCAAAAAAAGAAAGCAAAAATCACTGTGTGTGACTGTTGTTCCATGTATGCCAAAAGACAACTCTGCAGTATGACGCACAGCAACAGCAGAATGAACCAGGCAGCACCTCAAGCCTGAGCAGGCTGAAGGGCCTGGAAAGGCCCCAGCTTACCTGTCGATAGCGCAGCAAGTGGCTGGTAGTTCTGGAATTCAGGAGGGCTGTTAAAACCTGCTTCAAGGAAACCTGCAGCTCCTTTTCCAGCGCCAGGCGCCACTCAGCAGGATGCTGCTCCGTGCAGTTAATGCAGGTGTAGGCCACGCTCTCAGGCAAGTTAGAGAGGATCTCATACATTTCATCTGGAGATGAGAAAGAGAACGTAACAATCTGAACCAGCTTACTGAAGTATGGGTACAGGAGGAAATCCCTATTCCCACTTACTGTCTAATGGAGACTCTTTTCCAGTAACAAAAATATCTGTGCAGCTAACTGAGTGCTACTGCACTTGAGGCAAGGCCTCTGCCCTCAGCACGTCACTGACGTGAGCACTGGTTTACGTGCAGCCATTTTACAGCTATGTTTCAGATAGGTCGTAAGCGGCAAGGTTGCTAACACGACACTCTAGCAGAAAGGTCCAAAAATGGCTTGCTTTACTCTGCTTGTAAGGACTGGGAGGATAAGGATTTGCCTTACCAGAGAGGTTTTCACATTTGGAGTGGACCCAGCGATCACATTTCCCACACTGCATCATCTTGCTCTCGTAGTCGTCATCATCGTAGCATTTGTCACAAAGAGGACAGAAGTTCCCTGCAAACAAGATGTGTTTTTTCTCAGAAGTTCAGCTGCCACACACACCTTGCAGGCCAAGTGGTTACTCTTTTGTGTGCTGAGAAAGCAGCTTCCAAGCCGCCCACCACTGAGCTGCCCATACAGTCACATCGACTTGGAGCACACCACAAGCACCGGCCACAAAAATAACCCCCTGGGAAGGCCACGATTCTCTTACTAGCTACCCATTGTTTGGGAGTGTGAGATTAACAAAACACTGCAGGCAATCAGCTTTACAGACTAAACCAAAAGGACAGGCAAGAAATTAGGTGGTATAGCCAAGATTTTCTACCGTGAGATGTCTCCTCTCAGATCCCAAGGCGTCACATCACATACAGAAACTAACACAGAAGGAACAACCACTTTACAATAGAAATGTTGCTTTTAAGTCAGGAGTCCTTTAAAATGTCTTTTTCTTAACTGCTATTGAGACACCCACAGGTGCACGTTAATTCTTCATGTAGTCGAGCGCTGAAACTGTGGAAGCCTCGGGCTATGACAATAAAACAGCGGTGACTTTCATTAGCCAAAATCTAAACCTAAACACCTAAACACCCGACTTTCCCACTGAAACCATCAGAGGTGCTCCCATGCTCGGCCCTGACACCAGCCTTCCCTCCTGTTTGTACTGTGACAAGCTCACCTGCTCCACAGCACCCCTGCTCACTCTACATGGCGCTGCCTAACTCAAACCTAGCACCTGAAGAGGCCCCGCTGTGGAGAATCACAACTTTATGTACCTTTAGCAAAGAGTTTGGCACAATCGTGACACAGAGAGAAGTCATGAGACCACTGCGCATCCCACCCTTTGCCTGGTGTTGTAGATCCACAGCTCTTGCAGCGAACACATTTGGTACATATCTGGAAGAGGAACATGTTTGGCAAGAGTTATTTGGTTTTATCCAGTGGTTTCTGGCCTTTAGCCCTAGCAGTATGCTTTGTGGCCTCTAATACTTCAGAAGTGCAGAACGAGGAGTTTCAAACAGCAGAACTTTCACTAAAACACCCCAATTTCCACTCCCTTTATGGCAAGATAGTGGATATGCAACAAGAACAAACCAAACCCAAGTCAAATCACAGTACAGTTGTTCCTCCCTCCATGTTTTTGCTTAGGACAACATCACCTTTCCCTTCACACAACACAGCGGCCTATGGATCTGTGGCACTTCTGCTGACCTAAACCAGCAAGTCTTGTTTTAACAGTTTTCCAACTCTGAGGATGTCAGAACACCCTTAAAAACTATTAGTACCCATACGTCACAGGCACTCATTCAGAACAAGAACTTGCCAAACGCAAAACAGCACGGTAATCCAAACTGTCCCTCAGTAGCAACACAAACTGGTCAGTCCATTAACAAGGGAAATGCTTCCGTTCTGAGCAGCTTGTTACACACTCTGGGACTTGAACCAGAAGAATTACGACAACTGAAAAAGGTGTAATCCCTTTGAAAGTTCTGCTCATTCACCACCTTATCAACAATCCACCTCAGTATGTGTTTCCAAACACACCTTCTGCTGCAACAGGCGCCCTGGCTCCCCAGGCCAAGCGAGTGCAGCAGAGCAAGACAACTGCAGAGCTCTGGCCCATACTGTGACGGTCAGTCAAGAAGCAAAGTACCCTCAAAAAAAGAAATCAAAGTCCCTCACCCAAACTTTCTTTTTCTTGGTGGGTTTGGTTGGGTAGTTTGGGCCCAGGCACTCAGGGTGATAGCTGTTTCGGCACTTGTTACACTCCAGCAACTGCTACAAGAGTAAGAGGAAAACATGTTGGAACAGAGACCCTTTGAGGGGCTGCAAAACCCTGGACATTGCCATTTTTAGCTGGATCCCTCATTCAGGGCAGCAGGAAGCAGACGGAAGGAAGCAACTGGAGAGGGGTCCTCCCCAGCCCCTGCACTTCCCTGCTGCCGACGTGTGCTCGCTAGCTGGGCTGCAGGGCGAGAGGAGCTCCGGGAGTGGTGTGGGGTGCCTGCTGGGTCCCCAGGGGTTGGGGTACCTTGGTGGCCTGGTGCTGTCTCCCACAGACGTGGCAGAACTTGCAGCGACGGCAGCACCAGTTCTCCAGCTGCTCCTCGAGTGGCCGCTCGCTCTCTTCCAGGCAGAACTTGTGGAAAGGCTCGCAACAGACCTGGCAATACACAAACTACAAGGGGGAGAGGGGGCTTTAGCAAGTCAGAAGCAGCTCTGGAGTTCCACACAAGCCCCCTCACGCTGCAAACTACTCTGAATTCTCTTTACAGCTGACAGAACACGTATTTCTACTGGCATATTTTAGGAGGGAAACTGTACACGTACTTCAAACAACCCAAATACACTCTCGTCTACCCAGGATATGTGTCTAGGAGCAAAGGGGCATCTGGAACCTGTTGCAATTGAAGTGTTCCAAGTGTGGCAGAGGCCTACAGGGCTTGCTGGGATCAACCTCCCTGCCTCTCTTGCTGCAGCACAAGGCAACCGCACCAGAAGAAACAGCACAGAAGAGGAAGGGACATGTGGAGCCAAGAGAGACATCTCTCCCTCTGCTCAGTTTAGGGGGTCCATGTGACAGCTCTTCTAATATCTGCGTATCCCCCACAAGGCTTGTCACACTAGGAAGAGGATTGTCATGAACACTGCAGGCTCACAGGGGACTGCATTTTTTTATCCCTTCAAGCAACCTGACTGAGAAGGGGCTGGTCCATGCTCCACTGGACCTGCGCAGTCCCCAGGAGAACTGATGTCCACATGCAGAACTTAACCCTCTTTCCCCCAGGTACTTTTCATTCATTGCAACCAAGTTTTTCCTAGAGTTCTAGCGTTCCCCTCCCAGGACAGCTGGTCTGAAGATGTGGAGAAGGCACCTATCTACACCTGGAAACGCATCTAACGCATCTTAATCCAGTGCCAGAACCTTTCCAGTCACATTTTAGTAATGGTTTGCAGCTCTCAGCAGAGACAGACATCCCTGGGGAAGGCAGTGCTGCCTGAAGCCCTCTAACATCCCTGGACAGCATTTCTTAGTTCAAGTTAAATTAAAGCAAAGCCCCTGCTTTACACCAGATGGGGGATTCTGAACTAAGAGGAGACGCGGGGACTCTGAGACACTGCTCTTTACGTCTATCACAGTTCACCTCCAAAGCAAGCAGAAGTTTCCAAACTGATTTTAAATACCTTGCAGTTTAGTGTCTTGGGACAAAGCTTAGCAAGGACAGATTTACGGGTATTATTTTAACTTCTTCTGGATTAAGGCCACGACATTTTTTATTTATTTATTTTTGCAACATGGTGCTGTAACTAAGTGATCGACAGCAGAACACAATGCTTTACCTCCACATGTCCACTGCTGGCACAGAGAAAACAGACCACCCTGGGAGTAATAGGTACCGAGGTGACGATGCCTAACCCACCCATCTCCCAAACATTCTCCACTTCACAGTCCTCCTGCAAGTACAAAAGGACACGTCACCATGCAGAACAAGGCAATACGACATCAGTACAGAGTGCTCACACTGACGCTGCTTCACAGGCTCTGTGCCTGTGATCAGTCTCCAACTGAGACCATGTCACCCTCGAGCTCAGTCCACTTTACAGCGTGTACTGGAACAGTCACACCTGGGCGCTGCTCTGGCCCAGCGCGCTCAATAGCACACCAGCCTTCCTTCTACAGAAAGCCAGCCTAAGGACCAGGACAGAGGTTTTCATGATTGCACAATTATTACTGAAAGGGAAATTTCAGAAGAATTAAGACTTTATTAAAGCTCTGTATTTGTGTAAAACGCTTATGAGTTCTGTCTATAATTTCCAGTATCAACACTTATAGATGGACTGAAAAATTATTAGGAAAATATTGATTTTTATTATTTCAACACTGTCGTTCAAAAAAGTACATGATTTTTCAGTTTAAAACCGCAGATATTCCCCAAATGTTGTGAATTACAAGTTACTAACATTTTCCCCAAATCTTGTTGGCTCAAGGTGTGGTAAGGTTTTATAGTTCCATCTTAATGGAATAATTCTTCATAAACCTCAAATTCTTGCTCATCCTCACACATTGACAGTTAAGGTTTTAAAGCTTTAAGCGTCTCTTCATCCAGTACTGTAATTATGAGAAAAAAAGGCGTAACAAGCTTCTAAAAACCAACTGAGTGACTTGTCATGAAGGCTCCTATTTGCAGCTCTCTCTGAACAGCACCCGACACACAAAGTGCCAGGTCATTGCCAGCACTCTCGAGGGACTCTAGTTCCAGTACTTAGAGCCAGGAAACATTCAAAGACTTAAAACATTGTGTCCTCTACCTTGAAATCCACTCGGATTCTGTGGACTCCATCTGTCGGTGGCTTTTGCTTGGAACTGCTTCCATTAGTCAGAGTGCTGAGCAAATTCAGCGTGCTGCTCTCTGGTTTGCTTATGGGAGGGGGCTTTTCCTGGGCAAGTAAAGGAGCCTGCGTTAATCCCGACCCCGAACGTCAAAACTGCACCAGTAATCACATTAAACATCACAGGTAATTCACAGGAAAATAAAACACAAACAAAAAAAACCCCAAACCAATCACAGAATTAATGAGCGTGTAAAAGCTGCAAGAAAGCAGCCATTCTGCAAACCATTTCTTAAGAGCATTCCACACAAATTGCATTTCTAATTCAATTTGCTGCATTTTCTTCTAACATCATGTTGTTCTCTCATCAGAGCACAAGTGGGGCAACCCCTGGTGTAATTAGTCCCTACGCAGTCCTTTCTCAGATTTAATTAAGACAATTCTTTTTTTGCTTTTATTCTTTTGCTTGTTTGTTTTTCTCTAATGGAGTTGTTTGAGAGGAAGGTAGTTCTGGGTTTTATGGAAAATCCAGCCTCCACCCCACAACGTACAAGTCTCAGAACATGAGTTAACAGCTGAACCGAACCTTGGGTGCACGCCAGGGGCTCTGGGATCCATGTACTCCCACAAGGGAAGACCTAACAACTCCAAGTGGAAAAACCACCACCCACAAAAACCAGCAAGGTCTGCAAAAGGGCTAGCTAATACAGTTCTACTAGACAGACACAAGTTCCAGGTTCTTGAAATTTACTGACTGTACAAAAAGCAGTATTCACCTTTTCTTTTGGTTTCTGTTTCACAGGGAAAGTTGGACGGGGAGCAATTTTTTTCGGTTTGCTTTGTTCTGTGCCTAGGAAGGGGGGAAAAATTATGAGTATTTCAAGTAACTAACAGCCACCTGTAGAGAAGAAAAGGGAAAAAAATCAGCTGGGTAATGTGTGATGGATGTTAGACTAAAATTCTTCCACCCTCTTCTGTGACTGCACCTCACCAGCTTCAGCTTAAGCAGCCTCTTGAGGCCTGACCAGGAGTTTGCTCTGCTCAAAGCCTGAAGCATTCTGTGTGAAAAGCCATGGAAGTCCCAGAGCTTCCTCACTGGTCACAGCCCTTGCTGTTCTAGACTGCATGCAGCAGCAGACTGTGTGTTTGTAGTAAAAGATTACACCCTCCTTGCTTCACATTCAGACTGTGAGCACTCAACAGACTTGCCAGTATTGAAAACATACTCCAGGACTGTGAAGGCCACCTGACCAGCAGTCACAGTAAGGATGGCTCTTCTCCCTGCCCCAACACATGCTGTAGTTCAATAAAAAGCAAGCCTGTTTTAAGCAAAATTTCCAGTATGATCTGTTGTAATTACACCAGATCATAAAGCGGTTATCAGTTCTTAAATCCAGCAGCTTTTAGTGGCATGGTTACTGAACGTGACTCAAACATACTGAGGATAAACAGTCCCATTTACCTATTTCTGGCTGGGGAGTCTGCTTTTTCTTAGGCTCAGACGTGACAAGTTTAGGTGCTTCTTTTTTCAACGGTCCTGAGCTGGGTGGCTGTGGAGGAGGAGGCTGCACTGGCTGGGCTGCCTGTTTGCCAGTCTTTCTGGTGCCAGATGCAGGGACCTGTTTGGGCTCCGATGCTGGAACAGAGGAATTCCCATCCTCGTGCTTCTCCTCAACAGGCTTACGGGAAGACTCGCTGCCCTTCTTTATGGCATTGTCTTCTCTTGCTACAGCAGCCTGAGGAGTCTGCTTCTGCCCAGAGTCCAGCTGGTTCTTTCCAGAGTGGCTTTCTTTCTTTTCATTTGTCTTCGATTTCTTCTCTTTCTTTTTTGCAGCTAGGAAGAAGAAGAATCAATAAAGCAAAACAGACAAAACCACACAACTTCACATGATTTGCTGCTTTTTTAAAACAAACAAACAAACAAACAAACAAAACACCAGACACTCTGATGTCAGAACATTGTCATTTTTTCATACCAAAGGAAAAAAGGTACTCAAAAACCCACAGAATTTCATCAGTAACATTACTGCCCTTGGCTTATGTTGCCACCTGCATTCCAATACCTGGGCTCTTGATTCTAATAGAGCAGTAACTGCCAAGCCCTTCTGCAGTAAAGCAAATTCAGGGCTCAAAGAGGCAAAGGAGAACGCAGACTTTGTGTGGTGAAGTGTGGGGGTTCCGGAGGCTGCCTGACTGCTGTCCCACTGACACACGCACTCCTGGAGGTCTGGTACCAGGAACTCCAGGACTTAACAGAGCACATGGGACAGCTCACTAAAGCCTTATGCCAGAGACCTGTCAGTCCCTGTGCCACTTCGGAGCAGGCAAACCTCCGCAAACCGCTTCACCTCAAGGACACAGGGGAGACTGACCAGCAGCAGCAGCTCCCTGCAAGGCAAAGGAACAACTCCTAAGACCAGTGCTGGAAGCGACAGCCGCTGTCCGGGAGCACAGACGCTGCGTTTGCTCACATCAATCCTGCAACAAGTGGGAAAGCCAGGCTCCTGCACACACGTGGTTGCAGATGAACCTTCTACCAGCTCAGCACTGCCACAACGACAGCCTAAACAGCAGAATTTAAGACATGAAAAGCGCTCTCTTGCGCTATACTTGAGCCAAGCCTTTTGGCCTACCTTTCGCTTGCTTCTGGAGATAGGCTTTTGAAGGCATCCATTGCAGATTCTGGCATTTCCTCATTCTACAAAGTAAGAGCATAGTGGGAAATTAGAAGGACAATGCGGACATTAAGTGTGTAGTCTGTAAAACTTCAACATGAAAAACTGGAAAACCATTATCCAGACACCTACTACTTTTTTCCAAGCAATCTGCAAAAGAAACAACTTCTTTTCCTCCGTATTCTCCTTTTGGTTTTCCACACTCAACCCAATTTTGAGGTTAATGAAAGTGCTTATGTAACAACACTGCTTCACCCAACAAATCCCTCACCAGTTCCATTAGATTTGAGAAGTATCAGAATACTTCCAAGAGCTCTAAGAAACCACATCAAACTCCCTCCACTGTAGGTTTTACATAATCCAAACCGAGAACATTTCAGACAGAAGCTCCTGGAGTGGGACCTGATTAGGTGACCAAGCCTTTTTTCAGGGGTTTCACTTTATATCCTGTTTTTCTTATGTTTACAGCATATGATGTCTTGAGTAAGTTGGGCCAGGCTTCGTTCCTGCCCTTGTTCTGGTTGCAAGGTCTGTGGTTCTGAGACCTGGCTCAAGGCCTGGTCTGAGCTGCCTGGAGCAAGGCGACGTACAGAGCATAGCCTGCAGCACGTTGTCACGCAGAGGAGCTCTGCGCAGCGACCTGCACAGCTACGCTTGACCGCCACGGCCCTACGGCCACTTCAGCAACTGCCTTTTCAGACAGGTTACCTAGTCTGGTAAAATCAATGTAATGAAGTTACTTTAAAAAGCAGCAGGTTCAGGCTAAGCAATATGTATGAAAAATGACAGGAAAAGTGGCATTCCTTCATGACATCCCGAGACAGCACTGCTACAAGGTGTATATATGCCAGGTAAATACCATCTCCAAAACGTGGGCTCTTCAGAAATGCAATCTGGGAGATGAGGAGATAAATAAGTATACATTGCCTTCCTTGCAAAAACCCATCCTGCCAAATGAAAGCTGCTGGTCTCATACCCAACACTTCCCAATGTTATGCCAGGTGTGTCAAACTGCAGAAAAGAAGCCAGAAGTGAACTTCAGAAAGAGAGCTCGCAACAAGCACACCTCGAATCAGGCTCTCGGCTCCTAAATTAAACTGTTTACAACACCCCGCAGAGATCCAGCCTCGGCCCTCACTCGGAGCCTGTGCTGCAGGGCAAACCTGCTGTCCCCAGGCCCGCAGTGTGGGCGTGCTTCTCCTGCTCAGGCAGGGACTGGCTGAACCTTCCTCGGACACACACTTACTTGCAGCACTGCTTCTTTATATTGCGCCCGCCAAACTTGGGTTTGTCCAGACAGTTAGTGCAGACCCCGCAGTCCTCTGGAACCTGGCAGCCTGAACACTGCCCACAGCGCCTTGAGCGTCGGCCCTTCTTCACCGGAGGCTCCTGCTGGGCCTTGTTTCTGGTAACTGGCTTAATTGGCTTGATAGGTGGAGCAAGAGGTTCAGCCTCTTCTGAGCCAGCTATCGACGATTTATCTATTAAAAAAAGGCCTAATGTGAATTCTCTGGTGTCCCAGAATAATTCAGGAGCGTTTACTTTGCCAACTGAATTTATCCCACTAAGCTTCCGACCATCTGCAGGGCGGCCCAAGCGGTGTGTCAGCGTGTGTGGGCACACATGTACACAGGTGTACACACATGTACACACAACCCCCGTCAGAGCCAAACTTGACTGCAGAACACGTGTTCCTAACCATCGCCAGCGGTTAAAAGGATTAACCCTGCTCGAGCAGCATCGCAGTGGAGAGCCCGGCGCTTTTTAACACGCCTTCCTTGTTAATCACTCGACGGCCTCGTATTTTAAGCAGTCCACAGAAGCTGACTTTGTGCGAATCCACAGACAAACCCGAAAACTCTCAACTCACCATCATTCCCCATGGAAGACAGAATCTTCTCCCGCTCTTCCCACGGTAAGGCACTCAGAGTGGGCATGTCATCAGGAAACACTGCGCGCTTGCGGCCCAGCGCAACGGCTGCTCTCCTGCACACATGTTTGATTCGCGGTCCTCTGACTGATGTCTCCGACGAATCGCTCTCTTGTCCCTAGATTCCAGAACACGAGGACAGGATTTGTAACAGAGGCACCAAAGTGAGGCTGTGAAACGTAATGGAAACTTCTAAACACCTAAAAAGAGTTAAACTGTATCTTAGCTTGTACTTTTTAAGAGCCAGGATAAAGACTCAGCCTTCTAAGCCTCAGCTGCCCAAGAGAGGATAAACTCGGAAGAACAAGAGGTTTCCCTCAGTTGGAATTACAAGGTAAGTTTCTACCCACTACTGGAAAGAGAACTCACTCACAAGGCTGTGTTATCAAGGCATGGCTCTCACAAAGTCACAGCCGGACCGAGTCAGACGAACACTCGGTGCTGACTGACCCGGCAGAAGCCAGGAGTAAGCCAAGCCCTCGGACAGGTTTGCAGCAGATGGCCTTTAAACGAGGGGCTTGTGTTCACTGAGGTGCTTAAAGAAACGCAGCACTGCAGGGAACCTTTCTACGCTTTCAGGGTACGATTCTGGAGTACCTCCTACTAGAAGAACTCCCCAAAGCAGGTAACTGTGAGGGCCTGGGCTGCCTCTACACCAAGACAGACACACAGAAGAACACACGTCCTCATTTCAGAGACAAGAGATGAGGAGTTTTCCATTTAAAACACAGGCTAGTCATCTTCAAGTCATTAAGGAAAGTAGAAGTCTAAATAAGAAGCTTGCTAGAGCCATGCTCTTAGCAGGGAGCCCTATGTGTTCAGTGGACTTAGATCTGTTCAGAGAACCCCAGCAAGCAGCTACGGGGCATCCCTCTCTTCAGAAGCTTGCAGCTCCCCCTGAGCTGGCTGCGCAGCAGCTCCCTCTCCCCCTCAGCTTCTGGCCAGTGTCTGGGCTCGGGAGCGTTTGCCATCTGCTGCGCCAACAGCTGCTCGGCACAGCAATTCTTCACGCTTGGGCTACGACAGCCACTGGTGACTCTGAGCGCGAATTCAAACCCGGATGCGCTCTAGCGGAAAAACACCCCAAACAGCAACCAAATAACACACAAACCCTTGGAAAAAGGAGTACCTGTGCTTTTGGCTGATCTGCTTGTTTGAGGGACTTGCTCTTCGTAATCTTATAGAGCTGGGCTTTTGCCTTCTTCAGGAGGCTGGCCACCCTCTTGTCAGTCATTGGCAGTTTGTCTGCTTGAGCCAGCATAGAGCTGATAGAGGAAGTGGAATGTTTAACAGTGCTTGAGGAAGGAGCAGAAAGACGCAGGGCTTTCTCCTTCTCCAAAGCTGGCACAGCGGGGCCGAGGTCCTGATCCGATTTGTCCAACCCCCCTCTGCCTTTCTTGGCCGTTTTGGTTTTGATGGCTGCCGTCTCTGCCAGAGCAGCAGCAGAAACGTCTGCCGCTGGATCTGCTGTGGTGGACTTCTTCCGACCAGCATTTTTTTTGGCAGATGATGATGCTGCGACATCTTCGGTGACCACCTTTTCTTTGGGCATTTTACCTACCGGAAACAATGCAGAGCTACTCTGAATTTCTGAGCCTTTTCTCCTCTTCTCTTTCCTTGACTCACGTTTATTCTCCTTTTCTCTCTCTCTGTCTTTCTCTCTGCTCTTGTCCTTCTCCAGGCTTTTATCAGTGTCTTTATCTTTGGAGAGCTCCTCTGCTGCCCTGTCCTTGTTTCGGCTTCTCTCTGTCTGGGGGCTCGAGGTAAACCAGGGGAAGAGAGGAGCAGGGCTGCCGGATGAGAACGGCTCTGCCAGAGTGCTTGTTTGCTTCCTGGGCCTCTGGCTTTTTTCTGCTGACTCCCCAGACTGCGTTAGGGAATGGGAAGGAAAAGTAAAAGTTGAATTTAAGGCACTAGTGGCAAGAGAACTAACAGAAATGCTCGTTATAGAGGAAGAGACGGAGGACTGTGGGGTGAGTGTTGCCAGGTCAGAGGTACTAAGTCTCCCGCTTCTTGTTCTCATGGAGTGTGAAGGAGACCTGGGCTCAGATCGGATGGGGCTGAACACCTTCCTCTTCCGCCTGCGCGAGGAGGGACCTGTTGCAGAGGCCCCGGTCGCAGCACGACCCACTGATGAGGGCAGGGTTACAGACTCAAAGATCCTGGCGTGGGCCTCACATGGTGCGAACCGTGGCGCTCGCCGCAAA
>VWZY01005359.1:8926-23114 GCA_013399075.1 Chloroceryle aenea
TGTACTAGGACTATTATCACAGCAACAAACTGTCTCAATGAGAAAGAGCATTCTCTATGATCATTAGTCTGGGATAGGTCCATTGTAAGTCTCTAGTGCTGTAAATATGGCATTTGAGATCTAGAACAGCCAAACAGTTCCTAGGCCAGTTCCCCTCTCATCCCCAGTGCAAAAAAAGCAACCTTAAAACCCAAACAAATCCCCTCATCCCCACTCTCTCATTTGCAAGTCATGACTGAACGCCTGATGTACTGAGAATTTGAAAATGGGTGATAAACTGGCCAGCAAGGTTATTACTTGGAATATGGGAAATGTAATCCTCCCAACTACTGTATAAGTTGCATAAAACAAGCATGCTTATAGAAGGAGAAGTATGTGTTGGGTTTTCTAACTAGGTAGCAACAGATATGTAGAATACATATTCCACAATCCAAAGTTTCACAAACAAGGAGAGATCTTTGATCCACAAAGAAGAGATCTACTAGTCTGTGGCCAGTAACAGTATAATAACAGCTACAGAAGCATAGTTGCAAACAGTGACATAGCAAGCTCTTCTTCAGAGTGGACAATGATCTAAAAAGGGGCAATGATCACAAATTGTGTCTTTGGAGCAGGTGTGTGTCTGGTTTTCACAGAATTTTTCTTTTTCTTTTTTTTTTTTTTTTCCTACTGATAGGGTAATGAAGTGCTCTAATATGTTTCCTAGAGCCACTTCAGATCTGCACCCTTGGAGGTATATCAGACTAATTTAGACAAAGACATCGCTGAACTGTTCTGTGTGCGTGATAGCCCATTTTCCATTCGGAGATTGGGTGAGATGACTTCCAGAGACCGTTTTGAACTAATATGTGATTCTGTGATTTGTTACTTTACAGCAGAAGTTTTTTCTCTTCACAGTGAGAACTGATTAATAAGGGACTTGTAAATGGGTTCTCAATATAGCAAGAAGTCAAAGTTTCACTCCTAATTTTATATAATTGGTTGTATGCCTGAAGGATAAGTGATAAAATTCTTCACGTGTTTAGAAAAAACTTCCTTTTATGTCTTCTGTGTTTAGAAACTCAGCACTTCAGCAAAGCAAACTCAGCCAGAATATGATTGCATCCTATCTCCTTAATCATATCACAGAATCACAGAATTGGTCAGGTTGGAAAAGACCTTCAAGATCATCGAGTCCAACCTCAACCTAACCCTACTACCCTATATTCTAACAACCCACCCCTAAACCATGTCCCTGAGCAACGTATCCAGATGACTTTAAACACATTCAGAGATAGTGACTTAACCGCTTCCCCAGGGAGCCTGATCCAGTGCTTAACAACCCTTTCAGTAAAGAAGTTTTCCCTGATATTCAACCTAAACTTGCCCTGGCACAACTTGAAGTCATTTCCCCTGGTCCTGTCACCTGTCATCAGTGAGAAGAGACAAACCCCACTCTCGATACAACCTCCTTTCAGGTATTTGTAAAGAGAAATAAGGTCCTCCCTCACCCTTCTCTTCCCCAGACTAAACAGCCCTAGGTCCCTCAGTTGCTCCTCATAGGCTTTTCCAAACCCTTCACCAGTCTAGTAGCCTCCTCTTGTAGCTCCAGCACCTCAATGTCTTTTTTTGTATTGAGTTACCCAAAACTGAACACAGTACTCGAGGTGGGGCCTCACCAGTGCTGAGTACAGGGGCAGGATTACTTCCCTAGTCCTGCTGGTCACATAATTTCTGATACAAGACAGGATGCCATTGGCCTTCTTGGCCACATGGGCCCGCTGCTGGCTCATATTCAACCAACTGTCAATCAATACACCAACCATAATGTCATCCTTCCTTTTTCTGCCATTTCTCATCTCATTTACTACATATCTTCTGGTTTTGGCCAAAAGAGTAGGTCATATCTCTCTTTTTGTCTTATCTGTCCATAATCCCCCTCCCCTCTGCAGCTCCATCTTAGTGGATGAGGTAGACGCTAGTAGATAAAAAGTGTATGTGGTCCTTCTGTTAAAGATTGTAGCACACCGAACACATGCGAAGAAGGCAAAGGTAATATGCATAGTCAACCTTTAGCCTGATATTTCCTGGAGTATACATATTTAAAGCAGTGGTAATTGCATGGGGATTGTATGTATCCATTCCAATCCTTAGTGTGTTCCTTCTACATAAGAAGGGATACAGTTGCCTTTGGATCTTGGCTGCTTGAAAGAAATTCAGGTCCATTTTTTTTAAGAATTGCAAGCTAGATAAAAATATTTTTCAGCTATTAACTGGCATGCTAATTAAATGAATGGTCAAGATTGGTTTCAGAAAATAGCTAATGGATAGCCAAGGGTCTATATATTTTCCTCAGTTATTGATAAGACGCTTTCAAGGATAGGAAATAATTTGTCTAATCCAATTCTCTGGCAGATTTTTGAATACAGGATTGCTGAGACGATGCTATGACCTGTGAGAAATTGTAGATGTGGAATAAAGTTTTCTTGATCTCTCCCAATAAAGCTGTTCTGCTCTAGAAAATACTCCCCTTCCTTATTTTTTAATTTAAAAGCTAGAATAATTGCACATTGCTCAACTGAAATACCTGTCTTACTCTAGATTTTATTTTCCTGCTTAAAAGCTGGAATGAGGGTATTATTTACCTTCAATAGTCAAGTGAGACAGCTGGGCCTCTTCAGTGCTTGCAAAATTCACTTTTAAAAGAAGTATAATTTGCTGAGATATTTACAGTCAAAAGAGAAAGGCAAAAGATACAACCCTTTTTTGAAGAAATTGAAAATAATTTTTTTCTTGTTCTGAGTGCTTTTCACTAGGAAGAGAAGCAGGTTAGACAGTGGGTACTCCTACTGAACTGACCCTTTTTTTCTTTTTTCCTCTCTGATGTTATTTCATTTATTTTCTTTGAAAATGGTGTGACAAGGCCAAACTTCATGGATTCCATGAGTTTTTGGATGTCCTCCTGTATATACACCTGTGCAGTTTCAATGGGAGTCAGAGGGACTTTTCTAGGCCTCTGGGGCAGACAGGAATGTGAGGGTGGTATTTCCACAAATGTGGAAAATGATTTTCCAACACAGCCACCAAAACAGTACAGACTTCCTAACTTTGTTCAGTCTGCCCTGTGATGGGCAGTTTTGAAATAATAGAGTAACTAGGTAAAACTACGTGGTCAATAAAATTATTTGTTAGCCCAAATTCTTTATGTGATTATTATGTCATTGTTCTTACCAAGCAAAAAGTGGTCTATTACAAAGCAAAGTACAGAATGCCAAGTCTCTAAAACAAAACCATGCAAAACATGGTGAACTGAAAGGGGAGAAATTAGACTTTCAACATAAATGGTTTCAATGTACTCTTCAGTCCACAGGATCCAATTGCCTGATGTTTCTAACAATTCTGAGACACTGTGTTAAATTTCACTTATCTAAGTATAATCTTGGAAAATAAGATCTTTCTTTTATGTTATTTCTTATCCTGGTTTGATGATTTTTAATTAACTGTTTTGCAGTGGAAGTCTTCATGAACATTTAATTAAATTGTTCAATGTAAGTTATTCAATGAAAGCAATTATTTTTAAAAAAATGTATTACATTTGATCTAAATAAGAAGCTTTTGCTGCTAAGGACTGGATTATCATTGTTAAAATAGAAGGTTTAGAATCTGTTATAGCTACTAGACAATAGCAGGTGAATCACATGCAAAAATGCAGGTATGCTTTGAATCAAAATGCCAGGGCACTCTTAATACTCTCCTAAAGGAGAGCATGGAACGTGCTTGGAAACAGTTTCTGTAAATTAAAAATTAACTTTTAAAGAAGATGGTATATTTCTGTATACACGACTAGAAAAAAATATATTTCTTCAAAATGTATTATAGCACTCAAATCAAGATGAACGTCCCCATACAGAATATATTGCCTTTTTTCATGATGCTGTAAGAGGAACTACTAAGATTTTGCAGCACTTCTCCTCAGTTGGCAGTGTTTAAGTTCCTTGTCAGCTTTGAAGTTAGTTGAAAAGCATTCTTGTTAACAATTGCTAGACCAATATTGTTGTGCAATAATTTTAGGACCAGTCTTAAGGTCCTATTTCCTGTTTTTTCAAATCCTTTTTTTCTGTTTGTTTGTTTATGGCTGGGGGAAAACTCAGCAAACTTGTGTCATGGTTTAGGGTTAGGGCACCCCCTTTTTTACTGAATATGATGTGTCTGGGATGAAATGCCTTGTTGGTCATTTTAAGGTCACCTGTCCTATTCGCTCATCCCTGCAGGTATGTCATGTCACTTTCCTCACACCCCACAGCCCCCCCCACCATGTGGTTCACAGGATTGTGTGTGGTCTTGGTTTGCATACCAGTCCTTGGTACTAATTCTAAACATGGGGTGTTATCACTGCTAGCAGCAGACACTGTCTGTGCAAACAGGCTGCTAACTTCAGAAAATGCAGTTAGTTAGAAGAACTGAGCTGAAAAGTAAAATCATTGAACAGAATTTGTTCTGTCCTCACTCAAACAAGGAAAGCTTGTGGGATTAATTCATTCTATGCCATCTTTAGTTACCAAGTGACTAGGTCATGATAAACTGCGGTGAGTCAGGCAGCCTGCATATGTTCTTGCAATGACATTGTCTGTCTGATACCAAATGGTCAAGATAATACCTGACACCTCCAAAATAATAACAACAGTACAAAATGAATAGATTTGAGACATTTGCCCAAAATACAGCTATGAATGCACAGTATAGTTAGACACTTTAAGAAAGGTGACTCTACAAACAACAAAGGACTGGTATTTTGTGAAAATCACACTTTGTTCACTTATGTCCACTACAGCAGATGCATTTCAACTGAATCTTCAAGCTAATCCCTCAGAAATGTTTATGACTGAAATTACTTCCAAAATCTAGGCGAGGAGAAAAGTTAACAAAAGACAACAGGACTCCAGCTATCCAAAATCAGCAATGCTTTCATTATAAATTAGATGAAATTATTAATTGATACTAGATGACCTATACGGAGGCAAAATCTGATCAAAAACAATAAAATGTCTTGAGGCTTTCTTAACGGCATAATAGACATGAAATCAATGCACTCTACAGCTGCACTTCCTGTTTTCAGCCACCATTGAAAATCTGATGACTCAGATTCTATCTGTTAGTATCAGCTGTTAGTTTACAAAAATATCACTGAAGAAATTTCCAAACATTTTTATTCATTCAATTAAATATTGTCCATTGCCTGGAATTCTGAAGCTGAGAAAAAATATTTAGTGTACTGGCAAGTCATGTTGCAAATTAGCATAGTGCTCAACATTTTATTCAAATGTAACCTTGTAGTACAAAATATAATCAGAGCTTAATTTCTACATATTTTAAGAATATTGAGCAACAAAGTGCTGATTTGTATCTTGCACATAGGGGAAAAAAGAGAAAACCTGTTATGAAACTAAGTTGAAGATCACAGACAGGAACTTTCAGGTCACTATTTACTTGTGGTTTTAAATGTACTAATAGTTTTGTTCCAACATTTTACTTTTAGTATGTGTAAAGTTTATATACAAAGTTCCGGATTTCCTTTACTAATTAATGCATCTGTAAGAGCCTAGCAGAAATTGTCAAATTCTAAGTGACCAAAGCCACTTAGAATATTCCAGGTAAATCTGGGGCAAGGGCTCAGGTTTTTGTGGGGGTTTTCACCGAGACCGTTTTTCTTCTGAGGGAAAAGTAATTTTTGTCTGAATATGTTGGAAATAAAGAAGATATTGTCTCTGCCTGAATAAAATACATATATGGTACTGACGCATTTTCTTCCATGATTTTTTAAAGAAAAAAAAAAGGAGAGAAAAAAATTATTTTTTTTTTTACTAGAAATCACCACTCTCCTTTCCCCAAGGAAGTTTTTCCTGGATTAAAACTGAAGCTCTCTTCGGTCATATCTCCTCTTACATCTCTGTGATTAACATCTCTTACTCCTTCCTTGTCCCCTAAATCCTACCTGCTTTTTACATTTCTTCTGATAGATTTCTACCTTTCCTTATATTATCAAAGTTCCATGACTTTGTGTGAAGTCATTTTCTTCTTATTTCCTATTATTTTTAATTAAAACTTTTACATGCTCAGAAGTTCATCTAGATGCATCTGGCTCCAGGGCTGATAGGCCATTTTTCTTTAGGGCCTTGGCCTTGTGAAAGGCCACTTCTTCAAAACAAAGGGGCTTTGTTTATCTGCTTCAGCAAACATACTATATTCTATATAATTAATCTGTGAAACTAAGGAACAATTATATTCACTACAGAGTCACATTTTGCTGTACCAATAAGTAAAAGATAATATAATGCAAGACAGAATAATCTGGTTTTATAATCTGAAAAAAAAAAAAAAAGTGAAAAATGCTCTAGGTTAATAGCTTCTTTACAAAGGTTACCAGTATCTCAATTATATTTATCTCTTCAGCGAATATATGCTACTCATCCTTTTCTTCATGTATGTATTCTTTCTCATGTTTTCTTACTGAAAAGAAGGAAAAAAAAATCTGGTTGGATCCTTCTTCTACTCCAAGTTTCTACTTCAACATTTTGTGGTACAAATGCTCATATGAATCTGTTGTTCACATGAAAGCCAATCTCCATTATGGATGTGCAGTTGTATCGGATTTTTATACAAGCAGTTCCTGTCTTGCAGCTTCATAACATTGCAAATGGTGGGATTTCTCATTCAGAGTTCCATTGTGAAAGAACTATACTGAAAATATATTTGATATATAAAAAACAACATGTTGGCATTTTCCTTGATTTCTGTGAGGGTATGAGAGGAATAGAAGATCTCACTGACTCCATTTTGGGACCTCTTTCTAAAACCAATTTTTTGTTTAGAGATAACCTTTACCTTACAATCATTTTTTAATAACAAACTGGTTGAACAGGTATTGCTTTCCATGAACTGCCATTTCTACCCTCTTAACTTCTTTTTTTAAAGAATTTGGTAGGGAGCAGGTTTGGTTTCTTTGGATTTTTTTTTTCTTCATGGTGACTTAAATTCTCTGTCATTTTTTGAAGTATATATAAAGACTCAGTCCTGGCTGGTCAAATAATAGGCTGCCTCGGTGGCCTTGGGAGGTGGTAACATAGAATCATAGAATGGCTTGAGTTGAAAGGCACAATAAAGATCATCTAGTTTCAAGCCCCTTGCCATACAAAGGGCCACCTACCACTAGACCAGGTTTCTCAAAGCCTCGTCCAGCCTGGTCTCAAACACTTCCGGAGATGAGGCATCTACAACTTCTCTGGGCAGCCTATTCCAGTTTTCCACTACCCTCACAATAAAGAACTTTTTCCTAAAGTCTAATCTAAACCTACCCTACTCTAAAACCATTGCCCCTTGTTCTATCACGCCATGCCCTCATAAAAAGTCCCTCTCCAGCTGTCCTGTAGGCCCCCTTCAGGTACTGGTAGGCTGCTATAACTTCTCCCCAGAGCATTCTCTAGGGTGAACACACCCAAATTCCTCAGTCTGTCTTCATAGGAGAGGTGCTGCAGCTTTCTGACCATCTTTGTGGCCCTCCTCTGGACTGTTGTCAACAGATCCATGTTCTTCTTGTGTTGTAGGCTCCAAAGCTGAATGCAGTACTCCAGGTGTGATGTCACAAGAGCAGATGGACAGAATCACCTCCCTTGACCTGCCGGCTATGCATCTTTTGATGCAGCCCAGGACACAGTTGGCTTCCTGGGCTGCAAAATAAAAGCACATTGTTGGCTCATGTCAAACACTTCATAAACCATCACCTCAAGTCCTTCTCATCCTGCAGGACTGCTCTCTATCCACGTGTCACCCAGCCTGTATTTGTGCTTGGGATTACTCCATCCCAGGTGCAAGACCTCACTCTTGATTTTGTTGAACTTCATGAGGTTGATATGGAACCTCATCTCTGTCCAGTCAAGGTCCCTCTGGATAGCATCCCTTTCTTACAGCATGTTGACCACACAGCTTGGTGTCATCCACAAACTTGCTGAGGATGCACTTGATACTGCTGTCCATGTCACTTACAAAGTTGTTAAACAGCACCAGTCCCACTACTGATTCCTGAGGGACTCCACTCATCACAGGTCTCCATCTGGACATTGAGTCATAGGTCACAACTCTTTGAAAGCAGCCATCTATCCAATTCCCTATCCACCAAGTGGACCACCCATCAAAGCCATTTCCTTCCAATTTAGAGACCAGGATGTCACATGGGACAGTGTCAAACACTTTGCATGAGTCCAGGAAGATGATGTCAGTTGCTCTTACCTTCTGATGCTGCAATCCCATCATAAAAAGCCACCAAATTTGTCATTCAGGATTTGCCCTTGGTGAAGCCATGTTGGCTGCCACCAACCACCTCTTTGTTTTCCATGTTCCCTAGCAGAGTCTTCAGGAGGATCTGCTCCATTATCTTGCCAGGCACTGAGGTGAAACTGATTGGTCTGTAGTTCCCTGGGTCTTCCTTCCCCTGCTGTGCACCCTCCCCCCCCTTTTTGAAAATGGGGGTTATGTTTCCTCTTTTTTCCAGTCAGTAGGAACTTCAGAGCTCAAATATGATGGAAAGTGGCTTTGCAACTTCACTAGTTCTGTCAGGAACCATGAATACTAGCAGGCTGCCCTGAACCTAAACTGTGACACAATTCAGAGGTGAGACTTTTTCCAGATTAGAACTGTCCATATGAAGAGGGGATCTATGCATGTGTTAAAGGTGTCAGAGCTACTGTAGTCAACAGGCAGGTATTCAATACTGTCAGTGTAGCTTAAAGATCCATTGAGCTCACCATACAGACACATCTGGTGATGGCTAACTGAACAAGCCATTTCAAAGGAAAAAAAAAGCAATGTACTATTGTCATCTAATATGCATTGTTGATCAACATGCTTTTAGTGCAAAGTAAATCTTGAAAAATAGAGAATTAGTTCTTAATGGTCAAAATGCTTATAGTGAAACATTCAGATGCTTTTGTCACATATATTATGGTTGAGTTTAGATTGGTTTAAGAATCAATGATTTGCTGTGAAAGGAACAAAAAAGCAAGTTTAGAATATGAGCAATTATATTCAACATTTCATTAAACCAGAGAAAATCAATCAGATCTGTCAGATTACATTCTTTCTAAATCTTTCTGTGTAGAACTATAATTGCAAAATTGTAAAGCATTTCACACATATAAAACCAAATTCAATGAAATATATTGAGCATGTAATTGAATAAGTCATTTGAGATGACTCCCTCAAAATCATCCATGAACTGAAGGTTTAGATACCAGGATGGAAGGAACGTCCAGTTCTGCACTTCTGTCTGTAAAACCTTTTAAATACATACACATGCACTGAGATGTTAGGACGATTTAATACAGTTTGTGTGTCAATTCAGGCTGTGTATCACTGAGTGTACTTTATGATGGTTGTTTGTAAGGCTAGCAAACTTAATTGGATTACAGAATTTTAAACAGATACGACTGTGTAACTAGAGTTTAGCAAATATTCTGAACATACACTAACTTTAAAATAAAATAAGATAATAATTTTTAAAAAACCACACTACAACAATAAAAAGACTAAAGCAAACCCTTATTATCCCTAGTTCTGGAGTCCCTGAGTCACAATTTGTTGAAGTTCAGGAGTTGGAATAAAGAATTATCACATTGAAAGTTATTTGTTGGAGTGAAGGATTATCATATTGAAAGTTATCGACTTTTGGCTATTGAGATAGATGAGACACTGCATTGAATGAACCTTTTTCTGGTGTAGGAGAGAGAGACCTTACATGTATATTTTGTTCTGTTTGTACTTTATAATGTTTTAAAAGTGATGGCTTTTAGAGCTGCTTACATAATTCCCCAGCAATCAAGTAACTCTGTTAGTGGGAGTCCCATCTTCATGTCTTCTGGCTCAAAGTGATTGAACTCCCGTGTTTACATTTCTTAGACATTAATAAACCTCATGTACTTACATTTTCTGTCGAATTTACTTTAATTGGTTGTGATATTTAGACAGTAACTGAGTGAGTCAGTGGAAGAGTAACTGAATTCAGACTCGTATTGGGTGCAAGTACTATATTAAGAATGGGTCATTGTGACACTATGGGTCATTGTATCTGCTCCAGTGGTGATTTAATTTATTTATTGAAAGAGGAGCAAAAGGAGTAATGTGAATAAAAAAGGCTAAAGAACCCTAGATCAGAATGCCAGAATCCTTATATGGCAGTAAGGACTTTTTCACCATCTTTTTTTTGACAAAAGATAGCTATGACATATATAGTTGTTTCACTTTCACTGTTACTTTTTCTAATTAAAATGGGAAGTCTGAATTAGTGTTTCAAAACATTTATTAGATCACATCTATTCTGTAACAGATCATACAAAATAAAATAGTAAATCTAGTGTTTGATACTCAGCAAAACAGTGTAGGTATTTACTGCTTAACATTTGCCCTTGGGTGTTATCCTCTTCTTTGTCACAGTAAATATTTGTTACAGAATAAATCTTTCAATGTTGAGTCCTATTAAAGTATACTGATAATTTATGTGAAGATATCTATTATTGTTTTCTTTAAATTTAGCAAATGCAGTTTGTGGTAGCGTGTTACTGAATGATAGCTTCAATTCCTTGTGCATTGTGAGTGACCTGAATGGGAGGTTGGACTCAAAGATCTCCAGGGTCCCTTCTAACCCCTGACAAGCCTGTAATCCTGTGAATGACAGGCACCTTTGAATTTTCCATGAAGTATCTCTTGCAAGATACACAGAAGTTGCTCCATTTAGAAAGAGCTGTCTCAATTTAGCTCTGCATTTTACTCACTGTTGTTACGCTAAAATCATTGATCCACTCTTTCATTGAAGTTACTACATTATTTTGTCTTACTAAAGGATCAATCAGCTAACCTAAAAAAGAGTTTTATTTGTCCCTCTTTTGATCAAAATTGGAACTATTTCTCCAGATCAGAGGAATGACTCAGTTAAGGATGTATTATTTTAGATTCAATCATCAGTTAGAGAAACAGTTTTTTATATTTTGAACGCTACAGGGCATGAAAGTGTGTTTCCAGGGAGAAATGCTTTGCAAGTTAAATTGAAGTACCATAGCTTTTGCAGTCTCAAAACCAAAGGGGTGCAGGATTAGTTTACAGCATTACAGAATCACTAAGGTTTGAAGGCACCTCTGGAAATCTTTTAATCCAACCCTCTTTCTAAAGCAGGGTCACCTGGTGGTCTAAGACCATGCTTGATAACTTTAGATCTCTATTTATAGTTCTGATGTCCTCTGAAGTGACCAAAACTATTACATACACTACAGTATTTTTTACTTCAGTCCAGAAATCTCTAGTGAATTTTCTTCATACCCCTGCAACAACAGATGGTCTAATATTAATTTTAGATATGTTCTAAAACCTTTTAGGCTAACTCTCAATGCCAAACATTGCCGTTTCATTACAACCTCCTCTGTAAGAAAATTCTAATTATTTATGTTAGGAACTTTGTGATACTACTTTCTGTATAGAATAAATTAAAACATTTTCATCATCTTATATTACAATTCTTGTTTTAGGATTATGAAATCAAATAAGTCACTAAAGATGAAGGAGTGAATTATAAATAGAATTATTTTAATTCTCAGAGACTAGGGTGAATATTAATGTGGAAAAATATACTGAAAATTTAATTAAATTAAAATATACTTTTTCCTACCCACAATATAATTTTTTGTTTAAAGATGCAGTTTATATTATTAGAGGTTTTTGTTACACTGGAATCATGTGTTAAGCAAGATTACATTCCTAGTTGAGGTATTGATTTCCTTTTTGGTATATGTTAAATGAGCTAAGCATCCTACTTCAGCTTCCATTTCTGTAAAATGAGAAAACAGTTTTTAATTCCAGATGGATATTATAGTTTTTAATAAGGCGATGAAAAGAGAGGGAAGAAAAAAAAAAAAGAAAGAAGATAGTTTTAGTGATTTTTATTGAGTAGTTTCACAAAAGGGGCTCTCCTAAATACAAAACATGTAGTATGTCATTTCAGTCGATTTTTTTCAGGAAAACCTTAGCACTTCTGGGAAGCTCACATCTTAAATCAGTAGTTACTTATTTCACATAAGAGAGTTCTCTCCAATCTTTTCTTGCAGGCAGCTCTTCTGGGTTTTTCCAGTGTTTTTGTCTGCCATGTTAACTATCACTCTTCAGTCATTTTCCTGTCCTAAGGCAGGATCAAATTAATTCTAATCTAAATGGCTCTGACGCTACTTCTGTTGAAATCAGCTAGAAGTAAAATGTGTTGTTGCCAAATATATCTTGGAAGCCCACTTAAAACCTAGGATTGGAAGTGTTCAGAGCAAGGAATGTCTTTAATTCATGATTCTCTGACAGTGCTCTGAGGAATCGGGAGTCTTTAATGTCCTCAGGGACAACTGAAAGTTTTCCTACATAATTCGCTGTATACATTTTACTTATTTATGAAATCCCCTTTCAATGAGCCAGATACAATCATGAGTCAAAGGTGTCTGGTAATTGTTTGTACTAAACAATTTATACTAAAATTAGGTAATTCTTGAGGAATTCTTGCCATTTGTCCTTGAAATATATCTGCAACCTTTGAAAGAATAGCTAAATAAAACATCTTAAATTTAAGTAATGATTTAAAAAATAATTAACTACAACATATATTGGGATGGTATATATTTATTTTGTAATATATATCTTAATACCACTTATCTAACTTATTGTATAATTATCATGAATAAGAGCATTTCTATACCACATGTTATTTAAACTAGCTACCTTTTTAGAACCATTACTTTTAGTTGTGGCTGTTACAGAATTTTTTAGTTACAACTCTTCAAGCTGCAGTTCACTGTGCAGTGCTTATATAGTGGGTATAGATGAAAAAATTCTGTACTAAGGTTAACATCTTTATGCACAGGCTGAGGGAGTTGCTGATGAATTCAGAGACAAAAGTTGCTCAGTAAAAGCAATTTGTGCAAACTGCATAGAAAACTTGACTAGATACAGTTGAATAGCCTAACTCTTGCCTGGCCTAGCACATTCTTCTCCTTCATGATAAAGCAAACTTACTTCTGAGATCAGATCTCTCCTGACTTGCATGCTGATATTCCCTCCTTGATGCTATCTGCTACCTATAGTGCATAGTATCCTTATACATTTTTGACATCTCTCTTCCTCTCCTATATTAGTACTTCATTCTGTAGGAAAAAAAGTAACTTTTTTTTTAATTTATTTTTTTATCTTAGATGCATATATCTTTCCATGTATTTCCTTCCAGCATAGACACATTTGCTTCACTTTCTGAGCAAAAGCTTGCTGTTTCATTCCATGGCTTTGGTAGCAATGATTAGAATACAAAACTTGCTCTGTCTTTAAATTATTCACTGCTATTTAATAATAATTTCCAGAAAACATATATGTAAGAGCCCACAAATAGTTAATGACTAATGAGAAAAAAACATTCATTTAAACATCTCAAAGTTATATTATGATCTATAAAACTAGAACTAGCAAAAAATTACATTATTATCAAGTTACTGAAAGAGCATGACACAGTTTAGGGTCAGGGCAGCCCCTTAGACCAATAACAGATGCTCTCTGTTAACTCCCCTCTCTCCCCAAAGGGAAAGTGAAAGGGAATAAGGGAGAGAGACTTGAGCGATTCAAAAAGGAAACTAGAACAGGTTTAATAAAAATGAAAATAGTAATAAAACTAGAATATTCACAAATATATACAAAACTAGTAACGAGCCCAATGCCCCTGATGGTAGTTACATCGCCATCACTGATTCTGTGGCGCAGGCACCAGGAGAGTCCCAGACTGGGCCCCACAGCAGATGGGAGCTGTGGCAGAATGGAGTCTTCCTTGGATGCTCCAAGGAAGGAACCAAAAGAGGACCTGAGCCAAGCCACACAAAGTTGGCAAAGAGGTCCAGGAGAGGAGAAGAGACCAGGAGCCTCCAGAGAGAGCAGCGAACAAGCAAGCAAGCTATAAACCCTCCAGATCCCTCTGCTTCGTACCGAATATGATGTATATGGGAGGGAATATGTCTTTGGTCTGTTTGGGGTCACCTGCCCTGTCCAATCCTCCTTGCTGGTGTGGCCTTTCACTTTCCTGCACCTCCAGTGTGGTAGACAAGATCCAGCAGTGGCCTTGGTCTGCATACCAATCTTTGGTACTAACTCTAAA
>VWZY01005360.1:7291-22168 GCA_013399075.1 Chloroceryle aenea
GCATCCAGATGGGTCTTGAAATTCTCCAGAGAAGGAGACTCCACAACCTCTCTGGGGACCCTGTTCCAGTGCTCAGTAAAGAAGTTCTTCCTTGTGTTGAGGTGGAACCTCCTGTGCTCTAACTTGCATCCATTCCCCTTGTCCTATTGCAGAGCACAAGTGAAAAGAAGTTGCCCCTTTCTCCTTGACACCCAGAGAGAGTGAGATCAGAACATTTCCCCAGAAGGGCCTTATCCTGTAAAATGCTGGGGCTTTTTGCGTTTGAGATTGAATCTTGGACTCTTTGAAATGGAGGGGGAACCTGGTCTTGGCTTCTTTGGAGCAAGGTTGGCATCTTCTGAAGCAATTTAGGAAGATTAGAAGGAAGTGGTGTCCATAGAGCCGATGGAAATATTTGTGACCTCTCCCACTCCGTGAGTACATCACACTAATTCAGAGGAGTAACACATGCTCCTTTACAGACAATGTGCTACAGAAAAATTGCCATTCATCAGAGGAGATATGTGCTTAATGCAAAAAAGAGCCTGAGACTGCAAAGATGCTCAGCACAGCCCATAGCTGAAGCATGTTGTGATACCCCTGGGTAAAGATCAAACTGGAAAGGACTTGCCGACATCTGATTCTCCTCAGTTTTAGTTGGATCCAAATCTAGCAAAAGGGCATTTTTATGTCTGGTCACAGTCCAAAAAGATATAGCAAAATCACCTGGAGTTACAAATGTGTTGCAGAACCTGTCCCTAATCACATTAAGGGCTCTAAACTGTAAGGCTCAATTGTTTGCCAAATGAAATATTCTCCTCCAGTATTTGCAGAAAGGAATTACAGTCTGTGAGTAATGTTTTTCATTTGGTATCTAAGTATGGTTTCTGGTTTATGGATCCAATCCTGAGCTTGGGGAAGGAGTCATTAAAAAGGCTTTCTTTTGTTGGGGGATGAGGGCAAAGTTACTCCACCTTCACACCAACCTTGGGACTGGTGTCCAGGGATTTGAGGGCTGACCCCCCAGTTGTCCCCGTTGGGCTGGTGTTACCTGCCTCGCATGAAGCTGTGGTGTTGGTGACACCCAATGACATTAGGTCTCAGTTGGTGTATTTTGGGCTCTCATTTTCCAGCTGGGCTTTTGAGAACTTAAGGGCCATGATGTCAAGCTTTCTGCTGTAGTTCTGAGAGAGGTGGTGGAGGTTGTGTTTAGAAAGATGGGAAAGCTGTGCAATCACAGGACTCTGGTCCCCAGAGCTTAGATGACAACCCCTAAGGAGGCAAGGCTCACTGCAGAAGTCCATTAGTGTCCCTCTGGCTGCTTCAACACCTAATGGTGACCAGTGGACTCTTGCTCCAAGATTCAAGTGCACCTAGCCAATTCTTTGGTCCATTCTGATTTTAGCAGCCACTGGCCACCAGCTGTGGACTCTGGTCTGCTGGTCACCTGTGATCTGTGCTCAAGCTCCTGGACTCCATATCCCAGAGTAAACCGCTGAAATGGGTGATGTGGAGCACTTCCAGCAGGTTGGTGGAGAGGATGGTGAAACCCAGGAAAGGAAATCTTTCAAAGCACCAAGTAAGCTGCTGAGATGGTTTAGAGAGCTCCAATCTGCCAGCCGTTGTGGGTGTACCTTGCACGGGCTTTTTATGTGTGAGCTGCAAGAGCTGAGTCAGCTCCAGAGCCAGCAGGGAGGGGTGGTTGCTGAAGCCAGTGCTGCTGCTGAATGGACTGCCCATGACACCACGCTTAATTACACTTGCTGAGAGTCACCTCGTGTCCCAGGGGAAGGAGAATCCAAAAAGGGCTTTATATTGCCTCGGATTTTAAGCTATAGACTGGAAGGGTGAGGGAAGCACCGCGATCCCTTGGGAAAAGGGGAACCCTCCCTCCCAGGCTTGCCACAGCTTGTCCCCGGCGTGCCCCCTGTGCCGCATCCCAGGGCAGGAGGCGCGGGGCCGGGGTAGCAGCCGTGCCCCGGGGATTTTGGCCTGACTTCTTGCAGTGTCTTAATATCCCCCAGCTGGCAGCAATAATTGGAGAGTTATTAAATAACTGTCTGCATGACATACAATCTGCAGAGCACTGTACCAATTAGTTTTCATTTGCTCCCCTCCATCTCGACGTGTCTCCATCTACCCATCCTACCCTGCCGTGGTTCCCGGGAGCGAGTTCCTGCAGCAACCGGAGGGGAGCGAGATCTTCTGCAACAAAGACACTACTTTCTTCTTTGCCATGGTTAATGCCCCAACTTAATGAGTCCTTCATATCATTCTCACCACCCTAAATTAAAGGGTAGCCTATGCAATTAAACTGTTTAGGTTTCAGAATGCCCCTCTCGCAGTTATCTGCAAAATGGGTTGAAATGCAGCTGCTACTAATATTGCTCGTATTAAAACTGGCAAAGGCAAACCCCCTTTCATCTCTTTATTTTTAGTAGTGAGCCTCTACTTTCAATTAAGCTAATTATTTGCACCATCTCGTTCCTGATCATTGTCCCATGAGATTTTCCTGGCCAGGAAATATTTTGTACAATACATGACTGTAGATGCTTAGACCTTCACGTTTATGCCTCTCAGGAATGAGGAGAGATTTGGGATTTGCAGTCAAATCTTAGTCTAATTTACACCGTTGCTAATCCAGAGTACAGTTATAGTTTACAGTGGATTTAGTCATGATCAGAATTTGTTGGTTTTTTTCTTTTCCTTCTTATTTTTTTTCTGTTCCCCAAATATAAGTTTGATGAGGAAAAGAAGTTCCCCAAGTCCCTTCTTCCTAAATCTGTTCTTTGCATCTGGTACCTATTGCTGTATTACCAAGGGTCAGATAATAACCTGCATTAGTAGAGCACCCTCGAGGACTCCCAGATTCTTTCCATCAGGAATCACTTCACCCATCCCTGATCTTCAGTCCACTCAGGGTAAAAAGCAGCTGCTCTTTAAGGAGTGGAAGGAGGTTTGTCACTGTTTGGGTTGGGAGGAAAATGGGGACACCCCCCCAACACAAACTGGGTCTCACCACCCAGAGATACCTCCCTAACCCCACCTCATGCTCTGAAGGACTTTGAGGGCAGGAAGGTTTGGACCCATGGAGAGACAAAACACTGAAGTAACAGCTGAGGGACAGGCAGGAGTGACTCTGTGTTTATTTTTAGGCAAAATGTAATCACTCTCTGGATTTAGCTGAGTCAGTGGAGCTGCAGATCCCAACCTTGCAAGCCTTGCAGCAGTTGGGGTTCTTCTGCACCCGAGGTGGAGTGCTGAGAGCAGCAGGACGGACTCATGGGCTGAAGATTCCCTCTTATTTGCATCGGCGTAAGCAGAAAAGTACAGCCTGGCAGCTCCATCTCCTGATGCTCTTGCACAGGTAAACGCTGTCACGGTAGCAGGGTTGCCTTTTGCAGAAACTGACATCGACTCCAGGAGTCAGAATTTCTTTTTTTTTTTCCTTTTGTCCCCAAAATGTCAAAACAGAAGCATGAGTAAATGGCCCGAGAAGTAGCTCTTTTTCTGCCTGTTAGCTGAGAAAGGCTCTGCAGCAGTCTGAGGTGTTATATTTGGGATGTGTCTGCAGTGAAGTTTCTTCCTGCCCCAAACCTGTCAAGTTCCAATATTCATTTTAATGATCTCACTTTATAAATAATGGAAAGAAAAACAATACATTCAATAGAAATGAGATTAGAAATGGGAGGGGAATGAATTACGAATGCAAGAGTCTGTAGTTATTCCAAGGAAGATAAATCTAATTTCAAGTGGTCTCTAGTGGAACAGCAGCTCGCTAAGAATAAAACCAAACAAACCTTGTTTTGTTGACAAATAAAAGTGTGAGGCAGTGGCAGGGTGTGTTTTCTAACACTAGCTGGTTGTCACAGTATCTTGGGACTAACGATACCTGGGTTTTATTCTTGGCCTCGTCACTGTCTCTCTGCAGTAAATCATTTAACACCCTGTGCCAAAGTTGCAGCACAATCTGGAAAATCAAACTCCAGTGAACAAATGTACAAATGACATCAGTGTGGAACTCTCCGTAAAGTTGTCACTGCCAGGCTTCTACCTCAATAGGATGATGAAGTCTGGAGTGCATAATGAATTGGAAGGTGCAAAGCGGTGTCATTTTAGCAGCCCCCACACAATTTGCTTCAGACTATTATGGGAAAGGCTGTTGCTGGAAGAGGTACTTTAATTTGGGGCTGGATCTCGTGCAGTAATGAACCTCTTGTGTATCTCCCAATGTAGACACGATGCCAGTGATGGCTTGAAAAGTCTGCTTTGTTGTGTTTGTGTTTTCTTCTTACATATATTTGGTCAGTTTTTTTCTCTGCAGGCAGCAGAGGAGGTGTTTGCTCTGCAGAACTCTCTCCAAGTCCCTTCTCCTTGAGATGCAGCAAGGAAAGCCCCTGTCAGGGACTGATAGGGACCGAACTGCAAAAGCCCACATCAGCTCAGCAGTGTGGTAACACCACCACATTTGCTCACACCTAATCAAAAACAGATTGGCCTTTTCTGTCCTGCACCTGATGACTAGGAGGAAGTGCTGGCATGAACTGTAACAGGATGGGGTGAAGTATCCTTAGAAAGAATGTACACCCTGGAGCTNCAGCTCAGCAGTGTGGTAACACCACCACATTTGCTCACACCTAATCAAAAACAGATTGGCCTTTTCTGTCCTGCACCTGATGACTAGGAGGAAGTGCTGGCATGAACTGTAACAGGATGGGGTGAAGTATCCTTAGAAAGAATGTACACCCTGGAGCTGGCACGCACCAAAGCTGGGCACATAAAGCTGCACAAAACAACGCTGCAATCTGCAGCCACGTGGGCTGGAGCTGGACCATCCTAGCTGGGGAGCTAATGATTCCCTTCAGGATTGCATCATTAAATTAAAACTGAGTCATTATGAGGCAATTTGGGAAAACAAGTCAGAATTCATTACTGAGGAAAGATGCCGGAGCTGCTGCACGAGCCTCCTGTCAGGTAGGTGCTCAGAGGCACAGTCAATGCCTCGCTCCCCGGGCCACAACTTGCTCAGTGGCAGGAGCTGAGATCCATGCCCAAGGTGGGCTGGCAGGATTCTCCTCTTATACCACCCACAAGCTGCTTTCTGCTTACCTCCTGCCATCTGCTTTCCCCAAGGCATGTGTTACAAGAACAGACCAACCCCAGGGTGGGGAGAGAGACTGAAGTCATGGAATTTGCACCCATGCAATCCTGCAGCAAAGCCTCAACCTCTGCCGGTGGTTATTGCATCCTATCCCCTACTGGTCTAGCTGCTCCCAGCCCCTTTGCTCTGGCCAGATGCTGAGATGTTTGCCTGCCCTGCTCGCTATCTGCTGCTGCCTCTGCCAGGTAGGCACAATTTTGCACAGCTCTTTGCAGGATGGGTTTCTCCTGCCATCAGGAAGCTTTTTCAGCAGGCATAGTGGAGGGGTTGGAAAGGGATTACCTGCAAATTTCCAGCTGTTTTGTAGCGAGTTCAGCATTTCTCTTGTAAAACCAACAAAACCACAGGGCTGGTGTCAGTGTTTGGTCTACACGTTGTTCTGTGAAGCCACCACTGAGCCATGGGAGGATTTCTTCCCCAAGGCCATGAAGTGTTGGTTTCAAAATTCTAGTTGAGAACAGCAACATCCTTGATGAGGGTAGAGAATGTGATGTAAAGGATGGCTGAGAGTGGCAAGAGAAAAGGAGCTTGGGGAATAACCCAAGGTTTGATTGTTCATTGGCATGAAGATTGACACAGAGATCAGTTATTCAGGAACTTGCCCAGAGAAGCTGTGGATGTCCCTTCCCTGGAAGTGTTCAAGGCCAGGCTGGACGGGGCTTGGAGCAACCTGGTCTAGTGGGAGGTGTCCCTGCATGTGGCAGGGGAGTTGAAGCTAGATGATGTTAAGGTTCCTTCCAACCCAAGGCATTCTAGTATTCTATGAAGTTCAAACACCTGCCAGGAGCACATGTTAACATCAGTTTGATGACTAAGAAACCCAGGGCATGGGTACAGAGCAAGCTGGATGGATACAGCCTGTTGTTACTTGCCTCTACAGAAAGGTTTTATCCCAAAATAGCTGCTGTGAGAGCCCAAGCTGTTGCTGCTGAAGATGAGCTTCAGTCTTTGTTAGTATGTTTATAAAGATGGGAGGCCTGAATGTCTACTGAAGAAGATGCTGATGTCTATGCAAATAAAATAAGCAAAGGTTTGCCTAGTGAGGGAGAAAAAGTAATTCAGAAATATATTGAGTACCAGGGAAACTCATCAAGAATCAAATATGGTGAAGACAGTGAAACCCCCATGAGGTGACCCAGCTGGTGGGCAGTGAAGACAATAGAGGAGGCACCCACTAAGCTTCTGCTGTAAGTCATTTTCTAGGGTGCTCCACACCGTGGCTGCTTGAAGAGATGATGGGTGGCTGACCCCAGGTAAAACCATCTCAGCATGACTCACCAGGAATGAGGAGATGTAAAGGAATAGAGCAAGGTACACAGTGAAGAAGAGGATTTCAGATGCAGGGCTTGGGGCATCGCAGCCCCACATGGTACTTACCATAGGACTGGTGACAGAAAAAAAGCTTTGCACATCCTCACAGCTGCATCTGCTCATGATGCCAAAGCCATGTAGCACAGGTGGCAAACTCGCCAGAGAGCCTGGGACATGGGGGTGGCCATCTGCCCTTTGCTCAGTGGCTGTGGGCTCCAGACTGGTGGCACTGGGTCAACCCTTTGAAGTCAGTGCCACAAAATCAGGTCACCTTTGTGAACTGGAGGTTGCACCTCAAAGGGTGTTTGGTCTTTTTATTCCCAAACTCCTAGCGAAAAGCAGCAGCTCCCCGTAGAGTCAGTTGTTTCTGTGAGGGAGAAACTCAGTAAAACTTGGTGAATTTAGGTATAAAGGGTTTCCTTTGCTTCCTCGGGAAACAATGTCTGACTACAAATAACTGCATCCCCCCAGCCTTGTTCTGTCCTTGGTGATGCTTAAACTGTCAATAATCATAAGGCTGCTGTCACAGTGCTGCTCAATAGGGTTGACAGATTATATCTCTAAAGTCCCTTTATTGGACCTTGTTCCCAGAAAAGCTTGCAAATTGCTCTGATCTTACCAGACAAAGGCATTGCTCACTCTCGGAGTCCTTGGATATCCTACACAATAAGGTAGGAATTGGTGAGAATTACCTGAGATAAAATATCCCTTACAACATCAAAGTTCCTGATCTCTTAGCTGTCAGCTGCAGGTATGTGAAAGTCCTGACAGGCTGAAGATAGAAAGAAGAGATAAAGCAAAAGAGAAGGCTGGGGAGGGGAATGGAGAAATTCTCTGAATGAAACATTATATCATTGGATTTGGCACAAAGATTTCAGTGCAGCGTGTCTCTATGGCTAACTGGGGTGTGAGCAAGGCACGGGGCTTTTGCCCTCTGATACCAACAAGCAGCAGCTGATACCGGGTGTCCAAGGATGGATCTTGATCTTCATCACATCAATGGGTAAGAGGAGCAGAAGTAAGATCAGGACATGGCTCAGGACCATACATGAGCTGTGGTTGGACTTTCACCCAACGCAGCCCAAGCAGGATTAGTAACCTGACTGGAAAAGCCCAGTTTTGTGGCAGTAAAGACACAGGTAAGTCTGAAACAGATTTTTCACTGAAACAGAGTCAAAGAGCTTGAGCTGAAACAAGATCTGGCTTGTTCATTTAAAATCTTGCCCTTTCACACTGCAAAGACTGGATGGACCTTCCCTCTGCCCGTGACTCCCACACACCTAATCCTCCTCCCAGGACTATGTTTTAGAGCAGATCAAATACCTTCAGGTTCTTAGAAAGGACTGGGTTTTGGCAAACGAGCAAAATACTTCTCTCAAATGACATAAATATCGTGTGTTATTTGCTGCCTTGCCAAAATGCAAACACACACATGCACTCCTAAATAAGCAACATTCTTTAAAAGTTAAGGTCGTTGCTTGGAAAGAAATATATAGCATTTTATAAATCCAAATTGACCACGTACTGCGTGTGTTGAAAATATGGACAAAAACGGGACCCCAAAACTCCACTAAACTGCTTCTGAGACAATACATCACTGCACCTTTATATTGCACAGAGGGGTTTAACAACCCTTCTCCAGGAAAACATTTTACTAGGTAACAAAACAAAAAAAAAAGTTATTGAAAACACATATATTTGATACTTTTGGCAATTCATTTTACTACCTGCATTTCCAATTCATTGGTAGAGTTCATGAAAAAAAATATTTTCGCAGTTGGGTCATGTTATTATTTCTCTAATTTTTTTTTTTTTTTGACTTGAAAGTCACGATATGATTTCTTTCTGCAAAACAACAAAGCAAGACAAAAGCTGCTTGCCCGCTATGGGGATTCTGTAGGTGTTTTAGGGAAACAGGATCTGCTGGAAGTGTAGAATACACACAAATGTGCCTACAGGAAATTATGGCATCTTGGTGGTTTTCTCTGTAACCAACGTTGTATCTGAACCAGCTAAAAAAGAGCCAGGAGAAGAACTCCCTAAGGAATTCTCTAATGAATGAGAAGAAGATATTGTTTACTAGGCAATATTACAATATATTTTTTTAATATTAGATAGTTTTGCATCAGATCACCCAGCCTGCCCCTGGCACTCGCCTGTTGGGCGACTCGGATAAACCACTTCATCCCACCCCTAGCAGTCCTCTTCCCTTGGCTGCTGTGAAGGCACCTCTCCAGGTGAAAGCCCACAGCCGATGCTGGAAGAGGGCAAAGGAAGGGAGCAGAGGAGACAAGCTCTTCCTAAATCAGACTAACAGCACATCTGCACTGCAGACTTAACGTGGGCTCAGATTTAGGTCTGCTACTTCCTTCTCCTATCTAGAGCACGACTTTTCACCCAAAGCTGCTTGTGCTGTAAGGCCACTTTAGCTGGCCCTCATGGAAACGTGGACGTGTGCTGGGCTTTTGCTTTTCCTTGGGCAGATAACCCACCTGTTTTGAAACAAGCCTAGACTACAGATGTGACCCTTTAGTGCCTGCCTGCAATCCATCCTCCCATCTCCTTCCCCACCTGCCTCCTTCCTTCCTGTATCTCTGATGGAGGACTCTGATGGAGAGGCTCTGGTTACTAATGTGCAAAGAACCAAGTAATATACACCCTTGGAAGCAGTGATGATGTGCAGACCTGGTGACAGCAGCAGCACAGTCACTTCACGGGTTGTGGCTCTCCAGGGTGGTCTCTGATTCCTGAACCCAAATGTTGGTCATCTATGAAGACCAACACTGCACATCCACGTGAGGATTTGTGCTTATTTAACCAAACTTGGCCTCGCCCATGTCCGTGCTCTAATTCTGAGGAGATTACTTCTTACAACACTACAGGTAAGACAAACCTTCACTTTGAGAGAGATGCTGTAAGTACCCAGGAGCTCGATGTGTCCTCGTTTGTCTGGAGAACTGTGACTTTTCCAGTTTAATTGCTTCCCCTTGTTATGTCGCAGTTTCCTGCCAGTCAATCTTCTCCTTGCTGCATTTATTTCCTGCTGCCTGTGTAATTATGACCATGAAAGTCCATCAGCAAAAGCGCAATCAATCTGAAAGATTAATGAATCTCACGCTTTCCCTCTTTCCTCCTCCCAAAATTAGAAAGCCCACTCTGTCGTTTCCAGCACACATCTATCATTACAAACTCCTGGGTCTCAGGTAAATTAGCAACCTGATTCTTTTCCCTGCTGTCACTTAGAAGAAAAGGGCTTCTTATTTGCCATCCAAGGAAAAGTACAGTAAACCTAGAACTAGATAAAAGGGAAGTAATCAAATATATTTAACTGTACTCAGCCAAATCCCATTATTTGTATAGATGTTAGCTGGTGCATTTGAAGAACTAGCATAGCCTTGTCTCTATTAGGAAATAGTGCTGCTTGATGGGAAAGCCCAGTTTCTGAGCTAGTGTCCTTCTACTTACTTAAAATAAAAAGTATGGCTTTATGTTACATATCTGTATGTATGAATTGCCATGGTGAGCTTGGTATTGAAAAAATATATTTAAAAAAAAAGTTACATGTCCTTGCTCTGCCACCGAGTATGTGCATCTGAGGTGGACACAGCATCCCTCTGGTTTTCTTCTATAGATGGGAGATGCCTCCTCAGTGTGAGAAGTTTCCTTGGTTTGTTTTTTTCACTTCTACCTGATGGAAGTAGGGGAGATAATTTGAAAGAGCTTATGGGGTATAGGGAAAATGTAGGGGCAGACTGAGCAGCCACGGTAGAGGAATGTACTGGGAGTATCTCATGGAGTTAATAACCGTGGGGATGGTTGTAGGAGAGCAGAGAAAGACTTCAGCTGGTGCTAGGACCACAGGTTCTGAAAATACATGGACAACGTCAGGGCAGCGATTCTACAAGGGGTGCTCCTTCCTTCCCTTGGCAGCTGGTGCGTGGGAAAGGAGGAATGCGCCACCTCTAGACGGCTGCGCTCGATGGTCACACGCACAACCTTCCTCTTCAGAAACCCCCCCAGTGCCAAAACACACGGAGTGCACGGATCAAGACTCATCGAGCGAGGTAATACCACAAAACCACCTCCTTACCTTCATCCAAGTTATCTTTCAGGTTTCCCTGTGCAAACAAGAGCAGGTTTTGCTGTGAAACCATTTGATGAGGATGTGCCAATACACACAGCTTTTCTCCACGTGGTTTTGTGCTCAGGAGACCCTGGTTTGTGTGCTAACCAGTCAGGTAAGTAAGTGTGGCTCTGCAGGAAGCCCTGTGTCTTCAGGATGATGAACCAGCTCACCCTGATGCAAGTGGGCATAATAAGATGAGACACATTCTGGTCCCGGACTCCAGCTTTACTTTGCTCAGATGAAACTTTACAATTTAATGTTGTTTCAGTACTTTGGGGAGAAGAAGGAGGGAGGCAAGAGTCCCCACAATGTTTTTTTACATATCTGAGTCAAATTACCTTCCCTTCTGCGGGGCTTCTTCTGAAATAACAGATCTTACTGTAACCAAATATTGCCATCCAGGAAAGCCATTTTGCAACCAGCAAGGAGGCTTCTTCCTTCTCAGCAGCCACTGAAAAGGGCCTTTGTTCTCAGGCTGAACACCTGGAGAGTGTTATCAGCAGTGGCCCCTCTGGGCCGGCGCGCTGAGCAGCTGCGACAAGACCCAGTGACATTGGCATCGGCAGCAGCACCTGGGAGCTGCTGGCACCCGAAAACCATCCCATCTGGGCCATTGTGTGGGCAACTTTGGGTTGTCCCCCTCTTCCATGGGGACCAGGGAAGCTACCTTGGCCTGTGTTTTCTGTCTTTTACCATCCTAAAATGAACGGCTTCAGTCCAATGGCCTTTAGACAACCTCAAGGAGGTGACACCTCTGTAGAGAGTGGAGAACAAGCCTTGGCCATTACTGTCCCTTTCTGGAGAAACTGGTGATGTGAGTGGCAAAGGGCTGACACAGAGCACCAGCATACTGGGCACGTGGGTTGAAACTACACATCAAAAAGTACAAGACGGAACTGCTGACTGGTGTGAGGCATCTACCAGAGAGTGAATTGCCTGTTGTGACTGAGGACAAGACTGCTGATCCTGGGCACATCTTTCTGCTCTGTCTGCACCACCAGCACCACCGTTTGTGTCTGTGCAAAGACAGTCAGACTCACCTCTGCTCAGAAACTCAAGGAAACCCAGCTCCTTCAACCCAGCAGGTAATTCCCTGAGGGCAGAGGGTCCTTTTCCGTACACCTGATGGTACAACTGCACTGTATAGACCATTACTGCCAGGTACATCAGCTTCAGAAACCAAAAGATTTTCGTTCTTTTGCTGAATGTTTAAAAGAAAAATTTGCAGTGGAGGAAGAAAGCTAGAGAGTCAGAAAGCAGGGGCTGTCAGGTACAGATCTGCCATGGGGTAACCCAGAGAGCTGCATACACTGAGTCTGTCCTGGGTCTCTGAGGATTTTACCAATGGCTTCGGTGGAAATCTGCAGCCTCTGAGTTATTCAGCAGGTCCAGGCCTAGAGGCCTTTCTGTGCACATGGATTTTCCACTATAATTACAGGCTGGACAGTCCACATCAGAAATAATAATAATAATAAAAAAAGAAAGTTGTTTTTCCTTTCCTGATAATCCAGATAACATACTGCCTCCTACAAGGGAGCTGTACACTGGGGGATTTCAGCAATGCCTCATTGCAGGATGCACAGCTCTGCAAATTATTCTTTCTGGAGTGGTTCTGCCAAATACTGAGAGCAAATTGCATAATGTGAGAAGGGCCAGACCGCAGCTGAAGCTTCATCCTCTGCAGTGGCAGCTCAGCATTAATGTCACGAGTTCTTCCATACACGATGGCATCGTTTCCATTTTCTTTGGACTGTAGCAGTGAAAGAACAAACATTTCAGAGGGGTCAGATGAGACCTTTGAGTGCCAGCACTGAATCCCTGTGAGATTCAAATAAACTGACAAAGTAACGTCCTGCAAAAGTTTACCTGGGACAAACCACGACTTCTGTGTTCACATTCAATCAGTTTGTAGTGTACGGGACACTTTAAACCTTGGCCTCTGTCCAGCCACCGGTACCAGCTCTCCCGTGACTTTATGTTTGCATCTCTTTCTGCTATTCCTCCCTTTCTTCTTCACGAAGGGAAAATTTCCAGGTTTGTTCCTTTTAGCTTTGTTCGTGGTAGCACTCTTGATAGAAGGACTAAGTGTCTATTTAGTGTGTTTGCAAGGAAAAGGGAGAAACTTCTCAGTTACATAAAAGTTTGTATCAAAATTCAAGAATCCGGATTAATTATAGGAGACTTGCCTTGTATCATTCAATTTGTTTGAATAGCTTTAAAGATTAAGCAGATCCAAGGCCTAACAGAACCAGAGCCAGTAAGACAATAGCTGAGATTTTCCTTTGAAACAAAATATACAGGTGGTTTGTGTGAGTTTCTGTGTCTATCTGCCCGGCTTTTTTATTTTTATGTCGTATCCAATATCACAGAACCTGGCAGTAGAAATCATATAGCAATTTGTGAAAGCTTGTTGCTGTTCTAGATATCATATAGTCTGTTCCACACCAGCAAAGACAAAACCAATGCCTTTACTCCTCGAGTTTTCATTCAATGGATAATGATCTCTGGTAACAAAATATTTGGCAGCAGCATTATTTAAAATGCACAGAGGAAATGTTTGTCCCTAATTCAAGGGACTGTGGTCACACAGTCTCTATTCACTTGGTATTTACCAACGAATGCCAAAGGCTAATCTGCAAAAAGCCCAGGAACGGAGTTAAGTTTATCACACTCCGTCCTTAACCCATCCTATTGTAAGGGAGAAAAAAAAAGTAATTACTGAATTTCTTTGTGGCCAGAGAAGTTATAAACTCTGTGTTATACCCAGCAGGCTGTAATGGCTCCTTCAGTAAATATCTAATTAAGCGGTTGGGGTGGGTTTTTTTGTTTTGTTTTGTTTTTTTCTTTCACCGCATACTTTCGGGTTTTAAAATCCCTCTGCTTTAAAGGACTTCTCGAGTTTTCCAAATTTCTCACACGCACAGAAGAGGGAAGGAAGAAAAANACACTGAGTCTGTCCTGGGTCTCTGAGGATTTTACCAAAGGCTTCAGTGAAAATCTGCAGCCTCTGAGTTATTCAGCAGGTCCAGGCCTAGAGGCCTTTCTGTGCACGTGGATTTTCCACTAAAATTACAGGCTGGACAGTCCACATCAGAAATAATAATAATAAANAGCAGAGGGGAGATTTCGGTCGTGGGAACAGGAGTCAGAGACGGGGATTTGCAAAGGCTAAAGGCAAATCCTTCCCGAAATCTCCATCTAAAACACCGAAAACCGCAGCCACGACCTGCCTGGGACCGTTGCGCATCTAGAGAGGGAGAAATAACACCAGCCCGGGGGACACGGCCGCGTTTGGGGAAGGGGATGTGTGGAATCGCTCCCCTAAAACTCAAAGCCGCTAAGTAACCGCGAAGAACAGGCTCTGGCGACGGCTTTTAATCGTGCAAATCTGGAACTTCAGAAGTGGTACCGTCCCCGGCTCCACAGCCCCCCGCCCGCGGGTCCCCGCTGCCTCCCGGCACCACGAAGCCCCGTTTTAAACACCNAGGGGCTCTGGCCGCGGTGATGGAGCCGCACCGGGGCGGCTCCTCCCCTGCGCCCCCGATCTCTCCTTCTCCCTCGTTAGGAAAGTGTTAGAAAATTGCTGAAGTGCGAAATGAGCCTGCGAAATCTCGTTGTCCTCATTAAACTCTGACAAGGAAGGGTGACAAGAAGCAGCGGAGGGGAAACAATGCGGGCAGTGTTGGGGAGAGCCCCGGCCGGGGGCAGCCTTTGTGCCCGCCAACAAAAGCTCTTGTTTGCATGTGTTAAAGTCCATTAAACCGCGGCAGCCCCAGGTGCAAACGCCAGCCCGGAGAGGCCGCGTCACCTTCCGCGCCCGCTGAGCGCGGCGGAGGCGGCAGCACCGCGGCCGGTCCTCAAACGCCGGTATTGTCGGGGCGCCGGGGCTGTAAACGGGCACGGCCCTGGCGGGGTGTCCACGCCGAGACCCTCTAATGAGGGCCCGGGGCTGGCACTTCATTAGCAGGCGTGCAATGCCAAGCGTGCAAACCTGGGTGGGTTTCGCTCTCTGGGTTTTTTGTGTGTGCCCCCAGATTCGTCTGTCCCCCCGCCTCTCGCCATTAGTGGAAGCAAGGGCTCTGCTGCGGAGGATGGGACACAATGTNAGCATCCACCCCACTCTGCTCCTCTCCCCTCCTTTGGGGGAGATGCTCGGCTGCAGCGAGGACTGCGGGGAGGGGAGAAAACTGTGGATCTCCGGCCCAGAAAGCGCGGAGCCGGTGTCCCGGGAAAAACTACCTGCTCCGCTGCGAGCCGCGGGGACTGTCCCACCTCGGTGGCAGCGGCCACCGCCTCCCCG
>VWZY01005360.1:30877-52079 GCA_013399075.1 Chloroceryle aenea
CGGGGAGCTCTGAAGGGAGCTCCAGAGGAGCCGTACAGGGAGTTCCGAGGGGAGCTCTGCCGGAACCCCGAGGGGAGTTCCACAGGATGCCCCGAGGGGAGCTCAGAACCCTGTGGGGAGTTCCACGGGGAGCCCCGACGGGGGGCTCAGATCCCTGTAGGAGCCCCGAGGGGAGTTCCAAGGTGAGTCCTGCAGGAGCCCTGTGGGGACCCCGGAGTCCCGAGGGAAGTCCTGCAGNNNNCTCCTGGTCACCCCAGGGGTTATTTCCCCACACAGCTCTCAGCCCACCTGCTAAATGCTTTTAGCATCCCGGTAGCGCCTGGCAAAATCGGATTTGGGTGGGTGAGCCCGGGCAGAGGTGAGCAAGGGTTTATCTGTGGGGAAGCCGCTTGTCTGGGTTGTGCTCAGCCGTCCTTGACCTGGTGTGGGGCCCTGCTGGGAGAGGGGTTTAGTGCCAGGGGCTGAGTTTGGGCCCTGGCGAACGGAGCGGGGAGGAGAACCAGCGTCCTGCAGGCCTTGCCCAAGGGCTCTGTGATGCAGCTCCCAAAGTGGAGTGGTGTTCACACATCTTGCTGGTGGCTTGCTGTCCCAACAGAGCTCCTCCGTGGCCTCTGCAGGGCACGGAGTCCGGCAGCAAGCCCACACAAACCCGTATCTCTCTGCCTTCCATCGCTCTTCCCTTTAATGACCTCTAAACGGCCGCTCCTGACCCTTCAAGTTTAACCAAAGGCTCCTGAGCCTTTAGCTGTGTCCCTCAGAGGTAAGGCTGCCGTTGGTGTGGAGCTGAGCACGGCTGTAGAAATCCCCACTCCCCAACACGGCCCTGGCGCTGCCATAACCCGCTCGCTTTTTGTTCCGCGGCAGCCTGACCCGCTGTCCTGCGCAGTGGGGAAAAGATCCCGTCCGGTTACGCTGCTAGGCAGCCCCCACTGCCATGATTTGAGCTATGTGGCTGCACTAAGAGCCGAAGGGGTTGAATGAGCATATTAATGACTGTTACATTTCTGTATTAAGTATTTAAAAAAAAAAAAAGAAGCAGAACTTGAAGTTCGTTCTCTTGCGGTGAGAAGAAGTAAACAGCGATAGCTTATCCGGTGAGGTGTTGATTTGAATTGTGCACCCAAAGTACTGAAACGGATTAGCAATTAGTGGTCATCACAGGACTAGATTAATTTCTAACATCCCCACTCTATCAACCTCTTCTTTGTAAGATAAACTTGTCATTTAGCAGCAAATTGGAACTGCAGCTGCCGATTGCAGAATGGCGTAATGCTGCACAAGCAGCTCTTTCCTGCGTCCAAAATGGACACGGCCATTAAAGTTCTTCTTAAACATCCCAACGTTCTGGTTTTTGTTATTTTTATTGTTGTGAGCACTTTTAAATACTCCTTAGGGAGCTGATCCTGCGGCCATGTATGTTTTAAAACACGCGGCTTTTCTTCTCCGGTGTTTTGCCGGAGAGACTGTGCACTAAAAGGTATCAAGGTAGTCTCTTAAAAGTGGAAACCCATGCTAATTAAAAGCATGAATTTGACACTTGATGTGATGCTCCTGGTGCATCTGAGAAAATAACGAGCCACAGTCAGTTTCCATAAAACTGTGAGGGGTTTTCTACAAGCTCTGAGCTTCACCAGATGTTTACAGCTGACAGCACACTTCCCTCTGCTTAGCACAGACATTTTTATTTTCAGTTCTACCAGTTATGGGGCTGGGGGAGAGTGGGGGGGGAAATTTCAACAAAGATCTTACTTATAGAGCAGCTTAATGCTTGTCATGGATGTGTGATGGAAGCGATCTGTCCACGAGGCTGCGTCCCAAATCCTGGGTATGGTGGTGAGCGGCTGATACGCTGTTCTGGTGGAGTCCAAGTCCTGGCACCAAAGCCCCTGGCTATGTGGTGTGATTCCCAGAGCGATGCTGGTGTCTATGCTACATTTAAAACAGCCTGATCCCATCACTCTCTGTTTTATGACTTTTTACAGGGGCATCACTTTCCCATCCCAACCCTTTCACATAGAATTTCTGTTAAATGCAGGGGGAAAAGCGGTATCCGTCCCAGTCCATAGTTTGTGAGCACATACCTGATGCTGTAATTTAACAGTTCCTGTCATATCTCCCACATTTATAATCAGATTTCCTTCATTAGTGAAACAAAAGAAAACTGAAGTTAAAATGTGTAAGCATTAAAAAGCAGCACTTGGCTAATAGAGGTAGTTTGGGAGTGTTAGTGTCGAGTTAGTTAGAAATATTAACACTGTTTCTTTTCTCTTGACTTCACTTGACAACTTTTCTGCCAAAACTTTCTTTCTCTCTCCCTGTCTGAAACAGGTGGGTCCAAAAATGCAGTTTCTACGCCAGTTACCTCTCAGATGCTTTTTTTGCACAAATAACCAGGAGAAAATCCCTTCAGGGGAAAAAAAAACTGACCAAAGTTAAAAAAAAAAATCCCCAAACTATGACCCAAAGCAGCGGGAATTCCAAATGTAAGGGATGCAACATTAATCTCCTGGTGGTGTGTGGAGACTCATAAATAAGATTGGAAATGTGGAGGGCTTCCAAGTAAAGAGTACTAGCTTACAGCCGCTAACAAGCTACTAATAAAGATTACTTCATCTAATCTTCCTTCAAGTATATTTATAAAATATAACACTGCCAAGTTAGATCACAGTGTGGATAAGATGCATGTTGAATCAATTAATTGTATATAGGTATTCATGTTCTGTTTACAGTGAGTAACAACACTTGAGTATTTAATGCATTTCCAGTTACGCAACACTGGGACTGTTTGTTCTTGCTCTGGAAATGCAATATTTTGAAACACTTAAATCTTGTCACAGATGACTTCAAGTGACGTGGGAGGCTTGAACTAGCCTGGGAGAAGGCACGGTGGGGTAGGACTGAGCCAGTGCTTGCCCTTCTCCGGACTGTGCTGTAGGGGGAAAGATGTGAAAGTAGCTCAGGGCAGGATACAACCAACCGAGTAAAATTGTACCCTGGCATTTGATTTGTAGCATGTTCTTCGGGCAGAAAGAGCCCCTTGTTACAAGTTTCTCTTGGTGTCTGCTTGCTGTTCCCATGGAAATGTATTTCAAAAACTGTCTGTTTCTCATTGCCAAATTATGGTGTTACACTGTGTGGGCTCCATCCTCTGTCTTCCTCCTGCTCAAATGGGTGCACGAAGGTTTTTTCATCTGTGCCCTGGCTCAGGTTCTCGTTCGGATAAATGCTGTCTCTATCACAAACAGTCTCCCTGGGAGAGAGACCGGACGCGCTTGACTCCGCCATCGGTGGCGATCGAAGAGCTTTGGGATCTTTGAGGAGTATTTGTGGCTTTTTGCATTGTCTGCACTGGGGTTGTGGGATATTTTTATTTCTTTCTCCTCCCCATCGCACTCCCTTTGCTCTCTCTCCAGATATTTATTAATAATGAATGGCATGAGTCTACAAGTGGAAAGAAGTTCCCCACCTACAACCCTTCAACGTTGGAGAAAATCTGTGACATTGAGGAAGGAGACAAGGTAGGTAGTGTTGGAAAGGCTGTGCCAGTGGCAGGTTCTGAGGTGCTCCATTCTGTAGGGAAGCACGCAGAGGACAAGCTGGCTTTCAGTGCCAACGTACAGCTGGCCAGACTGTGAGCTGGAGGTCTGGGACACTAGATGTGCTGCTCAGGGGTGACACGGTGTGGGTGAGTCCCTTTCCCTGGTAGGACCTGCCTGCTGAACAGTCAGAGGAATGAGATTTGGCATCATCTTTGTGTTATACACTGGAAGGGAGCAGACGGGCTGAGGAGACAGCAGTGATGGTTTGTGCACATCCCTGATAGAACTTGTGCCTTGTGTTGGGAGTGGTTCAGATACAAGCTGGATGGCCGCCTGTTGGAGACACTCACCTAAAACTTGCCCTTTTTTAAACACCATCCATGAATAACCTGAGGGCTTGGGGAATTTAAGCTCAAAGATGGCAGCGCTGCCCACTTTTTGCTAGAGATGTAGTGCAGCTTTTCCATCTGGCATCATGGATTCTGGCCTCCTGCAGAAACATGGTAACTCTCAGTTAAAACCAGACCAGTATCTCTCTCAACCTTTAGTAGTCCCTGGCTCTGCTGTGCTATAGATTAGCCTGAGACATAACTGCTTGGGTTCAGTAACAGTCTGAGGTGAGGAACAATCAGATATGATGCTTTTTATCCAAAACAGCTCATCATGTATGGGCCAACTGGCCTGACCTATGGGAAGGAGCTGGCCCAAGAGCAGTATGTCATGGGAGGGTGATTCACAGCTTCCCTGCTGCACCAGGGCTTTGGCTGCTCATGCTGTGGGCAGTGTGAGTGTTTCTGCCTGCACTGTGGTATCCTTTTCTTGGTATCTAAGCTTGTCCAACACTTGTGAGGCCCAGTGCCTGGTTTCCAGCCAGGAGGCTGCCTGGGGGACCCTTTCCTAGTAGGAGTCAATACCAGCTGGGCAGGGGCAGTGTGTTTTCTGGTATTACACTGTGTAGATGATAGAGCCTGACCCTTCTGGAGATGAGAGCAAACTTCCTTAGGAATCCAAGTCTCCAGCATACAAATAGTGTTTTGGGATGGCATTAAAGCAGCCTCTGAGACCTACTGCCACAGGGTATCTCTGCATCCGTGAGGCAATTGCAGATTGAGGCAGAACCAACCATTACGTGTAACTTCTTACTAACTGAGCAGGACACAACTGTGTTTAATTGCAGTGGCATGTAAACAGTGGAGCTGAAGCTAACTCTGGTGCAACTGTATTTTGCTAGGCAGAATCCATGACATTGTTATTGTTCCCTGAGCTAAGTGTGTCCTCGAGCAGTTACAGAGCATTACATGAGCATTTCAAGCCTGCTTCTTAATGACTCGGTTAAAGACAATTGTTATGCAGAACTAAAAGGCCAGTTTTGCAGCTTGACTCCTTGAGTCTTGTCCCTGCCTGAATTTAAGGATGACATCCAGCTTCTAGCCTGCGAGAGAGTCAGTGTGAGCCTTCCCTTGGGACTGCTCAGTGGAGCTCTCTGCCCGTGGATACTCAGCAGAGGTGTCTGAGTCCTGGGTGCATAAAATAACTGTGGGTAAGAATGTAAGTTATCTGCACTGTGGGTGCTGAAAGCCTCTCCACCACTTTGCATCACATCTTTTAAAAAAAATAAACATTATTTTTTGCTTTAAGTAGGTTTTTGTGAGGGACTGAGTGGGGTTAGACCTGGATCTGGATTAGTTAAAAGCAGTCGTCAAAGTAGCTGTTTGGCTACTGGTGACATCTGACCATGTCCCGTCATCTTCTGGCAAACTGAGTTCTCTGAGACTTCCTTTGCCCTGGTTGAACATCCCCTCCTAGGTCTGTAACTGCAGCTTGTTTGAGATGACTGCAGAAAGTATTGACTTGTGTTTGGTGGTCTTGTCACCGCGTGCCCCCATACTGGCCTGTGCCGGTCAGTACGTCCACAGGGGTGGCAGTTCCTGGGACTGGCTCTGGCTTCAGCTCTGCTGTGCCAAGGTTGGCTCTGCCTTCGTGGCAGGCTGGGAGCAGGACTCCCCTAGCCCTGAACAGAAACCTGCCCCTCCCTGGCCGTGCAGAGTGTGTTTTGCTTAGCCTGCACGTGAGGGGTGGGAATTTGGCAGTCAATATCACGGCGATGACAGTTTAGTCTGGTGCTGAAACTTGGCCAATGCTTTATGAGGCTGGGAGCAAAGGTTTTGTTTGTTCTTTAGTTACAGAATTTAAGACACAATTGCCCTTGATGGGATGGTTGGGGGATAAAGGGAAGTCTTGTGTGGAAAAAGAAGCACTGACAAATAAAATAGCAAATGCTTCCACTGGAGTCTTAGGGGCTTTTTGCCTCACATATAACAGCTTAGTGTCCAAGTGTTTGCCAGGTTGATAAGGGAGAAGTAGATGACCAGCCCCAGCAAATGGTGCAGCTCCAGAACTTCACCCTGCCTCAGAGTTACCATGTGAAGGCAAAAATACTCCTGCCATTGCCATTTCTCTGGTGCTGTTGAGAACGCTTGAAGCCAGGCTTTTTTTCTTCTAGCAGCTTGCAAACATCCAGCGAGGGCATGAGGAAAGGTGCTCCTTCCTCAAAGGAGTGCCCAGCTCAGCTGGTAGCCCCAGAGCATGGGCAGCAGGTCTGCAGCTGTGAGTGTTGAGCAGACTCAATGCTGTGAAGCATCTGTCAAGATCATTTCTAAGCAGTTCACTCTCCCTTGTGAATCCTTGAAGGGTTGTAAGAGAGTTTTGTTCACAGTCACCCTGCCTGCCTTGGATTGCAGTAAGAGGCTGCAGGAATATTATTTCCTACAGCAGACTTGCCCTCAGTAATGGTTTTGGACACTTTGGGCTGTTAAGATGCTATTAGTAGCTGGTTTGAACTTGGAGTCAAAAGTCAGAGCAATGTGTAGACTGTTGGCAGGGGAGCAGGTCAGGGAACCTCTTCTGATTGAGGAACTGGGACATCCTCATGCCCTGTGTCAGAACAGGGCCTTTCCAAAGATGTGCCCACTGGAGGCTTTTGAAGAAGTTAGTAATGGAATTGAAGACAGCTGGTCTCCATGAATTGCACTCCATCCCTGGCAGCTCTCTGTGCTGGCCAAACTGAATCAGTGTTGTGCACACTGAGCCAGGCTTTTTTGCAGATCTTCTCCCCTACCCACAGAGCCAGTGGGTGCCGTGTCCACTGTGCTCTGCAGCCTGCTGCTGAGGCAGGAGAGGGAGGAAAAAGGGGCAGGATCAGATGGAGCAGCGATGAGCTGGACTCAAGGTGGAGGAGGTAGCTTACAACAAAGAATAGTGTGAGTTTGTTCAGGGGAAAATGGTATGTGGTTGTGTAACCAGGGGTTGTCTCATAATGCAAACATCCAAGGTGGGTAGGAAGGTTTGTGGGCATTTCCCAACGCTGCAACGCTTGGCTTTGCAATCTTAATATTCTCTCAGTGGAGCTTTTTATGTAATACTCATTAAATCTGTGTAGATCAGAAATGAGCACCAGGACACACGGACCTCCTCCTCCTCCTTGTGGTTTTGTACACCACAGCCTGTCCCTGGCACCTTGACAGTTAGGAGTCTGTCACGCATTGTGCCTACCTATTGCAACACGCCTGCGATGAACGTGCCATTCAGACTCCCCTAATGCCTAGTCATAACAGGATGGATTAAGAATGGCATTTCAGCCCTCCTGAAGAATTTCCGTGTTTTTGCTGATCTCTCAGGCTGTGCAGGCTCACGAGATCTCACTCGGTGATGCTATTTCTGAGCGTGCTTTGGGAAAGCCTTTTTGCACGTGTTGATTGTGACAGCAATGGCCAAGCCTCTACATCCAGGAAAAGAGATAAGAATGAAGACCACTAGTGTTTGCCAGAGCTGCAGCGGGGCTCAGGTGCTCCCATGTTTAGAGGATGGGGAAGATCTAGGCATGGACTGAAGTCTTCTGCACACGCAGCCATCTCATCCCTCTTCCTGTGAGTGCCAGGGTGGTGGGAAATCCCTCAGCATCAAGGTAGCGCTGTGTCGTGGCCTTTGCCACTGCAGACCCAATGCTTCTCAATTCAGTGCTCCCAGTCTGGTCACAGAAACTAATTAATTGCTGCTAAGGGGAGACTGGTTTAAACCTGACATGCTTCTTGTGCTTCTTTGTCTTAAAATATTGCCTTCTTGCAGCTTGAGTCTCCATTCCAGCAAGAAGGATGGGGAGTGCATAAGCATGCACTGGTGGTGCCTCAGGCTTTTGTGAAGTGCCAGTTTGAATCCAGATCACCTCAACTGAAGCAACCCTTTCTGGTTGTGGGTGATGGGCCCTGGGTGGGACATCCCTGCCTTCATACAATGGCTGCTTGCCTTGCCAGTGCTCTTGATTGACCAGAGCCATCCTTAACCCCTTGTAACAGCACAAATTTCCAGCCCCTTGTAACAGCACAAATCTCCTCCAATGGTTTCTCTGTCCCTGCACTTCCAAAAGGGTGGGGTTCTGGGGTTCTTTTCCTGGCAGTATTGGTCAGACTGTTTTAAAGCTGTGTAATCTTCTCCTAAAGAAAAGGAACCAAATTTAGTGTAAGGTGCCATTTCAGAGGGTGATGAGTTGCTGTTCCATGAACTGTTGCTGTAAGAAGGCAGTGTGTCCATAACATCCTCCTTGGTTGAGCACCATGTATTTCCCCATGAGAGGAGAATGGTCAGATCTTGTTGGATCAGTGCAGAGGCTATTGCATAATTGTATCCAGACAGGACTTGAGATAAGACATAAATGAGAGCAACTGGTGAAGTGCTATTGAGGAATGATCAAGGCACGAAACCCTCCCTCCTTTCCCACCCTCTTGAGCCACATACTGCGGTGAGGTGCAAGTTCTCCATCAGCTGAACTGAGGCACAGGCTGTGCCAGACATGACTTAGAGCAGGATTCTGTCCAAAGCCAGGGTGAAGTAGCTTTATGTACGCTCGGGGTACAGCCCTGGCCTTGCCAGTGGTGATGGCAGTGTTCCCATTGACTTCATTTGGTCCAGAAATTGCCCTTAGCTTCACTTTTTAAAACAACAAATGTGAGAAGAAAGGAGGAGCCCAGGGCATAATGGGGCCAGAGCAAGTGGCATGAAGCTTCTCTGGAGTTGGTGGTGTGGGTTGAGAGGGAATTTGTTGCTTGCCTGAGTAGTAACTTGAGAGTTAGAGTTCGTCCAGTGTGTGGTAAAGCAGTTGGGAGATGGAGAGTGGCTCTAAGTCTGTGTAGGTGAAATGCTGTTGTCGTAGCACTGAACAACAAAACCTTTCCCATCTGTTGGAAGTGTTCTGGAAGTGTGATCTAGGATCTAAGGGAGCTTTTTTAGAGTGTTAATTGACCCTGGCATGGATTCCAGTGGGACTGGACGATGGATTTGAGCTGTGATTATTCTCCTGGATAAAACTGTTATCTCTTGTGAGAGACTTTCCTTCCCACATTTGTTCAGAGGAAGAGGATGATTCATTCAGTCTAATGGCCTGTCACACTTAGGGAAGCTCTAATGGGAACAGAGCTGGGATCTTGTTTCTCCATCTTCTTCCAGTGTCACTTACATCCTGTATCAGCAGGAACATGATTCTGGATTATTGCCTAAACAAACCAGTTGCATAAAATTACCCTTGAAAGACCCTATTGGTGCTCTGACCCCAAGATCGTTTACAAGCTCAGGCAAACCCCAAAATTTCCTGCAGGTTTGGATCCAAATCCAGGAGTCAAATGGAAATGATTTTGTCAAAGAAGTTGGTTTTAGCCTCCACAGCATCATCTAGGAAGCAGCCTGATGAGGTTTCTGTGTCATTGTCCAGCTCCTTCCTTGTAACCTGAGGTTTTCTTGTGTCTGTGGCTGCTCTAGCCTGATGTGGATAACGCGGTGGAAGCAGCAAAGGCAGCATTCCAGAGGGGATCTCCGTGGAGACAGATGGATGCCCTAAGCAGAGGACGACTCCTGCACAAGCTGGCTGACCTTCTCGAGCGAGACAGAGTCATCCTGGCAGTAAGTGCTGTGATGGGTGTAAACCAGCAACCGTTGGCTGATAACTTGGCTCCAACCCTCTGATATCGCTGTGTTCATCTGTACCTAATGGTTTTGCTTCTCTCCCTTTTACAAAAGGCAGAAGAGTCCTTGCAGGAGCCATGGCTTATCTTCCTCATTCTACAGGATGATTTTAAGGGCCTTAGAAAAAGGCTGTTAGTTCCTCTAGTTGACTACTTCTCCAAAACTTTAGCTAGTTATTAAAGTGATTACAGATATTAATACCTAAATTTTTGAAGCAATAAACATATTCTTTCTTAGTTTAACAGTCATCAGTGTTCATAGGTGTTCTTATCTTAACAAACTACCACATATCAAACCAAACCCCACAACCAACCACCAGCCCAACCCAAACAAAACCCCAAACCACTACAACTGACTGAGTCCTCTTTTATTATAAAACTGAAGGGCCACTCTGACTTCTTTGTAAATTGCTTCCCCTAAAATGGGGGGCTGGAAAGAGAATCTTTCTCTTGCTGGATGTCATCCAAGGTTTAACACGTGTGTAAGTGGGAACTGTTTCTTTCCCTACTGAATGTACTGGCTCAGGAAAATCTCTTTATAGCCATGAAGCTGTGTTAACTTGGACTTCTGCACAGAAGAACTATTGCTAATGATTCCCCATCCTGTCCTGAAGGAATCCTTCTGGTGCAGAACAAGGGGAGTAGGACCCCAGCTAAAATGTGCTGCAGTTGGTAGAAGCCTTTAGAGCCTATGGGCCTTGGACATCTTTTCCAAATTGCACCCACAGATCCTAGTATCTCTTGGCCTAAAGCAGCTAAGGTCTCGGACTTGAGCACTCACCAGTTCAATGCTGCACTTTGGCTCTGCTTATCTTCCAGGGAATGACATTTATGACATTTGGTGCTGTATGATGTGTTTCAGTCCCTGAGCTCATGTCCTGCTGAGGTCAGAAGGACTTAACATACATGGGATGTGCTTAGGAGCCTGTATTTGGGTGACTGTTTTAAGATGGTTCTTTCTCCAACCCAGTGTCTCTTAACCACATGACAGCCTCCAGTTTCAGCAGGGCAAAACTAAACCCATCCAGGTCTGAAGGCATTTCTGGCCAGCAAATAAAAGGGGGAAAAAAAATATATGCGTGTGTGAAACTGCTCATTTTCAGCTCAGTTTTTGATGTGACTTCAAAGGACCCTCCTTTTTCCATAAACCAGGACATTCATGTCAAGCTTTCTGCTCTCTGTCTGATCTGGGAGGGCTTGTTTGGCATTGTTATTTTCACTGCAGAAACCCAGCCATAGCTGCCTTGGCTGCATGCTAAGTAATGATTTATAAAAATCAGTTGTTTTAGCAGACGTTCAGCGTGGATAACAATCCCAGTCATTCCAAGGGGAATGTCTGTTCGAGTGCTGTTTGGACCCTAATGTCTGTGGAAGATGACAGGGTATGACTTCATATGTAAACAAAGATGTTTCAATCTACCAAGGGATAGTACTTCCTTTATGGATGTGCTGGCCATTTGCACCAATATCCCATTTAATGCCCTGAGCACAGAACAAAGCATTCACTGAGCTAATGTCCAGAACAGTGAGAAGGACACGGACTGAGACTGGACTTCATTTAGAGCTGCTCAGCATCAGTGCAGCTTTAGTGAAGCAACTTCTCCCTTGCCTTAGACTCGGCACAGATCTGAGCCCAAAGGTTACTTTACCAGAAACTCTGTAAAAAATGTGTTTTCTATCATCCTGTGGACAAAAGAGGCTTTTCAGAGGTTGGTTTTAGGGCTATGAAGCAGAAAAAAAATTAAAAAATTTCCAAATAAAAGGAAAGTGGATCTGAGTGATTTCAGTGACACCATCTGGAATCCAGAACATCTGTCGGAGGGTCAGTTACGGTGAAGTCACGACACCCACACCATTTCTGACCAGTGCCCCAGACCACAGCCTTGTATCCCACCCACAGCCACCTTCTGGGGGCTTTTGGAAGATGTGCTTTTGTTGCAGTCGCTGAACAAAGCGACTTCTGTGTACATCAGGGTTATTTGTGTCTAGCCTCCCTTATACTTTATTTGTATTAACAAGCTCATTCCTTACATGTAAGAGGAGGAAAGGAAACCCCACGCCTGCAGCACAAGGAAAACCAAAATTGTGAAGGACTTTCTCTAAAAGCTTTATTTAAGAAAAATCCAAACAAACAAACATTGACTTGTCTGCTAGTGCAATTTGGTTTTGGTTTTTTTTCAGACTCTGGAAACAATGGACACAGGAAAACCTTTTCTGCAGGCTTATTTCATTGACCTGGAAGGTTGTATAAAAACACTCCGATACTACGCTGGATGGGCTGATAAAATTCAGGGCAGGACTATCCCAGTGGGTAAGTTCCTTTAGACCCAGTTTTGGAGCTGGGATGGAATGGGGAAGAGGGGGGAACCCAAATGCAGATGCCTGGAAAGTTCAGCTTCTGAAAACCTGCAAAAATAGCCTGCATTTCTTTTCTGTCTCAAGATACATTCCAGGTAGATGTGTTTCAAGATTTAAATCAATGGGAGAACAACATGAATGCCTAAATAGACCTCTGGAAAATAATGGATGGGATTTTTTGTTGCTTTTTTTTTTAACAGAAAATACTTTTAGCTTTAAATTCAGAGTAATTCTTTAAAAACAAACAAACACACAAAACAACAACAAAAAACAACACACACAAAGACAGAAAAACCCCAGCACACATTATGGGGAGTTTATTCATTAGGTAGCTCTGAAATGAATTAAGATGCCAGAGAGTGGGAGGAGAGCAGTTTCTGGGGAGAACTGTCTGAAGAGCAGCAGAGCCTGTCCTGTCCTAGATGCCACAGGGATGTGGCATGGGGTTGATGTGGAATCCCTGCAGTGTCTCCCACCTCACTGACAGTGCTGGCTCGCAGATGTTTAGAGAGATCATGTGGTGCTTTTTTTTTTACCTTTTCTTAAGGAGAAGGTCTGAGATGTTGACCCTCCTTCAGAGTAACAGGAAGCTTTGCTTGCTCAGACACTTCTTGTTTGTCCTGATGAGACCACTTCCAAAAGCTGTAGTTAGAAATGTTCATGTTTTCCACCAGATCTTCCCAAGGAAATTAGCTTTTCAGCTAGAATGAATTTATAATGAAATCTTCTTTCCTGCAGCAGTATTTTAAGATGAATGATATCATTTTAGCCCCAGAGTTTCATCTTTTTGTGATTTCTTACCAGAAATGCAATTCATTTTACACTGAATGTAATTCCTGTACAACGTGGGATTAAAACCTCTCCCTTGGGGAGACAAGTTTTTGAGCTAACACCAAACTGATTCTCAAACAGATTTTCACCCACCCGGGGTGTCCCAGAGGTGTGAGTTAAGATGAAGAGATGTAGGGTTCTTGGCTGTGGTATTAGCTCTGTCCCCAGCCCGTTGGTGTGCAGCTGTCTCTCACTCTTTCTGCAGAAGCACATTTTCTGACTGCTTTGGCACCTTCTTTTGTCTTGCAGATGAAAACTTTGTCTGTTTCACCAGGCACGAACCCATGGGTGTCTGTGGAGCTATAACTCCAGTAAGTAGCAGCAAAGGTGCCCTGCGTTTCCCTTAGAACTGGAAGAAGGACACGTGCACTCCTCTTCTTCCCCTGCAGCCGTTTGCTTCCTAGTGAAGTGCAGCTGTTCTGCAGGGAACTCCCATCGCAGCCGCCTGATGTAGTTCCCTGGTTTACCCCCATGCCAATTGCTCTTGGCAACACAAAGTCCTCTGCAATGGAAGGGTGGGTCACTTAATCAGATGCTCTGCTCCTCTCTAAGGCTGACACCAGTCACCAGAGACCAGTCAGCTCTTTGACTCTTGCTGTACTGGGACAACCATCTCGTCATTACGCGTGCAAGCTTTTTGCTGCCTCGTGCTGATGCATAGCTTTGAGTTTTAAATCATATCCATTATTAATAACCCCCGGCTGTTCTGTGATTAAATCTCACTTGGATAGAGTTTTCTTTTCCTTAAGGTCTTATTCTCTGCAGAGGGGACAGTGTGGCTAGTTCTTGGAATACCTCCAGTTTTAGTGTGTGTTGCTCGCTCTGTTTAAAGAGACAACCAGGAAGACTTTACAGCTACATGGGAGACATAGTTTGTTCCTGTCTGGTTGTAAAATGCTTTGAATGTGGTATCCTACAGGCCATGAGGCAAGTGGTGGTGTGCCAATATTTTCTGTTTGGATATTTGGATCAATAAGATTCTGTGGAATATTTTGACCTTTGGGAGAAGGTTGTAGGAGAGACCGAAAGAAATGCTTGAGGGGCACTGGATTTGCCAGACCCTGGGATTATCAGGCCTGGACCAGTTCCCAAAGATATCTGGGGAAATTTTGCTTTTTCCTTCAGCAGTGATAAGACAGCATTTAGCAACATCAGGGTGAGGCACAGTGGAGATGGTTGGTACTGGTTACCAGATATTTAACTTGATGACTTCTGCACAGCTTTTTTGGCTCAACAAGCAATGTGACTGCTTCTGAGCAACCAGAATTTGTGATTTAGGATCAAAATATCAGGTTCCTCAGTTTGATGACCAATTAAAAGGTGTCTCCTGGTCACATTTCAACCACCTTTGGCGCTCAGAAACACTTTTGGAAACTCCACTCCTTTAAAAGCCTATGGGTAGGATACTTTGGAGGGCCACTACAAGTGGACATAGTTGGACTTGTAGTATTTCACATTGACCCTACATCAGCAATGAATACAATGGAAAGTACGGGATCAAATTTGACTCAGGTTCAACACTATGCTTGTAAGAAGGATGATTGGGGTCAACAAAGCCATTATCTTATCTTCAGTTTACTTAGAACAATTCCCCTTCTTTTTTTTTTCCCCCAGTTTGATCTCTAACAGCAACAGCCTGTGGGTTTATATATTTCTAGGTGATTTAAAGAGATTCTGTCACTATTCTGCTTATGTCTTCCTATGCCAAATAACAATCCTCCATTTTTCCTTGACTATATTTAAACCAACGTTCTTAGCAAAGGAAGTTCTGTAGAAAGTACAGCATATGGCTGAGCTAGAGCTCAGGTGATGTCGTGAGGCAGCCCTGGAGTCCTTTACTGTTATTTTCACCAGCTATTCTGCTACAGAAAGCTCCTAATGGAGTCACATCACACTTTGAAAGTGTAGAAAAGCACTGTAGGTGTGGATGGCTCAAGCTACAAAGTCAGGCCTTCATGAAGGCTTAGGAGAAAAAGACAAATGGGCAAATCATGGGATGTGGCCATTGGAGAAAATCACTGAAACAAAACAGGTCTGGGAAAGAGGGAGAGGCAAGCTGAAGAACAGAACATTAGACTAAATTCTGCTTTGTCTCAGGGCTGCTGGGTAAGAACAGAACTCATCTCTTAAAAGCTACACTGCTAATTTATTTCTCAGTGTGAATTTGTGGATTCCTAACATATTTGGCTTCTTTGTTGATAGCTGAAGGCCCTTGGCTTGAGCCTTGACAAGAAGTCCCCTTACTGTTGGCCTGCTTCCATCATCCCTAAAGCAGCATTAATTATTTTTAATGAAGAAATCCTTTCTGCTGCCAAATGACCTTTCTGAAATTCAGTGTGAGCTAGATTTTCCACTTCTTGCTTAGGCTCCAAGATCTACAAATACACGTGACCATGAAAGAGATTAGCACAGAGGAAACTGATGTGGACTGGTTCCTAATTCCAAATAAGAAAACTAATTGGAAAGGAGCAATTTGAAGGGAGTATAAGACCTCCTCTGGATTTCCATCACTGAACAACCCGCTGCAGTTTCCTACTTCTAAACCTGGACTTGAATGATAATTGTGTAGCTCCTGATTACTCAGCTAATACCCAACACAGAAAAATTAATTTTTTTTTTCAATGAGCAGTTGCACTCTGTAATTCCCCCACGTCAGGGTGCTGTACAGAAACGATTCATCAGGACACTGCCTCCGACGCAATTTCAGCGAACAGCCAAAATCCTCCACAAAATGTGATCAGACTCCTGTGAAGGATGAGGTCACACCATGCAGAGAGAGGTTTGTTCAACAGGCAGGATTAGCTTGAGGACTGCCAGCAATAGTTGGGATCTCAGGGGGTTATCAAGGAAGTTATACTCCACAGCCCAAGCAAACATAGTACTGTAAACAGCCACTTCTCTTTGTGGCTGTCCTCCCAGTTGCTTCTTTCTCCCTGAGCTATGTGAAGGTAGGGAAAATGCTGGGTGGAAGTGAGTGACTGTGGTGGACTGATCTGACCAGCTTTGTGTTCTTTCTTGCAGTGGAACTTCCCGTTGCTAATGCTGGTTTGGAAGATGGCACCAGCACTGTGCTGTGGAAACACTTTGGTTATTAAGCCAGCTGAACAAACTCCTCTCACATCGCTGTACATTGGCTCGCTGATCAAGGAGGTAAGGAAATCTGAGCATCCCGTCGAGGTGCTGTTCTTTTAAGGTCGTAAGCAAGACTGTATTTTGAGTTGGCTGTGTAGGTTTTAAAGATGTTAAAACCTCATAAAGGAGAATGAGAACAACCTCTGTCTTCAGTCTTTTCTTCACAGGCCTTCGTGACTGGCAGTGGCAGGCTGGGAAGTAGAAAAGATCACAAAACCTGTAGGGTTTTCTTCTTTCTCGGGAAGCTGCAGAGAAAAAAAAAAAGCAGTGCTTTTATTCCTCTGCCTTGTCTTCATCCCTCCCAAATGAGGGAAAGACTATAGCTCAGATTTATTAGACAATGGGGCAAGAAAAGGGTGTGATGAAACAGCAGTGTTGTGTGCATTTATAAGTGGGATAATTCAACCAAGACAGAGTGCCATGGGAAACAATTCCTCGCAATTTCTGCGGTTCACAGAACAATTTAGCTCTGTCTGGCCCGTAAAGTCCACTCAATACTGGCAAAAAGGGTTGGGATTTCAAAATGCTGGTTTGGGGCTTGTCAGGTAAGATCTCAGGTGCTCTCAGATCTATTGCTCATGCAGAGCTGGTGGGAGGTGCACGGTACCTTCCAGGACTGGTCAGTACAGCAGCTTCCTCTAGCTCCATATGTGACTAATTGTGGGGAAAACTAAAAGCTGGGCTTTTCCTCTCAGCTGGAAAAGTCTGTTTGTTAGACTCAGTTTAATGCTACTGATGATTTTGTCTGTTCTTAGCTTAGCCTGGGAAAAAATAGAAAGATGCATTAATAATTGACAATTAGGGCTCCTCTGTCAGGAGAGGCTGCACAAAAAAAATCTACTAGTTAAATATCTCCTGCAGTTAATTGACTTAATAAGATTACACAAGATGAGTGAGCATAGGGTGCAGTTCTCATGACTTCTAGTTAGCCCTGCCACACAAGTGCTGTTTTCACTCTGAGATCCAGCTCCCCAAACACAGGCAGAGCATTCCCCCCCCAAACCATTCAGTTCTGGTAAAATTAGTTTTTTGAGCTGAAATTCTAAACTGCCTCTTTCTCACAGTTGTCCTTCAAGGCAGAAGTGTAATTAGAGCAGAATAATTTCATTTGAAGATGCTCCTTTCTCCACCCAAAATTAGCTAAATTCTTTGCAGTTTTTCAGAAGAATTAAGTTAAAGCTGGGTTTTTTTTAATCTTTAAAAGGATGCAGATGATATTAACACACAAGCAAAGCTACGTGTTAGGTTCAGTGAAATAATTTCAGGCCAACCAAAATATTTTGGCTTTTATTTTTGCTGAAAATCAGAAAAAAACTTTTTGGCTCAGGGTGACCTGAACCAATTTTTTGCTTCCTTGTGGCTTTGCTGCTGACTCCAAACACCATTATTTGCACAGTTTGACATGCAGTATTTTCTTGAAAACTCATTAGCCAGGATGCAAGCTCTATGAAACTCACTTTCATTGTTGTCACATCCATAGAATCCCTTCCAATTTAAGAAAAGAAAAAAATAGGGGGGGGAAAGAAGTATGAAGATAATTTTTTTTGCAAGATAGTACGTGAAAAATTTCATCCATTTCTTCTAGGTTAGGAAGGAGCCACTGCATTTATTGAGATTTTATATTAAAAAGCCACCAGAAACGAAGTGAAAATTTAATATCCTGCAAGTCCATTGTTAGAAACTGCAGGGAAAACAACCTTGTGCAATCAGCAGTAGGGGAGGGCTAGCCTAGAACAGCACAAACCTTGAAACTCTTGTTTCAGGAAGTAAAAACAGGCCAGTAAGTCCCACACTACTCGCACTAGAATTTCACCTAAAGTTTTGCCATTTGTCTCTTTTGGCAAAATTGCTAGTTGGCTAATCTAGGTTGTAAATGTGGTGGAAACTGGCATAAGTCTGTTACCATCTGCTCTTGTATTCCTGTTTTATTAGCCCCATCATCAAGTGAGGTTTTACTGACTTCTTAATCCCTCTGGCCCCCGAAGAACCACAAATGTCAACCTTTGTTCAAAACAAACTTTCATTCAGTTACCCCTTGGCTCCAGCTGCACAGCAGTAGCTGGGGGCCAAGTTTGGCCAAAAAACTCACTCTCTTTTGACTTGAAACTGGGACTCCTCCAAGAATTCTTACTGAAACTTGGCATTTCCTAAGCATGGCTGTTACTTTCGCCCACGTCTGCTCCAGCTGGTAGCATGCAGCCATGTTACTGGAAGGTCTGGAAAACAGTGATGTATCTGGTGTGGGCTCCTTGTCTGCAACTTGCAATTCTTAATTGCAAGGAGTAAGTGCAACTAATTCAAGCTTCCTAAGAACTGATCTGCAGCTCCTCGGTGCACAGATCTGCTCCAGAGTGCTTAAAACCTCTCTCTCCAGAGCTGTATTTCACCTCTGTTTTAGGTGGGTTTCCCTCCAGGTGTGGTGAACATTGTGCCAGGCTATGGCCCCACAGCCGGAGCTGCTATTTCTACCCATCACAGCATTGATAAAATTGCTTTTACTGGATCAACAAAGGTAGGTGATGAATTTCTGATAAAACACTTGCTGTTCCCCTTTGCATTCTCTTCTCCGGGTAAGACTCGACCAGTGAAAAGGCAACGATTGCTGTATCCCCAGCACCATTTCCCATCACACTGCACGTGACCGGATTTCTCAGAGTGTTTGGGATTTGTCTAATGCAGGTCCTTGTGCTTGTGCTAATCCCACGTCTCTGTTAGCTGGGTTCTGCCAACCCCCACGTTTCTATAAGAACTGTAAGAAGAGATGCTCTGACATCAGGTAAGACAGTCCCCAGGAGAGGCTGGCAGTGACTTAACATCATGTCATTGACCTGATGGAGCTTCTGGGCATGTTGTCCTGCCAGTCCTGCCCTGCAAGCGTGTGCAACTGGAAAACATGTCAGTCAGAGCCCCAAACAATTCTTCCTTGGCTTTAGTTACCTCTGAGGAACTCGGACTTAAATATAAACATGGCCCCGTGCCTGAGGCTTCCTCTGCTGACGTGAATGGGATTAACATTTGAGTTGCTTTTGCGACCTGCACAGTAAGGCACCTTCTATTCATTTTTTTTCCCTGTAAATAGCTACACCTGCCTTGCTCACGAGGGAGGTGGAAGCGAGACCTCTGCACTCTCACACACCTACAGCCGTGCTCTGCTGTACCCACCTGGGGGAAAGGAGCCCATGGCTTGGCCTAGTCCACGGAATTGACCACAGCCTTGGCATACAAATGTATTTGTCTCCAGCACTCACTGCTGAGAATTCTCAAACAAAAGCTTCCTTGGAAACGTGAACGTTTTTCCCCTCGCTGCTCTTGATTTTTCTCGCAGTCCGTGCGCACCCCTGAAGAGTGGCAGTGCCCAAAGAACAGAAGTGCTGACACCAGTGGGTGCAGTTGAAGCAAATACAGCCTCTTCACTTTTATTTCCTTGAGTAACGTTATTCTTGCTGAGCATTTGCCGAATTCATCCCTTCTTATACCTCTGCTCATCGTAGCAGCGTAGTCTAATTGCACAGCGATGACAGACAGCCTCGAATGGTTTGGTCGCTCAAGGTTAACTCGCCGAACGCTGAGAAGCTGCTGCATTTGCCAACAGTACCATCTAGTGGCTTCGTGTGCATGAGCTTGTCCCCCAGGAGAAGGGGTGTTAAGCCTCCGTTTCTGTGCAGGGATCATGGGAAGAAACACGGGTGTAATAAAGTAAAAGTTCACGATGAGCTTTTACTCTCTTGATAGTTGGTCTGACCTAGGAGCTCACCCAGTTACATGCTTCTCTCCAAATCCTAGATCAGAAACTTTTAGCCCAGATTAGGTGCTGGCTGTGTGAAAACAATAGAATTTATAGCCTCGTCCAGCCCACATGGATCTGTTTGGGTTTTTAATGAAAAAGGAGTATCCAGAGGATTAGGGGCAGAAGAAAAGTCTCAGCTACTGGAGCCTGTAGGCAAAAACCTCCTATAGACGCTGTGCTTGTCTTCCTAATCCATGGGTGTGCAGGAAACACCGAGGGAGACAGATTCTTTGCTAATGCATGTGTAATTTGGAAGTGTTTTCTTCCCCCTCCGCCCATCTGTGAGTTCAGCTGCATCTCTGCAGTATTTGCAGCATAATGCTACTGTTTCTGAGCCAGGAAGTGAAGCTAATTCAAAATACATTTTGACTTAGTTTTTAAGTCCCAGTTTGGGCTCGGTGCCAGTCTGGAAACACTGATCTTAAACTCCACAAAAATTTTTCCATCTAGAATTCTTCCTTTCTCTCAGTTTAACAACTTACTCCTCTTCGGTCAGCTCGGAATGCTTCTTGTGAAGCTGTGTGTTTCTGCAGCAGGGTGCATCACTCCTTTCTGCTGTCTCCAGGACTTGGCTGCTGAGTGACTAGAGATGATCTGTGCCGTAGGTTCAAGCATCTTGCTCGAGTTACAAAGACAAACCATGAGCAATGCAGACCTGTAACTGCCAGCCAGCTTCCCCAACCTTTCCTTGCTCCACTCCAGGGCAAGAGTATTTTTTAGGCAGAAGTGAAGTTAAGATTGCCACGTGCAAAGGTAGAGACAAGAAAAGCAGTTACAAAAGGAGGGAATTCAAATATGAGGTCACACTTTACAAAAATAACTTGCCTGAACAATTGGAGCTCCCACACCATTTTAACTCATACTGTTTCTAACAAAATTAGATTACTAAATGATTCTGAAGCTTGATTTATGCTGCTCTTGTGAGAATTTTTTTTTTAATGGAAAAAGAAATGGCTGCTTTGGTGTTACCAGTATGAAAAAGAATTCAGTCAGAATTTAGGGAAATTATTTGATATGTAACAATTTTTCTGCGGGGGAAAAATACTTAGTTTGCCATTACTTTGATTAAATTCTGGAAGCCAAGAAAATCCTTCCCTTCAGGAGAGGGCAGCCAGATAAATTCTACCAGATGGTCAGATCAGGGTCCTGGGCAGAATGTGCCATAGCAGAGCTAGCCAGAGTTTGTCTGTGACATCCTTAGGTATTGCCTTGGAAGGAACACGTCTCAGCTACTCTTGTGTGTTGAGCAGCTCAGCCTAAACTGACAGAAAGAATTAGTTTTCTCCTAAATGTCAAAATATCTGAGTGGTTTTCTGGTATGGGAGGGGTAACAGATAGGAACTGTGAACGTTGCCTTGGCAAGATCTACTCTAAAAAGTTGGAGTTCCCAGTAAAACTCAGTAAGCTTGGAGCCCCATCGATTGCCATGTTGCTCGCTAGCTTGAACTGAGTGGGAAATGCCTTGTTCTAGAGATCTTGGTAGCAGATAAACTTCAGGATAGAGTTCTTGGAGCTCTTCCATGTGTCTTCCCTTTCAGGACTGA
>VWZY01005360.1:53077-69575 GCA_013399075.1 Chloroceryle aenea
GCTAGCTTGAACTGAGTGGGAAATGCCTTGTTCTAGAGATCTGGGTAGCAGATAACTTCAGGATAGAGTTCTTGGAGCTCTTCCATGTAGTCTTCCCTTTCAGGACTGACAAAACCAAACACTAATTCTGGGGCTTGTTTTGACCCACCATATCACAGCAATAAGAACCTCAAACCATTTAAGAGTGCAGTCACTGACTTCTGCCTACTTCAGCCACCACCAGGCTCTTCTACTCTTGTTAGCATCACACTTGACCCACTGACTTAAGACTTTCATGTCCTCTCTGTGTCTCGATGCCACAGGTTGGAAAACTGATCAAGGAAGCTGCTTCCAAAAGCAACCTCAAAAGGGTGACATTAGAGCTTGGAGGGAAAAACCCCTGCATCGTGTGTGCAGATGCAGACTGTAAGTACTGGCTGCTGTGTTTATTTGCTGTAAGAGACTGAGTGTGGTGCCTTTTGTGTGTCTCTTCTGACCTTTGGGATAGCACCACACCAGGGCTGGTGGGTGCCACTGTATCCACCCCACTTCACTGGAGCTTTTGCCCAGCACAAGGGACCATTTCCATGAACAGGCCATTATATTGTTGCCTTCCCTGGGGATGGCTGCAGCTGCAGAACATCTTACATCTGTATGTTTCTGCTGTCGTGGTGCTTGCTTTTTGGTTGGCTGAGCCAAGCAGTAGGGAAAGCAGTTTTCTAAAATGCTGGGGAAGGGGCTGGAGCACAAGCCTGGTGAGGAGCAGCTGAGGGACNAGTGCTGGGGAATGGTTGGACTCTATGATCTTGAAGGTCTCATCCAACCAAAATGATTCTGTGATTCCTGTGGAATCCAGGGTTGGAAAAATCTTGTTTGGCTTGGGGAAAATACTTTCCACTCTCCTGCAGAGGTTGAAAGCCAAAGGTATTTGTGCCATCTGCAAATAGTGTGCATTGCAAGGACCTGCTCCACGCTGGCTGTTCAACAGAAGGGCCAGCTGCTTTCTGAACAATCACTACTGAAACTGGTCTTCAGGAATCAATGCATGGTGTCTAGGAATCCACATCTGAATTCCCACAGCAAGAGAAAGTGGTTACTGCCCTCAGTGAGTAGATGAAAATCTTGGGAGCTATGGCAAACTAGACCTTGAGACAAAAAGCAGGATTGGGGTTGAAAATAAGAAGAGATCTGGTTTGGGGGCAGTATGAGGCCTTGAGTGCTGTCAATGGGTGTGGGCCATTGTCAGCAATTTTTTTAAGGAGGCTTTCAAAAGAGAAAAGAAAAAAAGAACTCTGGAAACACTGGAAGGCTGAAACTGTGCATGTGGTAACACTTTTCCCCCCTGGGCTGTGTTGCAGTGGACTTGGCAGTGGAATGTGCCCATCAAGGCGTGTTCTTCAATCAAGGGCAGTGCTGCACGGCTGCCTCACGAGTGTTTGTGGAGGAGCAGATATACCCAGAGTTTGTCAAGCGCAGCGTGGAGTACGCCAAGAAGAGACTCGTGGGAGACCCTTTTGATGCCAGAACTGAACAAGGGCCCCAGGTAACTGTGCCTGAGAACAGTTATTGTTTGGTTTTTGGTTGTGTTTTTGTTTGATTTTCCTTGTGTAAATATTATCCTTAGGAATACGGTCCCAGCAGAAGTGCCGAGGGGTGAGTAATGTATCATGGCTTTATTTTTCTCTCTATTTTAAATATCAATTAATCACAACTGTTGAAATGTTATGTTGTAATTTTTTTTAAACACAAATGTATTTAATTCACTTCTTATCCAGCTTTATGGAAGGGGCTGTCTCCCTGGTACAGTAATACAAAGCGTGTTGCAGTGAGGAATAGAAGAGTGCAGCTGTGGAAATGGCCATGCAGCTGCTTGGCTGGGTTGGTGATGACAAGTAGTTAGAGCCCAGGGACTCCCGAGCCCCCACTTTCCCTCTCTTCCTCTGCTCCCTTTCTGATCCTTTGAAGAAGTCTTGGCTGAATTAGGAGGAAGAACTATGCCAAGCTGCTTTCACGCCAGCCTCGTCAATGCTTTCAGAGCTTTCCTCTTATATCTTCCTTCTGAAGCAACCTGAGCTGTGGTGGAGAGCTTTGGAGGAAGATGATCCTTTGGTCAGATCTTCTAACAGGGCCACTGTTCACTACCAGAAATTAAGGATATCCTAGGAATCTATAGCCCTGGCCTCCTGTTCTCAGTGCTGCCCTGTATGGGTTTTTTTCCTTGATTCTATACAGGATCCCTCAGAGAAGGGTTGGCTGTGAGGACATCTGCCTCCCCTTATCTGGATCATTTACACATGATTCATGCATGGCAAAACCTCACTGCATGTCCTCATGCCTGGGGAATAAGACCATGTACATCCCCTGTTCATGCTGAGGCTGCATCCGTGCCTGTAACTTGCCTAGAAAGAGATCACAAACTGCTCAGCAGTTTTAGGAAAATAATGCCATGCTGGAACTTGCTTCAGCAGCGATGAGCTGACCCTCAAATTGTATCATGGTCTGCCCTTACCTTCTCATAAGGGCTGTCAGCTTTTCAGGCTGGTTTGTTGTTTGGTTTTTGTGGGATTTTTTAATACAACCCCTTCCTAAACCTTATCCAAAAGCAGCAGTAAGTGAGCTGCATTTCTGGTTAATCCCATCAGGGCTGTGTCCTCCTGGCTGCTCTGCCAGACCATTGATCTCAGGAGAACAGCCCCTGAAATCCCAGGGAGTAGTTGTGAGGTTTTGAAGGGTGAAACACTCTGCAGCAAGCAGAACATGTAGAACTGGGCTGCTTATTTCAGTTCCATCCACACTCCCAGCTCTTGCCATTCTGTTGGAACACTTCCCAGTGAGCACTGTGGCTGAGTACCACCCTCTGGTATCACCACTGTGGCTTTAGGGAGACTCTTTGCATGTAGAGCTATAATCGAGGAGAGCTCTGTATGTTGGAGTAGCAGTGGCTGCTCAGATTTTAAACACGGCTCCTCTGTCCCTGTTCTGGTTTACCTGCTACACTTGTAGCTAGGAGAGACAGCACACCTGAACTTCTGGGTATGCAACTGGCAAGCCCATGATGGGAGGGTGTTGAGAGAATGGGAGGAAACTGTTCATCCCAAAGCTTTCATGTGGCTGCCAGTGCAAAGGGACAACTGCTTCCCCTGGTTGTTCACTCTCTGGGGTCCATCCTGTAAGATGCAACACACAGAAATTCAAGCAGAAGAGAGAAATGATGCAGTGTCACAAGGGCTTAAAATACCTTCAAAAGTGGGAAAGATTCACACCTGCCCACAAGTTACTGTGCAAATGTGAAGCTTCCAGATCAATTTTTTCCTGCTTCTTAAAGAACCTGCTTTGCTGTGAGGGCTTTTTTGTATCTTGGATAAGAGTAGAATCACCAGGAAAAATAATCTGTCTTCCTCTTCTCCTTCATCAGTCCTCAGTTGCTTCAGATCCAGGTCATTGCTTTTGTTCTCCTTCTGTATGGGGCTGGGTGGACATACACAGCATCACCTCTGGGTGATCCTGCTTTGGCAGGGGGGTTGGACTTGATGATCTCCAGGGGTCCCTTCCGACCCTGACCACTCTATGATAACAAAAGTAGCCACATGCTGCTGAGTAGACCCTCTCTGGGATGATCACTGGTTTAGGAGCCAGCAGTGGGAAGGAGTTGGAGCCAGCTTTAGGCTAACAGTGGTTGTAGCCCATGATCTTTTTTGGTCCTACATCAGGTCCAAGTGCTTGTAGTCAGACAACAGGACCTGTGAGTTCAGACGGTGTAAAATAGGAGAGCTTCTGCAGTCCAAACTTGGAGACAGTGCTCTGTCAAACCAAGCTGGTACAAACAGCACTGCTCTGGTCAAAATTAGGGCAAATTTAAACAGAAATGACACATCCTTGTGATGAGACTTTTCCAAAACTCACATGTGTCTGACTCTGTTGGCTGGCTGGAATTCAAAGGACACCACAAGAAACCTGAGGGGTGCTCAGGACTGTTTGAGTGCCAACCTCTAATGCAGACCAAGGGTATTTTGTAACTTTGGATTCCTGTGAGGCTGTATCACGGGAAGCAATAAAGTGAATCTGCACAGACTGCAAACTGGTTAACCAGTGCATTATACAACCAGTGCGATACACAACTCAGACTGCATTAGAGGAGACCAACAGGGATTAGATTAGAACAAGACCAGACTGGTTTTCTTACTGCAGAACCCCAGCTACTGGGGTCTGTGGGCTGTAACACCTGGTCTACAGGAAGAAAATAAGCACTAAGGCTGCCTCATGGCACTTACTGGCCAGTGGTTATTCATCCCTGAACCTATTGTTTGATTTTTAAGATGATGAATGTTTTCCTTAGACTGCAGATATTTGTGTACTTTAGGATTAAAGCATGAAAGTAAAATATGAAAGGAGAAAGCAGACTGGTCCAACAGTCTATTGGACACAGTTGTGGGGTTATCCTGTAGGATTACAGATGCTAGGTTTGGAAAAGGAAAAACTACTCCTTGCTGTCTTGGCTTAAATGAAGTAAGATATGAAGATTTGGTGGTTCTCAGATTTTCAGCATTGCAGTGATCCTTAGAAACCTTCCTCTCTTTTGAATTAAATGGACAAATAGTAGAATTTGCCACACTAGATCATGTGTTTTTAATAGCAGCCAATGCTGGAACCATAAATAATAGTGGAGTAGGGGACAGAATTTAAACAAGCCTTACAAGCTCTAGTTACAATGACAAACAGTTCCACCCTTGCATGTCATTTTTACAAATGTTTTCTTTCCCCAGTGTCTTTTCATCTAACTATAGTTTGCCGTGCAACAAGTTACAGCTGTATAAATATCCTTGTTTTGTTTTCTGTGATGTGAAGTAGATGAACTGGATTGGTCTGGATCACAGACATGCCAGGATGGAAAGCACTTGCAGATATTTTCAAATTATTTACATTTGGCAACTAAGCAACCAGACAAATAGCCAATACGTGTGACACCTGCCAAGCTCACTGGGTGACACTTTGCATCCTGCACGAGGGCATTTCCTCGTGCAGTAGCATGGTTTGAGTCTTGTCTTGGGTAGCACCTTAACACACGAGAGAACACGAGCAGTGAGTACGGGCTGTCCCCAGCACATCTGTGTGGCAGGAGATGTGCTGTTCTCTGCTTTTGCTGTGTACCACAAGTACCCCAAGGACACCCTCCTGAAGCTTTGATATTTGACTAAAAGCATGAAAATTTGGATTGCGTGTGGCCAGGATTAACTAGGGACAGGATATAGTCTGTAATCTGGAGGAGTTGAGTGTGGAACACTCCATGTAAACAGTCCCAACTGGCAACTGGCCCTGCTGAAATAAAAACAGATGCCTGGGGACGGGTGTTGAACCAGTACAAGCATCTGGAGATACCTGGCATTCAGAATAACCTCCCAGACTGCTGGGGTACTTTGAACCAGTGGGTGGAATCTTAAATCACCTCAATGAATAAGTTGAGGTTGCTGTTAGTTTTACTTCTTTAAACATCTCCATTAATCCTCTGCCCCTTGCAGCATGCTGTGATGAGTTGTTTCACCCCCACGTTTCTCTGAAACCTGATGGTACCTGCAGTAGGCTGCTGTGTGTGGAGCACAAAAGAAGGATCAGCACTGATCAGAAGCACTGTGGCCTCCTGCACCTCTTCCCAGCACGCTGTGCTTGGGGAGTAGGTGATGTCTTCTCCAAATCCTGATGTGGGGCTGCACATCTGAGCGGCCTCAGTGGCCTGTAACTGGGCTGGCTCTTCTCCACCTCTGCTGAAACCTGTAGTTTGAGTCTAGTAACGCAACAGGCTCGCTGTTGGAGATGACTGCATCTTTAGGTGTGGGTGGGGAGGAGTCAGACGAGGTTGGTAGCTGAAGGTGGTGATACAGCTGCCAGTCCAGAGAACCACAAAATGCTGGGATGGTGCTAGTCTAAGATCCAGGAAAGGCAAGTCTGATTTTAAATGTATGGCTTCAGTGCGGTCGCTGTTCTGAAGTCAAGTCAGTGACAGGGCTTATCTCTGAGGCTGTTCATATAGCATGTATGGAAAGAGCTGGAGGCAGAGCCCACTGGGGACAGAGAACTGTGGGTGNATAGTTGATATACCCTCATTCTCCCTTCCTTGAACAGATTCTGTCTCTGGTCAGATCCCTTGCTGAGCTGACTGAGGTTGCTAGCCCACCAAACCCCATCTCAGGCTGTTCTTGAGCTAAATCAGTGCATGGACTTCTCCACAAGTCCATAGTGCAAGTGAGGTGAGCCATGGGAGTGCCGACCAGGATGTGGAGAAAGGGAAAGTGAGGAGACACCCTCCACGCAGCAGCAAAATATTAGATCAGATTAAACTATCAGATGTAACTTCACCTTCTGTTTTCTGTGGCTCAGGGCTATGCCCACGTCCTGTCTTTCATCCCAGTTCTTGCCTGACAGCCGTATCACAGAATGAGACGTGAACCTGCCTGCTCTGACAGGGCCCTTGGGCCACGTACCATGACTCCTGTCTCTGAAATGGTGATAATAAAGGCACTGCTGTCTCTTTCTTTTCCTTTTGTATCTGACAGATTGACCAAAAGCAGTTTGATAAAATCCTGGAGCTGATAGAAAGTGGGAAGAAAGAAGGGGCTAAGCTGGAGTGTGGGGGTCTCGCCATTGAAGACAGAGGCCTGTTTATAAAACCCACTGTGTTTTCAGAGGTCACTGACAACATGCGTATCGCCAAAGAAGAGGTACAGTACCACTCACCTCAACCTTTATGTGCATTTACCACTTCAAATGGGAAAGAAAAGAGGTATGGTCATGTTTAGAAGTGAAAACCTGAGAGGAGAAAAGAAGCTTCGCTTACTTCACTTATTTCAGTGTCCTAATAAGTGCCTAATTCTAAAATCTATTCTACTAATGAAAGTGTCTGCAAGGTGAGCTTCCTTCTGGAATGGATGTGTGTGGGGAGGGGAATCAGGAGAGAAGAGGGAGAGCAGAACAGGCAAAAATCCTCTCAAAATGTTCTAAGCAGTAATTCTTGTGCAATCAGTAGGTGTCTGTTTGCCAGCCCATTCTAAAGCCTTGCTGCTTTCCCCAACTTTGTTTGGTTTTCCAAAAGGGAAACCCCGTGAGGCAATAACAAACCCAGATAAAATCATAGTAGATAATATCACCCAAAAGCTTTTGGGTCTCATTACAGAACTTTATATAATGCAAAACATAAGTACAGGCCTTACCTAAATACAGCTGCTCTAAATGCTGCTTTTGAATAAGAAACAGTGGTGATGGAGGGGGTTTTGTCTGAATCCTTGATTTCAAATATAAATAACTGAATAAAAATAACCAAAACTGTGGCAGATAGGAGCAATTCTACATATTCTTTGCCCTGAAGTTTGAAGGTTTTCTGAAGGCAGCATTAAGCTCTCTCAGTCTACACTGGCAGATGGCTGTGTGTGCCCAGTGCTCTTCTCCACCTCCTCCTGAGGGCACTTGAGATTGCACTGCTGATTCAGAGTGACAGAGGACAGTAGAATCACAGACTGGTTTGAGTTGGAAGGGACCTTTAAATGTCATCTGGTCCAACCCCTCTTGCAGGGAGCAGGGACATCTGCAAGTAGAGCAGGGTGCTGAGAGCCCTATGTTCTTGCTCCAATACTTTGTAAAAAAGGAGTTGCTTTATTGCAGAAAGGTGGGACAAGAACTCTGGGACCTGAAACTGGTGAGGAGGGAAGGAATGGCCCAGCTATACAGGCATGGAAGAACTTTTCTCAAGTAGCTTTAGTGTCTGAAATAATCCCAGATTCTGCTCTGATGGTGAAATCCCCTGAGGCTGACCATTTTTTTCCTATATGAAAACATGATCGAAACCAGCAAAGTCCTGATCTAATACTCTGGCTTTCATTATTCATAGGCAGAAAAACTGAACAAGCTGCATGTGATGAGATCCTGTGATACTCCTTTGAAATAGAACTTAATCTACTTTTCATCATGTTCCCTAATGGAAAATAAGTAGTGGCCAAGGTCTAACTGGCACTTGTATTTTATAGTTTAGCCTAGTGCTTTTTATGGGGCTGCTTACTCTTCAGTCCTGGCAAAATGTTTACGTGTCTCAGATCTGCCACAGAATCTCTAAGGAACCTGGGAAAGATATCAGTCAGTCTGGGCATGAGTTACATTCTAAAAATAGAGGGAGTAAGAGCTGAAAATCCCATGATAGGCCTTTTTTTAATGAACCGACTCCAAATCCCAAGTCATGATTCATGAAGCTTATCCAGTTTCATTCATTTGCAGTTCTGCTGCAAATGCACGTTCATCCTTTTGTTAGGATCAAGGCTCTTGTTAGGATCAAGGCTCCAGTTAAATACCCACATCTCCCAAAATGAAGACATTTACAAATGCTTGTATGAGCCTCAAGCCAGACCAACTGCTTAGCCTTGCTACCGAGGTGGCACCAGGGAGACTGCATCCCACCTTTGGTGGGGATTTATTGTGCTTCAAGACCACACAGACCAAAAAAGAGCCCCACCTTTGATACTGAACTTGATGAGGGACTCCATCCCAGAAGCTGGGAAGCATTGTGGATGCAGCTGCCTGTATATTGGCAACCTGGGAAGCCAAGTTTGTGGTCAAATGAATACGCGGTAAATGCGCTGCATGCAGATAAACTGCGTGCAACGACAACATCAGGGTGGTAACCAAAGGAAGAAAACTTGCAATCCTGGAAATATATTAATTACTTTTGAACTTCTGAGTTCAAAAGGAGTCGTAAATGGAGTAAAGATGAATCATTTGAAACTCAGCCAGATCTAACTCTGCTTATTTTGATTGTTACAGACAATCCGTTAGTTGTTGGATCTCAGCATCCATTAACTGCTACAGCCCATCTCTGTGCTTCCTTTGAAGTCAATTTAATGAGTCATTTTAATTTAAGAGGCTCTATCAGTGACTCCTAGAAGGCAGGGTATAACATTTTAAATATCGTATCCAAACAAAGCATCTGATTCTGATTACTTCAAAATTACCACGATTAGCAAAGACTTTCCTGTACTAACTTTTGATACGTGCAGATTTTTGGGCCAGTGCAGCCAATTATGAAGTTCAAGAGTATAGAAGAGGTCATCAGAAGAGCCAACAGTACTGAGTATGGACTTACAGCTGCAGTGTTCACCAAGAACCTGGACAGGGCATTAACCCTCGCTTCTGCACTGCAGTCCGGGACCGTCTGGTGAGCAGTGTGGGACCAGAGGCTGGGCTGGGATTTTGTTTCCTGCTAGGGGAGGGGATGAATGCTTTGGAATCACTGTCTTAAGTGCTGGAAGTGAGATCTATTAGTGGTCTGCTTCACTGTTGATACACTGCTTGGCAGCAACATCCATTGGTGAGGAGCAGACAGTCTGGTGAGCTATGGACTGTGAGTTCATTCAGTCGGTGTCGTTCTTTGTCTGGAGGATCCTGAAAATGCAGGGGTTGTAGGAAGTTCCACCCGATGTGATACCTTTTGAAATCCTGTACGTAGGAAAAAGCAATTCTTCGGATGTTTAGGTAGCAGCAGATGGGTTCTTAGCTGCACAAATCAGTATGGACAGTAGATGGCATCACAGCACTGTCAGAAAGATAAATACCGATTTATTTCATTTTTTTTCCCTTACCAAATTTCTTATTTGAAAGAATCATTTTTAAAATGGGATCCAAACTTATTTTTTTTTCCCATTCAAGGCAGGAATTTGATCTGATGTCTGATTTTGATGCATACAGAGGATTATTTTCAAGAGCTGGTGCCAGAAGGCTCTGCCTCTGAGCAATTTAAAAATAAATAATAGAATAATAAAAAATGGGACGTTGGGCTTTGAAGGACACGTGCTGGACATCAGCACCAAGCCCTACCTGTCTCTTTTCAGTCATTTGATCCTACTGAGATGCTGAGGAAGTATCTGCATGAGGTTTTTCTACCTAATGTCTACAGAAATGGGGCTGGTGCTTTCGTTTTACTGCGACAGAATTGTGCAACACAGTCCAACTTTTTTGTATACCTGGAAGTGGATGGCAGGGCCTGCTTGTGAGTGTTTCAACAGAGTCCTGGGTAAACATGTTCATGGCAGAATGTGCTTCATTCAACTAGGGAATAAGTTGGGCAATTTATTTTAAGCGTGGCTCTGAACACAGCATAAAATCCAGCTCAATCAGGAGTGTCTTGGCCATAACACACTGTGAAGTGAGGTGCAGGTGAGGCTGAGGAATGCTCAGATGTTTAAGTGAGTGAACTCTATGAAGACAAAAGTGACAGATTTCAGCATTTGGGGTTAGTTTTATTGTTGGTGTTGTCATCATCTTGCTTCTCCTTGGTATTGAATTGTCTTTTAACAATTGATGTTTTTTATTGTAGGATCAACTGTTACAATGCCCTCTATGCACAGGCTCCTTTTGGTGGCTTTAAAATGTCAGGCAATGGCAGAGAACTGTAAGTTTTGCTCAACATTTTGTTTATATGTGGACAGTGAAAGCAATAACAATTGTGACTGTGAAAAGATTGTTGAATTTGCTTCTAAGCCATCAGGCTTGCAGGGTGCAGCACAGGGAGGTGCTAAGCCAGTGCAGTGTAGATGTAAAGCACAGATGTGAGAACGTGAGCAGTGCCTTCAGGAGAACCTTCATCTGCTCTATAAGCTCTTAATAACTCCACTTCAGTCAATTCCACTTGCAAAATTGTTTTCCTTACCAGATAGATTTTTAGATCAAGGGAAAGGTACAGCACCTGGGCTGGGGACACTGGTAGCCACCCCAAATCTCCTCCATCTCGATACGGTGGTATCTGGACCTCCCTTGACTGGTGGGAAGTTGGAGCTCTTCCCACCTCTGACTTTCTAATGGTGGAGCTAGAATGACAAGGAATGATCTCCATTCTACCTCCCACCTTTCAAGCTGGCTACCAAGTGACAGAAGGACACTCTGTCCCTCTTCCCCAGGCTGACCTATTGCAGAATGGCTACCAGAGATTCCATCTCCAGTTACTAACACAGAAATTATTGAACCAAGGTCACCCTGTAGGTCAGAAACCTCAATGTTCTTGTATGAGAGGTTTTATTATACCATTCAGAAGACTCCTCAGAGGAACCTAATGCACTTTTTCTTTTGTGAGCCAGATTTATTTCCAGGAACCATTTCCAGTAGCTGTTCTGGTGCATCTGCTGATCTGAGACATTCAGATGCCTCACTGGCTAAGCACAACAAATTAATGAATCCTCAGATGGGACATAATATATATATTAAGACCTTATGGTGCACTTTGCCTGACTGTCTGGCTAATTAAAGGATGTCAGGGGTTTATCCCTTGGACAAGGCATGGGAATAGAGCCAGTTCCACCAACCAAGACATAACGCAGCGGTGGGGTCTATGATCAGAATGAGTTTCTGGAAGAAAACTGCCCTCTTGATTATATGGTATCTTATAGATAGAAGCTTATTTTCAGTGAAAAAGTAACTTAAATTACTGTCTAAGCACCAATAACTATGTTTACGTGAATGTTTCTTCTGTGGGTTCCCACAACAGCACCCAGTTTTCACGAGGTGGAGAGTCACAAGGTGTCATCTTGTGGGTTACCATGACCATTCCACATTTCTTTTCCAGCAGGGTGTAGTTGTGTCTACTTCTGTGCCTGTACTTAGCAGGGGTCAAACTGATAGCTGCTGTAAGTTAGTTCAAATCTGGTTTTAATGGCCTGGTGTCACCTGTCAATCAGTAGCTAAAATGCACTTGTGTACAAATCAGTTATCTCAGGGAAGTACCCATTAACACACCACAATTGTTTGTCCCTTTCCCTCCTCTCTCTTCTTTTCCAGTGGTGAATACGCTTTGGCAGAATATACTGAAGTGAAAACGGTCACCATTAAACTCTCCCAGAAGAGCCCGTGAAAACAGAAGGCCTAAAATGCTGACACTCTGAATGTGACACATAGGGGACGTGTTCAGAGCAAGGGGGAGGGGAGGGGTAGGAAGGGAAATGGAAACACCTAACTTTATTCCTCTAGAAACACTGAATCTACTGGACTCCATTTGTCAACTGGCTCTTTGAAAACCGATTTACCTGACCCTACTGGCAGCAGAGCACACACACTTGTACTGTACCAGTCCCTGGCTGTCCATCTGTGGCTACCTGTGACTAAAATGCTGGTCAGTCACAGTGTTTGCAGGACATCTGCTTTTAAACTGTACCCCTGAAGGACGTGGACATTGATGGCATGTTAGAGAGACTTGTGGTACCACTAGCGTGGACTGCTAAACACCTTCAGAGGTGCATGGGTTTCACTTGGCATTAACAGACTCGAGTGGTAGGGTTACTACAACTTGCCTGAAGCTGGCAGAGTTTGTATGGAGATTGCAGCTGGAGTTTGGGAGTGCGAGCTTTCATGGAAGGATCTGGAAAGACATTCTCTTTGAAAGAGCTATCTTGGTCTCTCTAAAGGTACAGGCGTTCTCCGTGTTGGTGACATTCTAGCCCTGAATGAGATTTGTGGGAGTTTCCTAGAGGACTCCTTTGGGGCCAGTATTTCACCCTAACAGAGCTAGACTTCAAAGTGTCCTTGGAACCCGAAGTTTTGGTGTGCACACATTACACATGCTGCAAGAGCAAGTTACTGACTTGCTAACCCTTCCGGCTCCAAACGAGTCACGTTTGTATCTCAAACCTTCACTACAGCACTTTTCCTAAGAGGATTTTGCACTGTACTTACCGTGATGACACCGAGTTGAATGCTAAGCATGTAGCATGGTAGATATCCCACAGAAAACATCCCACGCCAGTCCTTCTGATCTGGGGGAGGGAGCAGAAGAGCTGCAAGAAGCTGTCCTGCTCTCTCTTTCTCTGTAACGTTCAGGCTGTGTGAACATGTCTTCATTTTTTGAGCCAGAGCTATTATTATGAGGGTAAAACTTCTAAGCTCTTCTCACTGCTTCTTTATCCTGTATGAATGTAGCTTAAAAGAATTCTCTGGAAGTACAGTATGAAAAGGCAGGTGCTCCCAAGCACACACGGAGTGCTAAAGATGGGGGTGTAGAAACCAGTTACCATGGAATAAGCTACAGCTGGAATTAAATGTCAGCAGCTTTGCAGTAATTGTCCTCGTGAGTGCTGTCATCTCGTGGCAAGCACAGAGCAGGGGACTCTTCTCTGAAGAATAAACTGCCTTGAATTGTCTCTTGCTTACAGTTGAATAAGCATCCATGGAGTGGCTGGCACACCAAGTTCATGCCTTAGTGTCTCCTGCAGTAACTTCTTAGCATGCCCAGACATTAGTCTGAAGTGCATGACAAGCCCCATGCTGTCTTCAGTTCCTGGGCTGGCTACTTTCCCTCCTCCTCCTGATGCTGTACTGGAGAACCACTGCCAAACGTACGGGACGTTCCGTGTCCACGGGAGCTGTAAGTGTACAGGAGTCAGTGGCATCAGCTTGTTAGGAAGTTTAGCAGATCTTGCTGGGATTGTCCTCTGAGAGCAAACAGACAGAGGTTCCTTGTGGCCTATCGACAGATCTCCACAGAGCGCTGCTGAAGATTGCTGCCTGGAGTTGTGCAGGTGTCAGGGCTCAAAGCAGAAACGCAGCTCTAACCTCTGTTCTCCGATGCAAGCAAGGATTTAACCAGAACCTTCCATTGCTCCGAGATACACCCGGTCAGTAACAAATTCCGTTGCATGAGTGGACCTTTTATTGGAGGAGGAAGGAAGGTGGGTGGCGATAAGTAAGGAAAAAGTTTGCATGAGCCTAAACTTCCTTATCAGTTAGTGAACGTTGAAACTGCACTTCAACGCTGCTTCACTTCTTCAGTGACATACCTCCACAGTTGTGTGCAACTAGGTGCCTGTCCTCCCACGGGCGTGTGAGACGGGTGAATCTCCCCATCCAGTGAAGAAAATGTCCAATGTCCTCCCTTCCCCATGAGAGGCCAAATGGGAACATTGTAAATAACTTTCTATTTCTGTGCAAGCATCTTCTCGGACAAACATTTTACTTTTGCCTGCTCGAGGTTTTGCTAGGGCTGCAGCCAGACAGTAGGGAGGTAAGGCATCAGTAAAAGGCTGGTTATCTTGATGTATCTCTGTATTATTATTTTTATAACCAGTGGTTGAAACAGAAATCATCTGAAATTCTTAAAATCCTTGTATTCTGGCTTTATATGTATCATATATATTTCACTTTTTTTTTTTATTCCCCTTATCAAGTTTTTAAGAAGTCAAATGTATCTCTTATTGTATAAATCAGGGTTTGACTCTACACACTGAATTTTCTAAGTTATATTATAACATTAGACACTAACTTTAAAATAACCCCTTAGAGGGTATATATTCTTGCATTGCACAGTAAGGCTTTCATATGAAATACTACTTTTTTTTTAAAAACAAACAACTATATTTATAAATTAGAATACAGTTAATCTAATGTATTTTTATAGCTAAAGGTACATGAAAATGTTATGTTTAAACCTCATGTATATATTTAGACTATGGGTATCTTTTTGTAATAGTTCTTGTTCCTAATAAATGTTTAACTTTGTGAAACGGTTTCTAAATGCTACCTATTGGTATTGCTCAGAAAGGAAGTGAGAAACTTCTATTCACTTTACTCATTTTAAGAGGAGTCATTTGAATGCTTTTTTTATTTACCCTGATTAGTAAAATAACTCCAGCCTCTCTAATGCACGTGTTAAGACCCCTGAACTGGGCCCATTGTGGCAATAAAAGTAAATGCTTGAAGGGGTTATGGTTTCATGCTTCTAAACCAAAATGACCTTGTACTGTTGTAGTTCCAGGGGGAGATCTTCCTCCAACAGTGCTGTCTGTCCCCCTGGACTCAGTGGCCCAGCAGTAGTCCCCAGGTGGAAACGTGCGTTGGACTCCCAAGAGGCAACGTAATTTCAAGGCACCTTTTCCACGTGGCAGAGCTGACTGCAGAGCATGTGTGTGTCCGGGTGTACCTGGGGATGTACTGTCAGCTGGGGGACCGTGGGGCAGTCTGAACTTGGATTCGTGCCTGCAGCTTGTGCAGAACTAGCCCAGAGTGTGCTCAGTGCTCTCCCCACAGGAGCTGGAGCACGGATGGCTTACCCGTTAAGAAGTCACTTTGGCACGTTGTGCCATTTACAGTTAAGTGGAGGGGGAAGGAGGGGAGGGCTGCAGCTGGCAGGGGCAAGCTCCTTCCAGTTCAAAATCAGGTGCATCCTTTTTGCCTTCTGAGGTGACCCTCAAAATGGAGAATTTGAAGGGACCATTGACCACACTGCTTTGGTCTGGCTGCTTCCTCAACCCCTTTGAGACAGACCCATCATTGGTATGATGCTGCTGAATGCATTCCCATTCCTGTCTTATTTCCCTCATCTGCAGTGTAGACAGAGAGCCAGAACATACCCATAACCATTTTCTTTTAACTCTCTTCTAATACATGTGTGAGAAATACCTGTCATCTCCCCACACAGGCCAAGCCAAACTCCTTGACTTTTCCGCTTGCTAACAGCATCACTCGGAAGCTTTTAGACTTTAGAAAGCAGAAGGCTGGAGAGATAAAAGAATTATTGTGAGTGACATAATGGAGATATAAACCAGGAAGAGTGGGATGAGATTTGGAAGGGAAAAAAAAAAGAAAAAGGAAAAAAGAAAAATACCCATAGAATGGTAAAAAGCTTCAATGTGTGGAGAAATTCTTGCTAGGGGAAGTTAGAGTCTCAATGAAAATAAAGGAAAAAAAGTTATTTTAGTGAGTTTTCAAATGCCTGTGGTAATAAGAAAGGTCTGGGCAAGTGCCAGGCTGTGAGGCATAAAAGGCACGGGCTGGGTAAGAGGTGGAGAGGGTAACACTACTACAGCTAAAAGCAGATTAATGGCAGCCTGAACACAGGTAAAAGCACCCGTGGAGACCCACGTCTCCATGACTGCATCAGAGAAGCCCTCCAACGCTACCTCAGATTGCAGCAGCCCTTCAGGGAACAGAGACAGCTTCTTCCATCCTCAAGCCATCACCAGAGACAGTCTTCTTGGTAGGGAGCAGGGAAGAAAAAGTATGTAATTTACAGAATCGTTATGAATAACGAAGAAAAAGACACGCAGAAACACTCTTCTCTGAGACAGTCCAAGGAGTGGGGAAAAATAAAGCAGTACTCGGCTTGAGAGAGGCTGCCGGTACCTGGCGACAGACGGGTTGGTTATGGGGAAAGCTGCGCACAGCTCCGAGGTGCCAGCTGGAGCGCAGCCCGTCTCAGAGCTTCGGAAGAAAGAGGGCAAGTTCGCTTTGCTTTCCCAAAGAGGAGCAAGCTCCCGCCCGCTGCTGTCTGGGGAAGGAGGAACTTCCCAAAGAAAGAAATCTCGTCCCGGCTCTGGGTAAGGCCGGGCCTGTGCCGGGAAGCGATGCCCCGGGAGATGGGTAGTGGTGCTGTGGGTGTCAGTGCCCGAGCCTGAGGGGGGGCGAGGCCACCCAGACAACCTGCTGCAGCTGAGGGGTCCCGCTCCAGTCCCCGCAGCAACTATAGTTGTTTTTTTTTCCCAAACATACCCCAAGAGCAAAGAGCACG
>VWZY01005360.1:78700-147961 GCA_013399075.1 Chloroceryle aenea
AGGTAACTGGGAGGAACTTTTTGTGTGTCAGATGAAGGGGGGGTGATGTGTGCGTGGATTTTGTACCATTCAGCGCCCAGTCTGCACCATAGGTGAAGTCTGTCTCTTAATAAGTTCTGGTTTACATCAAGTTAGGCTGATATTTTAATTCCTTTCCTTAAGCTAAGTCTGTGCGCTCATTAGTGGGTCAGTAATTGCTTATTTGCATGATTATGCATCACCACAGCAGCAGCCCTTTTATGTAAGCCACTGGTAGCTTCACAACACAAGTGTGTCCATGCTTTGAATTTGTGCCTTGCTCTTACTTAAAGGGAGGACTCATAAAAGAAGCCTTTAAGTATTAAGGAAGACCTTCCACATTTACAAAGCCCTCCTGCAGTCAGAGGAGCTCTGGGGGTGGACAGTTTCTGTTTAAAACCAGAATAAAAATAAAAAGTAGAAACTGGTCCTGGTGTGCTTTCAGAAATGACAAACCACCTTTAAAACATGCCCAGCTACACCCAGGCAAACTCGGTGAGTCAGGGCATGAATCTGCAATGGAGGCAGCAAGGACATATTGAGACCATGTGAAAATAGGACAGTTGAGAAAGATTCCTATTGAACAATAGCAGAGTTGATTTAGTAATATCTTGGGAGTTAGGCTGCGTTTTTGCCAATATTCAGTGCCTCCCAGAGAGGAGAATCAGCCACCCTGTGCATGTTGGAAGAGAGGGTCAAACCCAGTGATGTCCTTGTAGGTGATGTCCTTTTTTGCAGGAACAGGGGTACCTGCCAATGAAGGTGCCTAGACCTTCCCCAGCCTGAGCTCTCCTGGCACGGGTTCTTGAGGTGGTGGGATGTGGTGTTCCATCGGGCAGGCAGGAATGGGGGGCTGCTGTGGAGCTGCACAGAGCAGTGGGAAATCTGGGGCAGCTCCTCTCTCTTTTGGCTTGCTCTCTCCGGCTGGGGAGGGCAGCAGGTCTGTGGTGAGCTTCAGGAACTGCTCAGTGACAAAGACAAACCCCGCATTGTGTCACCCAGGGGTGAGGGACAGGGTCAGTCTGCTACAGGAAGGGCGGGAGGAAGACAGAGGGTGAAAGGAGCAGGGACCTGGGGTTGGGAGCTTGAGGAGCAGCTTAATTCCATTTCAGATAGTCAATATATGGCTCTGAAGCATTGGCGCTAGCAGCACTGCTGGGGAAAGCTTGGTCCCAGGCTGTCCACAGCTCCTTTTCTGTGCATAGTTGAAAGTCGTGGAAAAATAACGAACCAAAGCAGTGATTCAAACAAGAAGTCTGGATAAATTTAGCTCAAATATTCTTGGTATGTTTGTGGTCGCTGTGGAAATTACATCACTGCTTGTTTTAATGATCAGAATATTGCTTGGAAAACTGGCATGGCTGCCCGAGAAGAGTTCAAAATGAAATCTTTTTAAAGCATGTATGTCTCCAGAATTGCTTCCCTTGCAGTTGGTTGATTTTGAGGTTGTTTGTTTTATTCCCATCTCAGTTAAGGAGTATTTTGACTGGAGGTTATTGCTGCTTAATTGAAAAGCCACAAGGTTTAGAGCTGATCCACTCTGCAGTGTGATTATCTACTTCACATAAAAATTCTGTCTGGGGAGTAAGATTCAAAAAGACTGCTGGTAATTGCTGAAGACAAGACCTCCTCCAGAATCTGCCTGCGTGTCTTTCTGTCTTGCACATCAAAGAGCCTTTGAAAATGCTTTTATTTTTGCATCGAACAGGAGCTTGTTTTTTTCTTTTTTTGCAACACTAATGGACAGGATCCATTTTCAGAGCTCGTCTGTAGCGTGAAAAACAAAAAAAAAAGTCTAACTCCTTTGGTGGGTTTGCAGTGATGGTCACAATTCTCTGATGTTTTGCACCTTGGACCTTTCGTGCCATGGCAGGGTGGGAATAGAAGCTATCAAATCCAAGTCATTTGCATGGATTGGACCAGGTTGGCAGATGCAGTGGATCAGAGTTCATCGTAGGCTGGTGGGAAGGGGGAGAAATGTGCCTTGTCTGATTTTCTGTCTCTACCTTTGAGCAGCCATCTAAAAATGCTGTGGGCTGCAGCGGGTTCACAGCACGTACCTTCATTTGAACACAGCATCCTCCCAGGAGGAGTCCTTGTGCTCCCTCCTCTAAACACTGATGTTCCCACCCATCAGGAAGACAAAAGGGAAATATCTCCCTCATTTTCCCCCTCTCTACAAGTACCCCTTGTAGGTTTTGTCACAAGCAAGGGAAGCTTTCATTATTTTTTTGGTACCCCCCATTAGAGCTTGGGCAGCACGTTGCTATGCAGCCTGATTCAGGACCAGCACCCCCTGGGCCAGCATCAGAGAGAGGTCTTTTCATCAGGCTCTGTCTTCTGCTCCATACACAGCTGGTAAGGTCATCTTCCCTCTGAGATATTCTGTCCCAGAAACCAGCATCTCGGAGGACCTGCTCCTGCTCACGTGAAGCTGGTGGAAGTGCTCCCATTGACTTCAGGAGAAGCTGGAGTGGAGCCTCCCTTTCTCCACTCTTTAGGTTTCTTTTCCCTTTTCCAGACTGTCATATTCATACCTTTCCTCTGATGCTCTTCCCAGCTCTGCACTTCCCTTGGCTCTGACATTGCCAAATTGCCCATTCAATTCCGGATGCCAACCATACCCAATGTCTTGATTGCATTTTCTTTTCCCCTGCATGCAACACTTTAATCCAGAGTTGTTGTCTTGGTGATCGATGAGAAGTGAGGACAGCAAAGAGTAAGGTATTTTACTAGGCTAGCAGCCACAGTTTAAACTTTGAGAAAATTGGCACCTAAAATGTATTCCTACCCTGTACATAAATAGCTCTTCTCCTTCCCTGGTGTCTCCCTCTGGATGTGTTTATAGACAGTACTCCCATCCCCATCCAACCTTCATTTTTCCAGGCTTAACAAGCCAAGCTCCTTTGACCTGTAGTCTTGTAATTAGAAGGTCCATTTCTTCCATTTGTCTTCTCCACCTCTTCCAGATTGTCTTAGTCCTCCTTGCACATGACAAACTGGAGTCCTGCAAGGTATCTTGTATGGCTTTTTAATATTGCTTTTTTCTTTTTTCCTCCTCTCTGGAGAGCCTTTCCAAAATCTTCATGTGTCCAGGTTCTGCTGTGCTCCCTGGGGGAGGGAGGAGGCTGGCCACAGGGGTGACAGCAGATACCCAGGACCCCTGCCAGGTGACTGAGGTATGGAGAACTGGGCTTACTACTGTGGTCCAAGAGAACCTGATGGAACAGCTCTGAGCTTCATTCTACCACTTCCATCAGCTTTCTCCTAAAGCCCCACTGGGGCTTCTCTTTCCAGGTGGCATCTGTGGAGTTTCATGGGGCTGGAAAAACAAACATTGGCTGCTTCTGTGCTACAATTTTTGACCAGCAGTTGGGCTGGAGTGTTGCGAATGGATTTTCCATCTAGGAGCATGTTTACACGTGTAATTAAAGTGAAACATAAGCTTAGGAGCTGCTTTACTCAATTCAGACAGGTTGTGTAAGTATGTATGTAAGGAGGATGGAGCAGAAGGGGGCTGGCCATGATTTGGTGCTTCCCAATGTGACTAATTAATGACCTTTTTTGAGAAGAATGTTGAGCAAATTGTTTCTTTGAGAGAAAACATTGATGCATGGATTATTTTTCCCTTTCTGAGGAAATCTTGAACATTAGGGAAAAGGAAAAGTTTTAAAAGAACCCAAATTTAGCTGTGAAATTTTATTTTATGAAGTTTCAAATGAAATCCAGTCTTGCTTTGGTTGCATGGCTATAATATTTGATTCAGTTGGGCAGGAATGGTCTCACTGGAGACACCTTTCATCATTCAGTAATCTTCTCTTTCCAACCATGCCTGGAAATGAACACAAAGAAAATCCAAAAGCGTAGTCATCCTTCTGCTTGCTTAATGTATATCTTCCAGCTTCAAATCTGGAAAGAAGAGTTGGCATAGCTGGCCTTGCATGCAAAAGTGTACTTCTGAATGAGTCAAGCTGTAGGATCACAACCAAATCACTAAGGCCAAAAGACAAAATTAGAAACTTTCACTTTGAGCTGAGTCACTTTATATTTTCAATACAGCAATTGACTCTCTGGCCATTTGGAGCTCTCTTGGTTCCCTCACTCTTTTCCCCTTGGGGTGGATTTTAACACCATCAGTGTTCTCTGTGGTCTTTGCTGGCCCTTTGCAGCCCAGAGGGGATGGTACAGGAGGGATGCTGGGCATCTCCCTTCACTGCAAGAGCCAGCCTGTGCCCTGGGCTTGCTGGAGGTCAGATTTGTCCCCTTCCTGTGTCTACCAGGGATGATGATGAGACAATCTGAGAAATGTGGTGTGGCCACTGAAGCTCCTGAGTGCTCCTAGCGATGGGAAGTGATGAACGTGTTCACTTGAAGCTCCTTAGGCCTTGACACTTGTACTCAGGGGAGAGAGTAAAACCATCCCTGTCATCAACAATGGCCCAGGTCATCATGCTGGTGAGCTGGGAATGGCAGGGTTAGCAAAGGGCTGCCTGCCTGTGCTTGGTACCCAGCTGCTGAGTGAAACATCAGGAGGAGAAGGGAGGAGACAGCAGCCCCATGTTTGCTGTCAGTGGCTGCCATTCGTTTGGCATGTGGAGGTTGTCTTATAAAGCTAAGGAAGATTTATAGACAGAGAGGGTGAAGCAAAAGGTGGGTGTGGAGCAACAGGAGCCTTTCATGCTGGTGCTCAGAGCCAGACAGGGAGCTTTGAGGGTTTATCAGGACACCAGAGGCTGGCTACAGCCCCCAGAGCTGCCTGATCACAGGGCTGAGGAGCTGCCTCCGCTCTGGCTCTGCAGTGAGGATCCCAGTCCTGCTGCCCCTCTTCCATCAGGCATAGCCCAGGGTACTGGAAGTGGTGCATGCTCCTGTGGGGAGCATCGTGTCTAGGGAGAGCTGTCCTCACAAGAGAAGAGGCAGGTCCCGGGCTGTCACACACAGACACCTGGATATTCCTTGGATAGCTGCAGGTGTCATTAGTGGCCCTGAAGTTACCTTGTGCTTACCATCGTGACTTGTGCTCTGGCATAGTGGGTTTGCTCTGAGGGTTGTATTCCAGTGTGCATTTCTTTGTGCTCTGAGCTCGTTGTAATGACTTTGAGTCACCTCTTTTGTACTTCAGCAAAATGGGAATAACCAGCTTGGTTTCATTTGAATTTCTTGGACGATGCAAATAATTTCCAGCATCCCAGGGAGGAACACACACACACACACACTCAGAAATGCAGAATCCTACTCAGATCTGGTAGAGCTTTTCAGCCCTGGCTCAGTGCTGGCTATGACAGACAGACAGACAGCTTCACACAGCCATTCAGACACCTGTGATACTGCCCACTAAAGACAGCTGAGTCTCAGTGTTACCAGCACTTGAGGCTTTTCAGTCCCCTCCTGCCTTGTTATCCTGGGTGATGGAGAAACCATTATGCAAGCAGGGACCTTTTGGAGGCGTCTGGTTTTTGTAATGCAGTTTTGGAGCCCCTTAAAAAGGCAGGAGTCCAGAGCATTTTTCCATCTGGGACTCAATATTTTCCTTTCAGGTTTGCATTAGCAAATGATTTTTCTCCTTGCAGGTTTAGAGTGTTTCTAAGTAGAAAATTTCCACTGGCTCTGGTGACAGTTGGTCACTTTGCATGGCTGTACCTAAAATTGTCAGCATGCCTTTTACAAGATCCTGTGTGCTTGCTGGAACCTCTTTAATGCAGATCAGCACTTTGTGTGTGTGGTACCAGCATGTAAACAATTTAAAAATAATTCCAGCTTATGTAATAATAGTGGAAAAAATCCCTTCAGTACTGGGTGTTTGTCTTTGAAGAGTTCTTCTGCGTTTCAGAGCTGGTCCTTTGTACAGTTCTAACTGGGGCAGTGAGTATTGATCATAAGCTCTGTTGTAAATGCATCTGCCTTTTGTACTCAATACATCATCTTTTCCACTGCCTTGGCAGGCAGATCTTAGTGTAGAGCCACTCCTTTAATTAGCTGAAATAATGGATGTTTGGGTGAAGTGGAACCACAAAAATTAGGCAGAAGAAGCGTGTGGAGGGTTCCCACTGTCCTGAGAAGCTGGCACGTCTTGCTTGATGTGAAGAGATGTTAATCAGGGTCAGAGGGATGTGGCTCAATTCTGCTGTGGTCTCTCCAGTTGGGATGCTGTATTTCCCAGATAAACCATCCTGTTATCTTTCTGTTGGATTTACCACAACTCTCCCTCTTTGTCTTCTCCCTCAGAAGTAGTTCTGACCATTTTTGAATCCTGCTGGGGGCATTTTTATACCAGAACTGGTTGAGCCATTTGTCCCCCAGTCTGAGAACAAGGTGAAATGGATTGCAGGATTCTGCTGCACGACCCTCCCTTGACTGGCTCTGGGCCAGGTCCTGAGTGTGGGGCCATATGGACTGAGGACATGTGGGCAGGCAGGGGGCACAACTTCCATCCTGAGGACAGAGCTTGGTCCATGGCTGTGTCTTTTAAGAAATGCATGAATGAAATGAATAAGTGAAATCTTTTAACTTACTTAAAAAAAAACAAATGGAAGCCTGTGCGGAAGTGTCAGTTAATTAGAGAAGCAACACAAATATCTTTGTTTCGTGAAGCATTTTGGCTGACTTAGGCTGATTTAATCATTTGGGGGGCTTTGATCTTATGGTTTTTCTAATTATTTTTATTCAAGAACTCAGGGTTTTGGTTTTTCTTTCTGGTTTGGGATGAGAAATATTTTTTTCAGTATCTCAAAGACTGAAAATGTTTCCTTACCCAGCCACGTAGAAAGCACGATGGAGGACAGGTCCAGCATCCCTTGAAATCACTGGAGGCTTCCTGTTGGCTGTAGTTTGGTTTATTAACCTTTGCAAACTCAAAGCAGCAGCAGATCCACGAGTCTGTTGCAGAGACTCAGAAATTACACAGCTTTCTGTTAACTTTGCAAACTAGGCTGCCAAAGCTGCCATAAAGCAGCATCAAGAAATGGTCAGCAACACGCGTGAGTTTTTCAGCTTTTGGGGGGATTGGCTTTAAATATTTTAAACCTCATCTTTGTCCCCTTTTTTGTTTGGTCTGTGGCAGCTCTCAGAAATCAAAATGGCAAAAGATTAAGCTGGTAAAGGTTATCTGTAGCCATCTGGTGCTGTTGAGGAATTAATGTCTGAGCACAGCCCGGAGAGGCGGCCGCCCTGCCCACCCCCAGCCCCAGCTCCTCTCCGAACCAGAGGCTTGGATTTCGCTGTAATGGGACATGGAGATGAAAATAACTGTCAAGGCTAAAATGTAGTAGTAAATTCAGACAAAGCAGCAGCCAGCAATTCAGACACTGCAGCCAGTGGCTGCTGTAAGAGCTGCTTGAGCTGAAGCAGAGGTGGGTGGCTAGCAGACCAAGGAATTAACGGCTTAATTGAGCATCGCTGCACGGGATGCTGTGGTGAAGTCAACATCTTGGTTTGCTCCTGTCTCTGGAAATACCTTCACACATTATGATAAGGTCAGTAACTGTTTTAAAGTATTATTATTATTATTATTATTATTGCAATTCTTTTGTGGAGTAGGGTATCTTCCTGCCCTGTTTTATCCTCCGTTAAGCATCTCATTTTTATCTTTTCTCTGCTAAATAAAAGTATCTGAGTGAGTTGCCAGAGAGCTCCTGCCTTATCAAAGGGGCTCAGGTAGCACAACAAACTCTGCGAGGTTACGTGTCGGAGACAGGAATGCAGTGATTTGGGATATCAAGAAGATAATTATCTGTGCAGCATGCTGTTCTGTTCCTCAGCCCTTTGCTGATTCACAGAGCTGACCTGCAAACCCTCACCTTTTTTGCTGATACTGTCAAGTTAGCAATTTTAGAACTTTTTTTCTTCCACCTGCTGCAATAAGAAGGCCCGAGGCAGGGTGTAACTGTGCATGTCTCTGAAATTCTCATGGTACCTTTTATTATTAATAAGACTCCTTTTTGTTTTGTTTCTCTGAGCTGGGCCAGCAGTCCGTTGGACTTTGAGTGATTCTTTTTAACCTTTGAATGGCAATAAAATAATGCTGCTCTTTTTGACCAATAACCTCTGTTTCCATCAGAATAGTTTTCTTTAAAAGAAAATCAGTCTTGCTCCTAGCTTTGTAAATGTGCATTGTCAAACAGGAATGTGCAAAGGGCAGAAGCCACTGTCTGCATTCGTGCAATCTAAGAATTAAAAGCACTTGGTTGCATCGAGGCTTAAATCACAGAATTATTGAGGCTGGAAAAGACCTCTGAGATCATCGAGTCCAGCCTATGTCCAAACATCACCAGATCAATGCTCATGTGTGATCGAGTCCAAAAATAGAGGTTTGATATTATACAACTTCAGTGCTGCTCTCACATCGTGCTGTTCGAGGCTCTACACAAGGTGACCTTACTATGAAAGCCACAAAGAGCTCAGGTAAAGAGCATGAGATTTGTAGGGTTAAAACCACAGCAGAATTGCTTTGGATTTTGGCCCAAATCTTTGCTAAAAATGGCTGATGTATCCATTGGCAAAACTTTATTCCCAGCCCACATGAATGCCAGCCCTGATGATAGTTCAGTCGTGCATCTCATAGAAAGAAAACAGTCTTTAGGCAGTAGGAAGTAATTTTCCTCTTTTTTCCCTTTTCCTACTGGTGAGTATAAATTCAAGTTCTAAAACATGCTGCTTCTTATCTTCCATTTGATTTTCTATTTCAGAAGTCAGTATACCATTGACTAAGTCACCAGGAAGTCCTCTGTGAATTGGGTAGTGGGGGTGGCGAGATGCTTGGGTTTGCAGTGGATGGCTTTGGTGGTTTGGGAACGTAGGGATGGGTGGCCCACCCTCTGTGATTCAACCTTTGAAAGCTCAAGTTCACTTTGACCGAATCGTGTGAGTCCAGCAGCAGGCTGAGGGCAAGCTTTGTTATCATTCTGTATTCCTCCAGTTTTGCTCTTTTCACTCTTGTAATTACTTCAATTGGAAGGTCTTTTTTTTTTTCTGAGAATTTGGGCAGCTTTTTTCCTCCAGTCGTAAGCAGGAGGTCACTGTATTCTGCAGAATGCAATTGTAGAAAGAAGTTTTAATGATGGTTACCTAAAACTTGGATGTTGAACAGCATAATCTTTCTACCAAGAATATTTAAATATAAATTTGTTGGTTTAAACCAGTAGAATTGCCCAGATTTCATGCACTCTATGAAGCTGCCGTTGACTTCCACTTGATGCATGTTCAAATGTTCCAAACTGGGCAGTTTGGGTTAGATCAATAAAAATTTCCTTAAGCCAAGACTAAAGCTGAGTTAAAGGACTGAAATGAAGATCCTGAAGACTCTGATTAAACTGCCAGCTTACTCTGGGAGCATATTAACTCCATGAAGCCACCTTTGTCATTTTGACTTTCCCTGGAGAGCCCAGAGGTCTACACCTAATGCACTGAGCAGGCTGGGATGGTTGATGGCCAGCCCACGTTCTCCAAACAGTGGTGATGGTAACAGTGGTTGTAACTAAACCATTGCACTACAGAGTACATAACAAGGGGGCCAAAAATGTAAGAGGAAGCATGATGCATTAGCCAAGCACTTTTGTGAAGTAGTCATTTAGTAAAACACAGAAGTGATCTTGGAATTAGGGTCGAAGTTGCAGAGTTCCTCCTTCTGTGTTACAGCATTGTGGTTGTCCTTGTGCTCACTGGCCAACTGATTTGGTAGCCCTCCCAGCACAGTGGGGCAGTTCCAGCAGGAGAGGAAAATGCTCTTATAAGGAGAGCTCTGGTGTGCAGGATGCATAAGAGTTTGGCTGGAGACCTCTCTAATAAATGAGGAAGTGATACCAGGATCTCCCAGATCCTGAATGAATCTCTGACTATGAAATACTCGGAACTCAACCTTCCCTGGCCATGATTTGAAAAGAAAGATATTTCTGCTCACTTCTTTGGCAGCAAGGATGTGCCTTTGTGTGTGGAATGGCTGTGGATGGGGGTCTTGAGTGATAGTCCCCCAAATCCAGATTGAGGTTGGAAGGAAGTAAAATTTGTCCCTCCTTTCAGCATTTTTTTTAATGACCAGTTTAAAGTTGCTGTGCTCTCTCAGCCCTGATTTGCAGGGCTTCCTGCTCAGCTTTCCAGCTGTTTTCTGTCTCTGATGTGAGGCATCTTTTTTCCTCCAAGGGGAATTCCAGTGCTTCTCTCTAGGTTCAGGATTTCATCACAGGGCACCGAGCGCAGGGAGGCTGCGTGTTCCAGTAACTGCAGTGTTTGCTTGGATCTGTACTTCTTGATTTTATTTAGTCCAGTTCTGAGTTGTTTAGACTGGAAAACTATTTTGCTTTAAAGTTCTCTCCTCTGTGTCACCCTTTAAACATTTGCTTAAGAATCATTTGAATTCCCTACCTTGGTGTTCATTAAAAAAGAGAATTAAATCTTATGCTGTATTCTTAGAGATCCCTGACAGGTGGGTGGTTTGCTCTAAAAGACTGGACCAAATGCTGGATGAGTTGCTTTTCCCACATACACCCTAAAAATACAGAATTATGAAGTCACTGCACCTATTAACTCTGAGATGCTGCTTATAATGCTGTAATTTCACACCCCATTCATCTGCCTTGATTTCTGCTGCTTGTCCTTCACACGGTCTGCATCATCTGAGAAAGGTTATTGATGTGGGCACATTTTTAATGGCCCAAATCTCTGGAGCCATCTCCAGTGTCTGAGTGATTTGAGCTTCATTTAAATAATTGATGAGAAGTGTTAGTCAGAATGTATTGGTGATTCAGGCTGCATTATTCAGCAATATTTACTGACGGTTATAGAGCGGTCCAAATTGATTTCTTTTTCCAGGCTGCATTAAACTAGGCTCTGCATCACATATGTGTCTATTAAAGAACAAAATCCTTGGTAGCATATGTGAAAATCTGTGGGTTTAAGCTCTGTCTTTAACCAGTTGCAAATAAGCAATAATAATTAACACTGTTCTAACAGGGCAAAGTGATTATGAAATGGTTTCTTTTCAAGTGAAAAGTGCTGCTTTTCTCTGTCTTGCATTTTATTCAGGAGTGGACTTGAACATCTTACTCATAATTCAGTGATTTTCCAGCAGCTTTCCTTGTCCTGGTAGTTGGGAGGGTGGGAGACTTCATGGCTGCCTCTCTGTTAGCCACCCACCGCAAACATCTTCTCTGATGGCTTGCAGCTTTTAATCTTTGACATGCAAAAACTCTGCTGGCTCCTGACAGCATTTAGAAACAGAAAGTCTAGCCTGGGAGGTTCTCAGTGATTGATCAGGGTGACACTGGGCATCTGGCATAATCTCCTTTCCCTCTGTTTTCCCAGAGTAAAAATATTCCCAGTTTCTTTTCTTTCACGTGCATGGAGGTGTGTAAAGCTCTGGTGCTGGAGAAGGACAGCGGGGTTTTGGGAGGCTGTTGTCAGGGGGTGAAGTGTGGCTGAAGCAAGACTAAGAATACCAGAATTACACTGCAGGTCCTGCCCACTCCTCATTTCTCCAGAAGTACCACAGGTGCCAGTCTCATGGCAGCTCTTCCCTTCCCTGCTTCCTGCTGCAGGAGGTCAAGTGTGGCAGGGTGCTGCAGAGTCTACGTGTCTGAGCTTTCACACCATCCTTTGGAAACCACCTCTGGGAGCAATTGGGGAACTTGCTGTCCCTTTTAGTTTCATGTTGCTTGGAAAGTACTTTAACATGTTATCACTTTTTCTATCAGGCACCAGAGTTTCTCTACCTTTTCAGTCGTGTGCAGTAAATATTCCATGGAAAATAATTCACCTTTCTGTTTTTTTTTTTCCCCGTTGTTGTTACCAAGGTGCAGCAACATTGCAGCTCTGCTTGAGTAATGAATGGGTACTTCTTCCTGACCCCTCTTTTCTACTTTCTGGCAGGAGCTGTGGACATGGGTGGCAAACAGTCCACAGTTGGCGAGGTCTCCATAATTCAGACGCCTGTGACAGAAAGCATTGAGGATGCTTACAAAGCTGGAGACACCAGCAAGGCCCAAGAGTTGATCAAGTTATCATGTGAGGAGACTGCACTGCAAGTGGAAAAGGTAGGGTTAGGTTACTACACTTGCTCAAATTTTATGGGCAAAGAAACCAAAATGCCAAGTTGCTATCTTCCATCCATGGAAAAATCTAGAACTGAAAATCCCTTCAGTTATAGAAGTTATGCTGGTACTGCAGGGTCCAAGACATGGCTGGTTGTGTGGGACACTTCAGAAACGTGCTCAGGGATGGTATTTGCCCTTGAAAGCACTGATCAGAAAGGTAAGACAGACCACAGGGGATGGAGTATGGAGGAAGAGGAGGCTGTGCAAGGAGAGGTGCTGATGCTCTGGTCATCGAAACAGGGAAATACATTTTTCCTCATAAAAAGGAAGCTGTTTATAGATTTAGCAAAAAGTGTGTTCCTCTATCAGTACAAAGATGGCTAATGGTCCCCTGGGAAGATTTTGCTGCTTGTGTTTGGAATTCTGTCCTCTGCACCAGCTTCTGCACTGCTCTGCCTTCAGAGCCCTTGTTCTGAGCCTGCTCTTTGCACAGAGCTTATTGTAGTGTTTTGGGAGAGGACCTGTGTGTCAAGTGCAGGCACATCAGCCATCTCCAAACCAGAGAATAACTACACCTTGTAGCAGAGCTGTGCAAATATTGTTTTTTTTTCTGTTGGTCCATAAAAAATGGGTTTACACTCAGCATTCTGTGCCTTGGGCACTTCTGTGGTAAAGCCATACAAAACAACTACAAAGCAAACCCCCAGTGAGTTAATGTAATTAATATATCAATGCAGTGATTATAACAGCTCCTGATGATGATGACGTTGTCAGTTAACCACAGTGACAGTGGCTATGCTTTCGCAGGGGCACAAATAAATACATAGCTCTAGAAATGCTCTCTCTCTGCTCCCACCCTTTACAGAGAGTTTCTTTTGCTGTGTTTTCTTTACTAGTGTCAGCTTTTAGGAATTGCAGCAGCATATGGTGATCTGCAGGCAGTGAGATATTTACTGAAGGAAGCATTAGTGGTGTTACCAACAGAACCTAATGATGACAACGCAGCAGTGGTGGCCGCGTATTTTGGACATAAGGATGTTGTGAAAGAGCTGCTGGATTCCTTGCATGGTAAGCCTGTTGGGTTGCCTCTGCCTTTCAGTAGCTGGGTGCTATAACTTCAAGCAGGTATTAGGGTTTTTTTCACATTCCTTGACAGGGGAGGGACTTAGTCATGGGAAAGTGTGTGGAGGGATCTAATCTCTGCTGTGCTTGAAGAAAACTTCATCCGCAGGGGAAAAACACACCCGTAAAAATACTCCACATTTGCAAATTGGAAGTGGAGGGATGGGTGCCAGTTAGGCCATTCATTTCCACCAGCCCTCACAGCTGGGTAACGTCCCAGATCCCACAGAGGAATTAGGGGATTTTCAGGAAGTGTCATCATCCCACTCTGCTGATCCAACAGACGCCGTGGTGCTGGGAGAGTGCAGTGCATGTCGGGTTTGGGTGCACAGCTGGCAGTGAGCTCTACACTCTCTTGGTTTGACTTTCAGGGGAATTCCTTCTTTAGAATCATTGTTATATTTTAGTTACATTTTATGTTAAAAATTGTAACAGAGACATTTTTAAACCCAGATGCAATTCTTACAGCAGCTGTGGGGGCGAAAGAAGAGCGCTGCTCTGAGTCAGGACCAGGAGCTGTGTTGGTTCCCCTCTTGCTCTCTCAGTGTACTGCAGGCATGGCAGCTGCTTCTCACTGGCACCTTCTGTGGATTCAGGGTCACAGAATCACAGAATTATTTTGGTTGGAAGAGACCTTCAAGATCACAGAGTCCCAAATGCTAACCCAGCACTGCCAGGGCACCACTTCACCACAGGGCATGTCCTTCAGCACCACATCTCCACAACTTTGAAACCCCTCCAGGGATCACGGGGACTCCACCACTGCCCTGGGCAGCCTGGGACAGCCCTGGACAACCCTTGTGGGGAAGAAATTATTCCTCATGTCCAACCTCAACCTCCGCTGGTGAGGTCAGTTCCTCTTGTCCTGTCACTTCTTCCTTGGGAGAAGAGACTGACCCCATCTGGCTCCAACCTCCTGTCAGGAGCTGTCAGAGCCAGAAGGTCTCCCCTGAGCCTCCTTCTCTCCAGGATGAACAACTCCAGGTCCCTCAGCTGCTCCTCAGGTCCAGAGGTCCTCCTGCCCAGCAGCCAGGCCAAGTTGCTGCCTTGACCTCAGACACTGCAGGAACAGCAACAGCTCTGCTGGGCTGCTGCAATATTTGATAGAGTATAGCTCGAGCTCCCCCCTGGAGCTGTATACTTGCCAGTGACCTCAAGGAGAACAGGAATAACCTGTTGGGAAACCTGCTTATTTCATGCTCTTAAACTGTTAGAGCACTAGCACAGAAAAGAAACATTCCAGTTTGGAGGATGCAATTAAACACTCTATTTTCTTCAGTCAGAAAGGAGGCTGGCAGCTGGTTTTGTAACCCAGGAGCAAAAATTGAATTATATGAATATGATATTCTCAGTAATGAAAAGTGACTTAAGAAGTTTCTGGAAACTTAGCTTAGTTGAGACCTGACCAAATTGCCTTGTTTTGGGGGGGTCAGGGGAGGTGCTCTATACAAACAGCAGCTTTCAGAAGTTTTTATGTAGGACTTAAGTTTCCCTGGGAAGTTACATAGAAACAAAATCACAGAGTTTAGGAAGAAATTGCAGGAATTTGCAATTTGGCTGATGCACAGCAGTGCTTCTGGCTCACTGTGAACTTCTTGTGGCTTACAGCTGAAGTGGAGCCTGTTGTTTGCAGCCTGAAGTTGAGTGATGTAGTCAAGTTGTTAAGAATTCAAAGAGCAATGTAATTTCCACATCAAGAAACTGGAAAAAAAAAATACTGACATGTAAACTTGGGCTTGTGGACATCTTCTGTAATGTGAAGTCAATGGAGGTGCTTCTGTGAGTTGGGGAGGATTTGAGGACTGCTTACTGTTAGCAGAAATCATCTTTTCAGGGGCAAAAGCTACAAAACTTACATGTACAGAATGATGCACACCTCGAGGAAAGTCATGTTCTGCAGGCAAAATATTCATTCAGCAAAAATAGCCATTTGGGGATGACTAAAGCATTAGCAAATTCATGCAGAAATCAGAACATGGTATTTTTGGTTTTAGCCTTAAATGACGTTTGTCTAACTTTACTCTGAATTGATAGTAAAGAATTCACCCCAAATGAAAAAACTTAAGGGGAAATGAATTTTTTCTTGTGGGAAACTTTAGGTTGCAGTGAAAAGAAACTAAACAAATCATTTTGTGCTGTATGAAACATATTTTATGGTTTATTCACCTAGCAGCATGAAAAGTCAGCTGGTTTTCCCCATTCTTTTTATCCCCTCTCATGAACTTGGAAGAAGTGGCCTATCTTGGATGATTGGATCTAATGCCTGTTGGATCAGGCTTCTTGTCTCTGGATGCAAGGACAGGCCTGGTCATCCCTTGCCACCTCTATTTGGAATTAGATGTTGGATTTTTCTGCTGGTAGCCCATCAGCCAGCCTCAGAACCTTCCACTGCTACTAGCTTATGGGTGCTTAGATCAGAGACAGTCAAAAAAGTTTGCTCATTAGCTTGGTAGACAACAGAGAGCCATTAAGCCAAGCTGAAAACTTTGTGCTTGACCAACTTCAGGCTCTTCTGCAACACAGTCTTGCAGTACAGTCTGATGAGGCTTCCTCCTGCACCCTTTGCATAGCCATTACTTGCAGATGACTCTCACACATCACAGCCTGGTGGCATCACCTAAGTCAAACCCTGTATCTTTTTGGTAGGTCCTAGCACTTGCCAACAGCTCCTGAACTGGATGCTGGCCATAGCCTGTCAACAGGGACATTTGGACATAGTCAAACTCCTGATCCGTGCGTACAGTGCTGACCCAGAGAGCTGTGCTGTCAGGAAGAATGAGTTTCCAGTTCTTATACGGCTGCCCCTGTATGCTGCTATAAAGGCAGGTATGTATTTGCATGCTTCAAAACTTTACCCCTTTCTGCAAGGTCTTGTAAAGAATGGGATGAGTTGCTCGTGTCTAGGAAGGTATTGGTGTAAACTGGCTTGCCTGGAATTGCCCTGGATTTCTAGTGGAATACATTAAAATAAAATTGGCTCTGAATCTTCTGACTTAACAAAGCCCTGACTTGAATTTGGTTCCTGTAAATACTGAGAGGCTGAACTTTCCTCTAGAAATTCCCAGGGAAAAGACCCTTCAAAACCAGAAACCTTGCAAGTAAAAGCATTATTGTTATGGACACACTGGCACACAGGCTTGATGTAGGCTGAAGAATTTACACTTCAAAGCACAGCTGTGTGTGTAGTTGAAGACAGCAAAAAAAAAGAGAAAAGAGCCTGGGCCAGTGCTCTTACATAGTGTCTTTGCTGTTTCAGTTTGACCAAACTAAATCCTATTGCTGGAGGGAACAGCCTTTACCCAGTTCAGTTTCTTTTTCTGCACACCCCCTTGGGTTTTTTTCAGAAGTGGTTATTTCCCAGGATTTCTGTTCAGCTCCTTGTTGGTTCATTTACATGAGAAGAAGAGAACAGACACTCTGCTTTTCTCTAAAGGGAATGAAGATGTGGCTGTGTTTTTATTACGGAACGGAGCTTTCTTTTGTTCCTACATCTTGATGGACAGTCCTGAATCCAGCAAGCACCTCCTGAGGAAATATTTCATTGAGACAAACCCACTACCAGGTAGTGCTCCAGCAAAAACAGTAAGTAGCCGTTTATCTGTCCAAAGACATGTTCTTTTATTGAAGCATCATGTTAATAATTGATATTTGTCTTCACATACCATGTGGCTGGTGATTATTCTTCTCAACTAGGAGCTTTGTGCTTTGCTATCCATTTAGAGAACAAGCTGTGACAGTGGCTCTTGTGCCAGTGATGAATTGCAAGGTGTAAAACATGAGGACTTTAAATGGCATCATCGTGCAGGACGTTGTGTGTGGCAGCTTCTGCTTGGCCATGTGAACATCAGCGTGTGAACCAGGTGTATTCCCTGGAACAGACACATTGACTTTGGGCTCAGAGTCTTCCAGAGAAATGAGCACTACCATGGCTTCCTCTGTAAAAGGGGGAGATTTAAACTCCTCACATCTCACAGCTGTTGGAAGGCTTAATACATGGTGATGGTGATGCTTTGGGATCTACAGGTGGTAGGGTTTTATTACATTTCATGATTTTCATGTACAACCAGGCTATATTCTTCTTCCTCTTAATCTCTTATCCAAGTCTCCTTTATTCAGAACTGTAAAATGTCTCGGGGCACACACTGTTACTGCTTTATAGGGAGGCACGTAGTACTTTGTAGTACCTCTGCTGTTATCCAGCAATTTAGTTATCAGGTGGTTTTCATTTTTCCCCTCAGTGTATAAATTAACTGACACTGAATAGGAGCATCAGAGTCCTGAGCTTTCACTAGTTACAGTTCTCATCAGGTCATAAACATTTTCCAGTGAAAAATGGTGAGGGAAATTTTTTGGTGAAGGCTCTGTCTGCATGAATCCCTTTGCCAGTTGAGTATCTGTTTGCTCAGCTCAGAACATTGCGGGGTGTCGATTCTGCTTTGGTGTTACAGAAAAATAAGCAGAGAAGTTTTCATAGTTTTATGAACTTCTCCAGTCTCTGTTTTCCTGCCAAAACCCTGTCTTGCTCGATTCCTGACAGGATTGTGAGCGTCGGGGGCTGCAGTCCACATATGTGAGCTTGACTTCATTAGGTTCAATCAGCAGATTTAGAGCCCTCCCTGTGGGATTCTTAGTTTCACTGACAGCTAAACAAAAGGAAGCTAAATCCTAGATGTTTCTGAATAAGAGCTGATAAAATTACATGCCTTTAGAAGGAAAAAAATCCAACTAACTGGATAATTCAGCTTGAATAAACTTGGGATAAATGTCTGAATCACAGGGAAGAGATCTGTTTTCCATGTGAACTTGCTGGCAATATTTAACTTAGCTGCTGTAGAAATGACTCAGCTTTGCTGTTGTCACACCCTGAGCGAAGAAGAGAGCAGTCCTAAGACATCAGCTAATTGCCAGAAGGGCCTGATGTAAAAAAATTTAAGAAAAAGTAAAAAGCAGACCCAGAAACTTGACCTTGATTCTTCTAGTAGCTGTTTATTTTTAATATATTTGCTTATTTAATACTTTCTCTTAGAATTCATTTTGGCAGGCTGGGACAGATTCAGGAAGATTTGCCCTGGTTTCTCTGCAGAGCTCAGGTCTTTGGAGAGCCATAGTCACACACCCTGATCATTTTTTTAAAACCCAACTTCATGGCAGCTGCAAACAAGCTGCCTCAGTGCTTTCTTCATACCTCTTCAGGCTGACAGACAGAAGTCTTCTCCTGGAAGTGCTGCAGTGCATTTTGCACTGGCAGGAAGCAAAAAAGAATGGTGAGGAGACTGCGATGCGCATGGCAGCAGCTGGATGTTTCAAAGGCTCTCCTCTTGGACAGGGCAGGTTGAGCACTGATCATTTCAGAATGAGCCCAGAACTTCAAAGAGGGTTTGTCCTATCTGTGCTAAGTGAAAATATTGCACAGTTGACCTCCAGTTGATTTCCCAGTAGTGAATGCTACCAGCTATGCATAAAATGTGGTTGGAGAGCTCAGTTTGGCTGCCACACCTTCCAGGCAGCCATCGTGCTCTGCCTTTTCTGAGACAAGAGGAGTTACATCTCGTTTTTCTAATACCTGTTTCTCCTTTTGTTTGTTTTTTTTTCTGTCATAAAATTATCCCCACAGCAAACCACTGGCTTGCTAGAGAGAGGAAGTGCTCCATTTTTACAGGAACAGTTAACAAATGCCAAAAACACCCCCTTAAGTGAAGTGGCTGGGCACAGATTCCAGACTTCAATAGGTGTAGTCAGTATGGAGATACATGTGGCTTCCCAGTGTGTGCAGTGTGAGAAAGACTTACTCCTTCCACTACTGACCAGAAAAGAGCTTAAACTGCTTCATTTTGCCTAGGACATGTTTTGCAAAGAATTTTATACTCAAGTATACAAATCTGTGTGTGTGTGAGATCCTCCTCTGACATCTTTATCCACTGACTAACATCAGTTACATCACCATCTGTACAGAAACCAACAGCAGTTCCACTCAAGATTCACAGCAGTGTTACTGATGGAGAAATTAAGTCACTGTCTTCAGAATATCCTGTCTATGGCAAGAGCAAGGTTCTGTTGGGGCATGTCACATCATTTAGGAGAAATGCACAGCAGGCTTTTTTAATCATGTTACCAAACAGTCTCAAATCTAAGTAAATATTTGTTGTGTTCACAGTTCATCGTTTGCCCAAGAGCAGCGGGGTTTCTTGCTTCTGCACAATTTCCAGTCCCTCGCCTTCCTCACTGCATCCCCTGACATCACTGCAGTAGATGATTTCCATTTAGTTTTCAGGACTCGTATTGGGAAATTCTTTCCTTGGCAGAAGAGGGGAATCTGCAGAGGTTTTCCTTGCCCTTCTGAAGAGCAAGCTGCCTGGAGTCAGGCTGTGCCCAGGAGCTAACAGCCCCTGAACTCCATCCCTCTCACTTGAGCCCTGAGCTCCCCAGACAGTGCCAAATGGAGAAGGGTAGAGCTGATCATTGCTCTGCGAGTTCAGCATCATAGACCTGTGCCATCAAAGAAATGGGCTTTTCTCAGAAGATAGGGGACATGATTAAATACCAGCTGAGGAGAAAATCCCTCTCCTTGTGGCACTGCTGTGAGGCTTGCTCTCACTCTGTTTCTGAAGCAGAGTGCTGAGCCAAGTAAGTCCCTAAGGTAGCTCCTCTGACATCTACTCACACCAAGGTGAATTCAGCCAACCATCCCTCAGTCAGGTGAAGGGGTTTGGCCAGTCCCCCAGTTTGCAGCACTCAGACTGAAGAGACACTATCAGTCCTGGGCTCTGGATGAGGAGCAGGAGAACCGAGTACAAGGAGATTCAAAAAGCTGCCTGGTAGGTGGAGAAACCTACCCCGCAGCATTCGTAGCAGCTTTGGGATTTCACAATCCTGTCTGTGGTTTTTGAAGTCACTATCTGAATTCTGTAGGTATCTTTCTATCACATTAAATACCCTGAGGCCACGTCTCTGCATTTTTGAGGTAGATGATACGCAGCAATCTAAATGCAAAATAGAGATGGGTATCAGCCTGAAATGAGAAGAGACACATGGTCATGCTTGCACCCACTAAAACTGGCTGTAGATCTTGTTATTACTGCCTTGGTTGGTGTACTCAAGGACAAGTACTTTTTTGTACTGGAGTAAGAGCCTGGCCTGCTGTAGAAAGCATCTTCTTGAGCAGGAACTGAGGGAGGGGATAAGCACCATCAGTTCTTTTTTCCTGTTTTGTTTTGTTTTTTTTTTTTTAAGTGCAGATTTGTTGGGAGCAGCTTAAGAAGGAAGGGAAAAGAGGGAGTTGGAGTCTTAGGGCATTTTTATTCCTGGCTTCCTCAGGAGATGGGGAGATGTTACCATCCCATTATATGGGCTGGCAAACAGAGTCTGGATAACCTGGGACTGGTGTCACACAGGAAGTCTGGAGTCTGAATTCAGGATCTCAGCCACAATAGCCTGCTTTCTTCTGTCAGGGGGAAACCAGATGAGCAAGTCAGCGCTCTGACCTTCATTCCCATCACAGCCAGGATATCAAAGCCCTCTATATGCATCCCCTGTGTGATTGAAGGACCCATCAATAGCCTTTTGCATGGAATATTTGCCCTGGTTTTTGGCTGTAGCTCTCAATTTTCTTGCTTCTGTTTGTTTAGGTAAAAGATGTCAATAGTTCAAGGGGTTGGATATTCCAGTCGTGGATGCTTGTCTTAGGAAGGGTGCTATGGAGCATCCCACTTCAGGTCAAATGTTAAAATACATTAGAAAAAAAAAAAATAGCAGATGGGTATAATTCTTACTTGAGGGTTTTGTTTGTAATGTAGAGCTGTTTTCATGTGTTAAGTGGATTTAGGGATCAGGATCCTTCTAAGTGTCTCAGCAAAAATGTGCCCTTCCCCAGTGAGGTTTCTTCATGATGAGAAAATCTTCAGTCCCTGAGCATCAGTAGCACATCCCTACATCTCTCTGAAGTGTGAGTGGCTATGGATGGAAAAGGGAAGCTGACCTGTGTATTTAGATTCTCTATTACCATAAATCACAACAGAGTGCTGTCTTGTGATGTCAACAAGCTCAGTCTTGGGCTGTTAGAGTTGAAAAGAAAATTACAGACAACTGCATAGAGAATTTAAAGCAAGACTTTATAAGTGGAAAGCTGTTAAATATACAGACTTGGAAAATCTAAGAGTAAAGCAGAGTATGTTTAGTGCCAGTGTGAAGGCTTTGCAGCAACACTCCCATGAGGTGCTGTATGTTTTGCAGTAGCAGTGGATATGCTGCTTGGTTTGATTTCTTGTTGCTGCTGCCTTGCTGTGTTTTATGGGGATGCCTTGTGGCATGGCAGTGAACGTGGCTTTAGACAAACAGCTTGTGCTCTCTGCCTTGGTTTCCCCAGTGATGTAATGGGCATAATATTTCCATTCATATTGGCAGGGCTGTCCTGAAGCTTCACTAATTAGTATTTTAAAAGCACTGTATCTTCTACTAAGTATTTCTACTATCAGTTTCCAAAAAGTGCCACTGTTTGTGCTTACACTTTATTCCATTCTCCTAGATATTCAAACCGTGTGATCTCCCTTACTTGGAGTTCTGACTTTCAGATCAACATCTGAGAGAGACCTTTGTGTCTCTTTTCTTTCTCTCCCTTCCCAAAATATATTCCTTTTAATTTTATTTTGAGGTGAAAAATCTTAAGTACTAAATACTGGGAGTTGGTAAGTAAATGAAATTTGCTGTTGGATCCTTGCTGCCTCCTGGTGGAGAAGTAATGATCACTTCATTGGGGCTGTCCTGGGAAAATGTTTTGGGATGAACATTTTAAAAATGTGTACTTTGGAACATGGATCTCATTGGAACACAGTGAGGTGATGTTGAAAATGAAGCCTTAAGTTGTTTACTTGCATTGATGACCTTTATTTGTTGGCATTTTTTTCTGTCCAAGCTGGAGCCTGAAATAAGTAGTTATGCCTTTCACAACAGCTTCTGTTGTTTTTTCCCAAAATAGGATAAAACGACTTCCCCATCTTACTGTCAAAAGCAGCAGAACATTATCTAGAGAGAAGGCAACTGCCAAAATCCTGTCTCTCAGAAACTCAGATATCTTCCTCGATTCTACTGAGCAAATCTCTCCCATTTAGAAATGCTTTACAAGAAGGTGTTGGCCTTTCCTTGCCTGTCCCAGATGTTCCTTTGCAAAATAGACCTTCCCCAGAACAGTTTGGCTGCTTGTGCTGGAAGGTTTAAGATGGAAGAGCAGTGCTGGGGCAGATATTCATTACTCCAGCCACGGGCCTCCTTCTAAGAAGTCACGACCACACTCAGCAGATCTGTCCCCGTTCTCTCTACAGCTGCACAAGCAATGATCCATAGGCAGTTCAGAGGCTGACTGCTCCCCAGGGCTGCCTCTGGACCTGCCTGGCCTCTGCTGCTGTTCAGAGACCTCTGGAGCTCTGAGCAGCCATGCAGAGCATGTCCAAAAAACAGAGTGAAGTTCAGGCTCGGAGTCCAGTTATAAGATGGTTTCCAGGAGCTGTCCCTATCATGCTGCTGGTGCAGTTTGTGGATGTGTCTTGTGGTGCCAGGATCCTGGCCCTGTGGAATTTCACTGCACATTGCTGGGTGAACAAACTGTGAAAGTCTGCCCAGCTCTGGGATGAGAATGTTGCTTTCAGACAAGGGCATCTCACCCTTCGTGGGGCACGGTGGAGCTGGTGTATGGACTGGTGAAGGGATCCAGGTCCTCTGCTTGTGGTTGCTCATGGTCACTGGAGTGAGTTCATGGAGCAGCTGTATGGTGGGGGCTGCTGATACCCAGACGTGATTTCATCTCTTGAGTCAGTTTAATCCCTAGAAGCAGATTGGAAAGTGAGCAGAATGTTTATGGTCTGTGCTCTGATCTGCCAGATTCCCAGCGGTGTAACACCGGCCGAGACCAACTGGGATTTTGCTCATGTGGTTTTTCTCTCCTTTCTTTGACATCTGCAGGCTTTGTGTGTGAACTGGTCGAACCTCAAACTGCCCTGGGTGGATCTGGACTGGCTGATCGATATCTCCTGTCAGATAACCGAGCTTGATCTCTCTGCCAACTGCCTGGTCTCCCTTCCATCCGTGATCCCATGGGGCCTGATAAACCTCAGGAAGCTGAGCCTGGCTGACAACCAGCTGACAGAGTTACCCAGCGTGCAGTCATCCGATGAAATTATCTGTACAAGGTGTGTGTGCTGGATGCCTACAGCAAACTGAACCCGTACAGAGCAGGTGTGAATGAGTTAGATATACTTGTGTGAAACCCACCGAAGTGAAGAGCAGGAACTTCTTGGTCTGCAAAGTTTAACTTCAGATTTGCCTTTTTTTTTTTTNGTGTGGATGTGTCTCGTGGTGCCAGGATCCTGGCCCCGTGGAATTTCACTGCACATTGTTGGGTGAACAAACCGTGAGAGTCTGCCCAGCTCTGGGATGAGAATGTTGCTTTCAGACAAGGGCATCTCACCCTTCGTGGGGCACGGTGGAGCTGGTGTATGGACTGGTGAAGGGATCCAGGTCCTCTGCTTGTGGTTGCTCATGGTCACTGGAGTGAGTTCATGGAGCAGCTGTATGGTGGGGGCTGCTGATACCCAGACGTGATTTCATCTCTTGAGTCAGTTTAATCCCTAGAAGCAGATTGGAAAGTGAGCAGAATGTTTATGGTCTGTGCTCTGATCTGCCAGATTCCCAGCGGTGTAACACCGGCCGAGACCAACTGGGATTTTGCTCATGTGGTTTTTCTCTCCTTTCTTTGACATCTGCAGGCTTTGTGTGTGAACTGGTCGAACCTCAAACTGCCCTGGGTGGATCTGGACTGGCTGATCGATATCTCCTGTCAGATAACCGAGCTTGATCTCTCTGCCAACTGCCTGGTCTCCCTTCCATCCGTGATCCCATGGGGCCTGATAAACCTCAGGAAGCTGAGCCTGGCTGACAACCAGCTGACAGAGTTACCCAGCGTGCAGTCATCCGATGAAATTATCTGTACAAGGTGTGTGTGCTGGATGCCTACAGCAAACTGAACCCGTACAGAGCAGGTGTGAATGAGTTAGATATACTTGTGTGAAACCCACCGAAGTGAAGAGCAGGAACTTCTTGGTCTGCAAAGTTGAACTTCAGATTTGCCTTTTTTTTTTTTTCCTTTTGGTATTCTCAGTGTTTCCAAGTCCGTTGTCAGGACAATTGTAAGAATTTTTATTCCTGTTATTATCTCATGTTGCTCCTGCTTTTGTCCAGTTCTGGGGAGTCCCACTAAGCTCTGAGCTGTCTCACGTTGACATTTGCTGACTGGTATTACCAGATCTGGTGTCTATTCAGACCACTTCTCTCTGCTCCCTGGAAGAGTTGAATTGTTTAAATATGGGGTTTTTTTGCCTTGCCTTGTGAAGAGCACATTTCATCTGCTTTCATTCCAATCTAAAGGTGTCCTGGTAAAATAGATGCCTGTGGCAACAGGAATCTTTGCTAGCATTTCTTGATGCCTGACTGATTATCTTCTGTACTCACAGATTACTCGAGGTCGACGTATCCAGCAACAGGCTCTCTACTCTCCCTTCTGGATTCCTACATCTTAAAAACCTTAAAAAGCTCATCGCTTCCAAAAACTATATGGAGAAGTTATTCGACGAAGAAAACAGTACGTACAGTCCCAGTGTTACCCTTACATTGCAAGGCCTGACCTTGAAAAGGGAAAATCTTGAGGGGAAAACCCTAAACTATTTGAATTATGGCTTAAAGACAGCATGAGCTAGAGATGCTCAGCATCGCTCAGTCCTTTGCCCAAACAAAGTCCATGAAAAGACCTCGTTGCTTTTTTATCACTCCTGAAATCCTTTGACTCTTGCCCAGCAAATACGCAGGGTCTTGCTGGCTCAGCTGCTGTCGTGCTTGCACCAAGTCTGTGATGTTTCCTGTTTTCTAGCAACTAATTGGATTGGTTTAAGGAAGCTGCAGGAGTTTGACGTCTCTGACAACAGGTTGGTGGAACTTCCAACGGTTTTTCTATACTGCTTCAAGTCCCTAAACATACTGAATGTTTCCAGAAATCAGCTGAAAGTGTTTCCAGATCCCTGGGCCTGCCCCTTGGTAAGTCAAACTGCTCTGACAGAGTCAGAGGCTGAAAAAGCTGTTGAAACAATGCAAAACATACACTGTGATGATGCCTAAAAAGCTGTCGGACGTCTTAGGCTAAAAGGCTGTTCTGTTTCTGTAGGAGTGTCCCTGCCTGATTCGGTTTATGGGTCTTAGACCAAGTCTTTCTGAGGTTCTGCCCTGTTCTCACCACATTGATGGCATTGGTGGAAAGCTTCTAGAAACGTGTCTTTTGTGGCTGTTATTTGTTTTCTCTAGTTCATGTGAGCTGAAGTGCTCTTAGCATCTTTTTACACAATACTCAGCCTTCATTCAGAGTTCCTTTGCCCAAACCCATGGCTGACTTGGGCAGCCACTGTGACTTTATTCCTCATTATTACAGGGAAAACAGTGGACTTTGAGGTGTTGCTTATGACTGAAAAGCAAATGGGGTTAATTTTCAAATAACTTTTGAAATACTTTTTGCCCAGCAAAGAATTTGCCCATAACTGAGTGCATCTCCTCAGCAAACCCTGTGTGCCTGCATGCACAATAATTTATCTAGATCAAAATATCTAAAGAGATTACCTAGAATTAATTTATTAATGCTTTAAACGTGTGACAGCTGATCTGCCTCATTATTGAAAGTGATGATGACTACTCTGTGAGTGTTTCTTCTTCCTCATTTTCCAGAAATGTTGTAAAGCATCTAGAAACTCCCTGGAATACCTACCTGATGCGTTGACTATTTTCTGGAAAAATCACCTCAGAGAAGTGGATTTTTCTGAGAACTCACTAAAAGAAGTTCCACTGGGACTCTTCCAGCTTGAAGTAAGTGTCATTTATTCCTGCTTCTCTTAATACCTGCTCGGACCTCGAAGTCATAGCAGTGGCTGCCTGGTTAAGACAGTTGGCTACCTGCTGTTTTGAGTTGATGAACACAGCATTTGGACAGAGCTTCCGAGCAACCCATAATCCATCAAATTATTACATTCAGGCCCTTGTCCAGTGTGATATGGTGTCTAGTTTTTGACAGAGGTCTTCTGAGAACTCTGGATGTCTCCCGCTCTCAGATTTTGGGAGTACAGTTTGGAAGATGACCACTGCATGGTAGCTGCAAGCTCCAACCATTGAAATATGGGTGTCCTCAAGTGTGCTCGCAAACGGTTGGGTTTCTCTTAACCTGACACACACCAGTGTTGTGTAATTTGGGATTAATCTTTCTGTGCCAAAAATAGCATATTTGAATGCACTAAGCAATGCTAGCTGGCATCTCTCTTATCTTTTAAGCCTGTAGATTAAATAATTCTTGCCAGTGGGTGTGAGATCTAGAGCTGGACTTCAAAATTCTTCAGAATTTGTGACTTCATGTGGTTTCAACATGAAAACAAGCAGAACTTGGGGGTTTCCTCCCAGCTTCTCTTCTAGATTGTCAGACTCAGGGTACTGGAGGTAGAGGCAGAGGTAGATATTTGTGCAGATGTTTCATGCTTTTTCACTGCTGGCCTCTGCAGAAAGGATGCAGAAGTGATGGTTCATATCCATGTCCAGTTTGGATCTTGGGCACCTGCTGCAAAGGTGCCTTTTGCTCCTGCCAGCAGAAGAGTGCCAAGAGTCATTTGCTCCCTCAGTTGCTTTTAATGGTCCCTGCAGATTTGCCTTTGCTTTCTGGTAGCCATTCATTTCCAAATGGCATTTCTCCTGAAGTAGAATGCATCCTATGGATTATTGTATCCAAAACTTGGGGTTTTTTTGGAACGGATTAAAAATAAGCCCAGTGGGTGGGAGCTGCCATGGCAGGTACTGGACAGCAGATGGTGCTTCAAGGGCACGTTTCTCTGAATGCCGCTGCTCAGAGACTTCAAAGGGATGTGAAGGCACCAGGGCAGGGCGTCAGAGACCTCGGTACCATCTCTGCTGATGGTCTGTCTTCAAAGTTAGGGAGCTCTGGCTGCCTTCAGTGGCAGTTCTCACCCAATTCCCTTCAACCTCATCTTCAAAAAAGAAGTAAGTAGCTGTTATTTTCAATCCCCCATGGGCTAGAGTGTGGTGAGCAAACAGATAAAAAGCCCATGCCTAGAGCAGCCCTGGCTTGGGTTACTCCTTCACTGTAGGGTTTGTGTTGGTGAATAGGGCTGCACTCATGCTCCAGCCCTCTCCAAATGTACATGTGGGAAGGGGGAAAAATGGACAAAAATGGTTTCCTACGTGTAACCTAGGTAACATTAGGTGTTCTACATGTAGTAGGAACATGTAATGTAGGAACAGCAGTAAACTATCTTCTCCCTGAGAAAATATGAAAGCAGAGGAGGCCTGTGAGTTGAAAACGTCTCTGACATAGGCTGGTGGGACATGTCTTCATCTCTGGCCTTTGCTTTGTTTGTGGAGGGGTCTTAACACTAAGACCAGCTCACAGATGCTAATATGATGTATGTACTAGAAATGTGGTGCTAAGAGAAGCAAAAGCCTTCTCGACTTCCCTTTCTGTTGCCTTCTAAAGGAACCAACATGCTCCAAGCCACATCTTAGTTCTCTAGACTAGTTTGCTTCTCTTTGAGGGAGCTAACCTTCGGTGGGTTGGAAGCAGTCAGGTCAGACTCTGGTCAGCATTGCCACATCACAAGCTGACAAAAGCAGCCTAATCAGAATGCTCCAGTTCCTTCCCTCTGCTATAATCTAACGCACCAGAGAGAGCCCTTTTGGCATTCTACAGCTGTAGGTTTGAAGGAAGTCGTCTGCTGCTGCCGTTGCCGCACTTCTGGAGGCACTCCTTCCCTTCCCAAAAGGCAGCAAAAATGGAGAAGTTAGACATGAGAGAGAAGAGGCAAATGCAAAACATGGACTGGTGAGCTCCAAAATTACAGTCATGAAGGGCCAGAGCCAGTTGAAAGTCCCTAATTTTCCCCCTACGGAGCAGGCACATAAGCATCACACACAATCTCGCCAGGCTCTCGGCTCTCCTGGAGAGTGGCCTTTGTCAGCATTGGGGGGGACGTGTAACATGGCTGCAGCTGACTGAAAATGAAGCACCCTGGCTAGACCACACAGAGCTAAGTTTGTGCTAATTCTGGACCGTGTAGCCTCCCTTCCTTCCTCGGGGATATTTTGGGGGAGAAGTTTGAAGCATTGTCATTGAACAGCCCCATGCTGATCGCTGGAGAGAGCTCGACACCAGGCGCCAAGGGTGGGCTGGGTCTTTCTTCCAACGGGAGGCTTGAGCCAGTGAAGACTTAATGATGACAAAAGCATTGGCTGTCAAGACTCGAGTGGCAGGGAGGGGTTTAATTTGCAGTTTTCCAACCTTCTCTAATGGTCCACTCTCTGTATCTGTGGTTTTACATTTTGCTTACCTGCCCCAAGGCCCACCAAGGCCCAGTGCCACTCCTCTCTTATCACTAGAGGGAGCATTTTGCACAATCATTGCAACCTCCGTCGCTCGTGTCACACGGACACCTCATATTTTTCCAGTCTGAGAAAAGGGGAGGAAGGCCAACAGACTGGCTTCGTGAGACATTGTTAATCCTGCCTGATGAAAAGAGGCATAAACCTTTTCTATTATGTGGAGCTCATAAAGCATTTAACACATTTGAAGCTGAAGTCTCTGCTGCTCAGACATGATTTCTGTGGGGTACAGCTCACTAATACTGCTGTACTTGTGGCATGAGATAATTCAGTTGACATTCTGCTTATCTCCATTTTTGGAGGGGGGGAGTGGGACTTGCAGAATAAACCTGATTGGAAACTTTACATACAAGACTGGTTTTTAGTGGAAAAAATGGATTTTCAACCTAATGAGAAGGCTCATTTGAGTCTCAGCATTTTATTTAAGGGATGGAAGAGCAAATGTGAATAGGAACTGCTTTTTTTTTCTGTTACATTTCAGCTAAATTTAAAGGATAGTTTGTCTTTAACCTAGTCATGGTATTTGCAGCAGAATCCTCCCCATGTGCTGTCAGCTGTGTGGTCCTGATCAGCTTCATTTCTTGTTTTTAAAATTTCTGTCTCTGGTGTGAGTGGGGAAAAAAAAAAAGGTAGATAGGTAACTTGCACAAATCTCAGAATATTAATATAAATCCTTTCCATTTTTAATTCTTCTCGTGTGAAATAGTTCCTGGTTTGCACATCGTTCTCAGGCACGCACAACAGGTGCAAGCCCAGCTTGCACACACACGTAGGACTCTTCATCCCTATGTGGCACACCATGTAGGTAAATCATACTGGGTTTTTTCCATTTGGAAAGGTTTCCTCACTAGCAGCAAAATGTCCTTTTACATGGGCTGGTTCCAATTGCATCTGTCAGCAAATAGACTTAATAATCTCCCAGAACTAATAGTTGTGTTGCTTCGTGCAGAAAACATACTTGCTGGAGACAAGAAGGAAATGTTTGCATGCTAGGCAGCACGGACAGGATGTTCTGATGAATCAAATGTGCTTTCTTCATGTTCTGTTATTTAATAGCCACGCTAAAAAACCTCTTTCTGTGTGTTTGATGGACTCTGCCCCCTAACTCAGGGCTATTCGTCTTTCAGGCTTTGGTGTCCCTGAAGCTGCTGGGAAATCAGTTGGTTACTCTGCCTTCACAAGAGAAGTGGAATTGCAAACAGCTTAAATCACTGGATCTTTCAAAAAACCAACTTGGGAAGTAAGTGTCTCGCTCAAATTTTGCCTGAGAAAACAAAAGCTGAAGAAATACCAACAAACCCGATCCCTCGTGTAATACAAAGGGTGTCAGGAGTGAATTAATTACCTGCATAGAAGACATTGATACCCACATACCACATCTCTACATATATTGTGTGCCCATGACAGTGATGAATTATCCTTTAGCGATTCTTCGGGCATTTCCTGCACTATATCAAGTGGCTAGATTACTGATAATGGCAGTTTAATTAAAGAGCACGTAGAAATTTCTTGAATCCAGTGTGTGGTTCATCACTACACATGCTGGTTTGTGGGGAGAGTGTCTTCCCCATAAGCCATCTGGCCGGGCTGCCGTTTGGAGTCAGCGTGGGAGTATTGTTTTGGAAAGAATGAAAAAATCTTTGGGTTTTACTTTTTTTTTTTATAATGGAAGTGTAACCAGCTGCAAGTTCATAAAGAAGACTGACGTTAATACGGTCATCCAATAAAAGAGTGATGTTCTTCTAGTTAGAAACTACAACAGGGATGCTTAACATAGAAAGTTAAAGGTCCTGTATCCTCTGCAGCGCTGCGCTGAATTGGGTCACGCTCACATCTTCTCCTTTGGGTGCCTGTCCAGCAAACCTTCTGGAGTCCTTATGAGTTGCCGTGTCGGTCACAAAAACCAAATCACATTCTCTCTGAGCGTCTCGGTGCATTTCCAGAGTTGTGTTGTTGGGTCATCTTGTCAGAGCCTCTCAGTCAGAGCAGGGAACGGCAGCAGGTCGGTTCTCCAGCGCTTCTCGTGAAGCTTGTTCAGTTTGCTGTTTGACAGCGTACTTAACCTCGACACCCGTAAAGCCGGGGGTCAAGTGCTCTCGCCCTGGGAGCTGAAAGTGCTGCCTTACAGAGCTCTGTTAATTTACCAGAAGAAAGCTGCTGGGCCTGGACGAGTGTTGGTGGAGCCTCGCTCTGCGGTCGCACAGCAGGTTTCAATCCCAGCTCTCAGAAGCAGCCGGGAGCCCGTAAGAGCTGCGCTGGGAATCCCACGGCCTTGAGCGGGGCCGGACTCCGCATCGCGTAGCGTCCTGGGCACGCAGCTCCAGCACGGTTCTCAGCTGCCACCTCCAGGCTCTTTTCTCCTCACGTCACCATTTTGTTTGGCTCACAGGAGTGACGAGGGGTTTAAAACGAAGCGGATTCCCTTTTTCACCACGAAGAGCAGGGTGCGCTGCGGCCCGGAGGCAGGTAAGGTGCGCAGCGGTGCGAGTGCTGGGAAGGCCAAGTGAGCTGTGAATCAGTGTAAATTCACCTGCAGTTTTCAGTCCAACAGCGTTTAAATAAAGAGAAAACAGGTTTGGCTGAAATGTTTCTCTAGAAATGCTGCAGCTGGTTGGTACCATCAATGTAGAAAGATGAAGGACGAGTGAAAAACCTGTTTCTTCCACTGAGCTTTTGTTCTTTTCATGAAGGTTATTCTTTTGAGCCAGAGTACTAATGGGTATGTTGAAGGGAAATGAGCCTATAATTAGTTTTATTACTCTTAGGATCATTTCTGTCGCTGAATTTGTAAATTGCATGTTTTCCCATCTCTGTGATTCGCACCCGGAGTTTGGGGCAGAGCAGAAGAGATGTTCTGGATTAGTGCACGTGAAATCCCAGAGAGAACAAAGGAATAGCTGAAGATATTTGCACTGCGTCCTGCTCTCTGTGGGATGCGTCTGCGTTTCTTCTTGTTTATTTGTTTTATTTTAAAGCACTTGGAGAGCTTTCTTATTGTCAGCTGCCTGGAGGATGGCCTGCTCTAAAGCATTCTTTGCAAATCACAGAGTGGAATAGAGCTGGCGTCTTCGTGACGCGCATCCGAGCAGCCCTCAGCTGCTCACGGAAGGGGGAGGCCCTCCTGCTGCAAATGCTTTCCTCAGTTCCCCTCAAAATTGTGCATGATCTCAGGTCAATGTGAACAGGTGGAAGTGGTAAATGCACTAAGCAGAGCTGGAGCTATAGGATGGACCTTCAGTCCTAACCTCCAGCCTGCTCATCTAGGAGGCAGAGGCTCTGCCTGGACCTCCAGGCAAGGCTAATGCCACCTCATTTTCTGTCCATGGAAGTAGAGGCTGCTGTGTAGCAAACCCTGTACGTGCATCCTAAGGAGAAAGGATTGGTCTGCACTGGTTTGGAAGTAGGAAATGGAAGTAGAAATTCTGTGACATCGGTGAAGTCCTGAACATGGAAGGATTGGAAAAGGAGTCTGAATCTTGTCAACCCATGGAGTCTGACATAGCCTCAGAGCTTCTCTGTGAAGTGCTACAGGAGCATTTCCCAGTGGAGAGAGGAGGGCAGGAGCAGCGGGCAGAGGCAGCTAAAACCAGCTGGAAAAGGGAATTGCTGTCCTAATGGAAATGTGAAAGTGCTGCAAACCCAGCATAACCCCCCTACACAAAGGAGGAAAGGATGGACTCTGTGTTAGTGCTGTTTGGAAAGCCGTGGCACACAATACCTCGGTGCAACATCGAGCTGCCTGAGGTTGCTTCAGGTTGCAGGAGGGCATGGAGTAGCCCACCTGGCTGGTGCCACGGTCAAATAGCCACAGAGACATTGCAAAGCCAGCTCATCTTTTTCTCTCTGTTCCTCTGCCAAGTATAGCTTGGTGAGACTAGAGGATGTGGCCAAGAATTTAAAGAACATCAAGAGAAAACAGAAGCTGGAGTACATCAGCTGCTCACAGAAGTGTCCTGGTGAGCTGGGGCGGGGGGGCAGCTTTTCATATGATTTTACCAACAAAGCTATTTACTGAAGTCTAGATTATTTAAAGAGAATAATTTATGGATGCTCACTCTACGTGATTGATAAATCTCAGAATAACTTCTTGCACACGCATGTGGTGTTGGTGGTGTTTACTCATCCAAAAATAAATTTTCAAGATGAGATTTGTTTTAATTTTTCTACAGTTCTTTAAAAGAAAAATTGAGCTCAAGCCAGAGAAATCATAAATAACTCATGAATAAATAATTACAATTCATAAACACCTTGAGCTTGCTTCCCATACAGTACACTCCTTTCCACCTGGGACTCCTTGGTGAATTGAGAGTATTGCTGCTATTTTAGGTGTTTGCTCCTCCATGTCCAAGAGGAACTAAATCTGTCTGTGCCCAGGTACAGACTGAAGAGGGACAATGAAAAGTTTCAAGTCCAGCGATGAGCCGGAAGGGAAGTGAGTTGGATCCATGAATAAGCCTGCTGTTCTCCTAAAATAATCCCTAAGATGATATATTATTTTTTTTTATTTGAAAGGCAGCCTGTGACACCCTGCCCACACCGGACAGTCCCGTCACGTATAGAAAACACCCCAGCAGACAGTGGGGCTCTATCTTCTTTTCTGCTCATAGCTCAGGCTTGAAATGCTGTTAATATTAGAACTGGGGAATTTTCTCCTTAGAAAACCTCTTCCATTTTCTCTTTTTCTGTATTTGGCTAAGTCTAGTTATGGTTCCTCAAGTCTTCTCTGTAAGGGAAGATCTTGGTGGAAGTGCAACTGTCCTGTCCTTGAGGAAGGGTGTGTCTCCCATCTCCGGGAGCAGCTTTTCCTGACTGTGGAGGCAGCAGATGGTGCTGGTTGTACTTTCCTAATCAGAGGCTCAGAATCTGCCTGTCCTTGTGTGGCCTGGTTTTCCTTGACTTCAGGATGCTTCTTGGTAGATAGATGTGACACTCTTAAGACAGCAACACAATTCATGGCAGCTTTTCATGCCACTATCCTGGGAGTAATTTGTGAAGCGAAATGATGCTCTTTGGAACCAGCTGAATTTCCTTTTGTTTGAACCCCTCCAGCAGCAGCAGTTGTTGCCATTATTGCTTGGGCTGTTCCCAAAATACTCTAGCTGCTGCTCAGGCATGTAGAAAGTCTGAAGAGCCCTGAGACCTTGCACCCTAAGACAGAAAAGAGGGGCGAATGCGGGCAGTGTTCTAGTCAGCATAGGTTAGCAGTATGTCAGCTGCAGTTGGCATTTTCTTCTCTCTCATTACTGACTTTGAACCACCATAAATGGCTCCAGGGTGCAACATGGGGGCTAGAATGTAAGTTCTGACCAGCTTCTGGCTTTTCTCAGGCAACATGGAAGTAAGATGTTGAGAACCACTTGTGCCCTTGATATGCCCTTTCACTGCCAGCTGTTAGGCTGGAATTGGGGCAGGTCACAAGGTACTACCAGCTGTGCAACAGCAAGAAATCTAATGCCATTCCTCTTCTGACATATAGTCTTCTTGGCAGACCTGGAGTTTCTCCCTCAGCACCCCAGAAGTCCTGGAGAAAAAAAAAATGGAGAAGTGAGAATTGATGTTTGATTGCCATTGAAGACCGGTCGCTTTTCTGCTCTTGCTTCGTGGAGGTTCCTCCAAGGAACATCATCTTGTGTCCTGCCTACAAAGTTAAGATGAAGGCTTTTAGTTCAGAGCCTCGGTCCCTGTTATGTTTTAAAGGTGCATTTTGTTTCCTTTCTTGCTCCAGGTCCTTTTTTGGAGTTTCCAGCATTTCTGAGTGATTCTCTGGAAGTCCTTTATCTGAACGACAATCAGCTGGACTCTGTCCCGCAGTCCGTTTGCCTTCTGAAAGGTTTAACAGAACTTTATTTAGGAAAGTAAGTCCGTATCCTGGTAATGTCATGCAGTATTATTTCTGTGTTGTTTTAGTGACCAGCCTTCCGTGGAGCCCCACCCCAGATGTCCAATGCTTTTGAAGTCAGAAAACTGGAAATAGTCAGCCCCTTGTTAGTACTGTGCCCATCGTTTGCTTTAGATAAGGAGGAGGCTGGTCTTTTGAATTGCAGAAGATGATCTAATGCTTTGAACACAGGCCTGGGAATCTAATGTGCCTCTAGTTCATTCTGGCTTTTTGCTGTCAGCTTCTATAGCGTTTGAGTCAGTAACTCATTGTTTTTTGCCTTTATTTCCTCAACTATCCAGTAAAGATGATTACGCTTGTCTGCCTCGGAGGATAAATTGAGGTTATACATCACTCTTAGGATGGAAATTACTATTAAAGTGCTGAGTAGTCTTATTAAAATGTTAATGGAAGATTTCTGCAAGGAGAGAATAGTGTAATCTGAGAGTCCGTGAGAGCAGCTACTTACACACAAAGCCTGGTTGTTGGTAGATTTATTTGTTTTCGTACAGTAACCCTGGTATCCGAGAGCTTCCTCCAGAACTTGGACAGCTGGCTAATCTCTGGCAGCTGGATATCGAGGAACTAAATATCAGTAACGTTCCTGCAGAGATCAGAAAAGAGGGTAAGGCTGATCCTGTGTGTTCTTTATTAAACTCACTGAACATAGCATAAAAATCACTTCCTTTTAACGGTCCTGACCAGGACCGGGCAACATGTGCCCGAGCCCTTCTTGCAGCCAACAGGAATTGCACAGGGAGACCTTCTACACCTGTTTGCAGAGTTGATAACCAGTGCTAAGTGCTGGCTATATGATCAATTTATTATAGATCCCACCTCAAACCGGTGACTTAGCAATGCAGTATTTCATTTGCAGTACATGTGCTGGATAAATTCCATGGCTTGCTTCCTGAATTTGTATATTTTAGGGTATTTAGATGGTCTTTCTAAAGACTGAAGTGTTTAGGATCAGCAGTCACAGTCCCATTGAAGTGACTTTATTGTAAGCTGCCAGGGTTTTGGATCTATTACAATACTGTCTTCTTTTTTGTGTGTTTTAATAAGAAAATCCTGCGGGAACAAAGTTATTAGGAATTATTCCTTCTCCAGCGCACTGTTGAAGTCTAAATCTAATTTTAACTAGAAACATAAAAGTAGAAGGAAAAACTGAGTATTTTCCAATACTAAATTAGTATTTTATGTTTCCTTTGAGCTTCTGAAGTATCCGAGCCACAGCATTTGTTTCTTCTTACAGTGCTCCATTGTAGAGTTTCAGAGCAGTGACCTTTCTCTGGGGTCTCTGTCTCAGGTTCATCCACTAGAGGTTTCTTTGTTTATTCTCTGGCTTGTCTCAGCCCACAACGAAACTGCAGGCAAAATATTCATTCAGCTGATGTGTCTGCAGCAGTAGGTTTTGTGCTGTCCATCCGTCCGTTTGTAAGTGCTAACCACAGATCAAGCCTGTTTGCTTCCCCCCCATAGGCCCTAAAACAGTGCTGGCATATTTACGAGCGCAGCTGCGCAAAGCAGAGAAGTGCAAGCTGATGAAGATGATCATCATTGGTCCTCCACGCCAAGGAAAGTCCACGCTGATTGAGATCCTGCAGACAGGCAAAGTCCCTCAGATGATGCACAGCGATGCCACCATACGTACCACAAAATGGGAGCTCCCCAAGCCAGTGGGACACAAGGCGAAGGTGAAAGACCGTTGAAGATCCTCAGCCCCAGTGGGATGTTTGCAGTGTCCCTTCTGGGCTGAAATTGCTTGCCCTTTTACAAAGAACAGTCCATTACCTGCGAGCCAGGCCTCACAGGTGATGGGTTTGTAGACCTGTCACAATTCCTTCGTTTCATTTCTGCTTGGTGCTGGAGGAGAGTTTTCCTGAGCGTTACAACTTTGTATCCTAAGAGGAGAGCCGTGTGTAGACTGTCTAAATTCTGTCTCTCCCAGCTGGGCTGGTTTTTGGACACTGATTCTGAGAGAATGTTTTAAATCAGCTTCTCAGAGGAATTTTGGGGCCAGATAATGGGGTGTCAGTATCTAAACTTGGTCTTTCTTGATATCAGAACTGTCCTAGGTGGGGGAAGTGGGTGGAAGGTAGGATGCCTGACCTCTGGTGTGATCCAGGGATGTCTAGGGCTTACCATAAACACCCAAATCTCACATAGCTCCTTCAGGGAGCGTGTCAACCCGTACTGAACTCACTTGGACAGCACTGGATTCATTCAAGCGTTTGCAGGTGGCCCTGTCCACCACCTGTGTAGTAACACAGGGATTAGAGAGTGCAGAATTGGTCCTGAGGTCTTGTCAGAGCTGAGGGTGTGCAAACTCATGGCTCTCCCTTCCCGGATGAGAGCCATGGCCACCAGATGGCTTTGGAAGGGGTGGAGGAGCCTGCTGAGTTCAGCTATTCTACAGGAAAGAGTGCCAGGCCAGAGACAGAAAGAAAAAGAGCCTGATTCTTTAAAGACTTTGTTGGGAGAAGGGATTTGTACCGTTTGTGTTGAAGAGCAACCGAATAAAATAAAATCCTAGACAGCATCAGAGACCTGGAGTGGGATCAAGATGCTGAATGGGCTTTTGTCCCTACCTCTCTGTGTCTCCACACAAGGACCCACAGCTGAAGGTCTTTTGGATGAGCAAAGCAGTTCTGGGGCTAATTAGGTCTTAGTTTAAATAATACGGAGTTCTTCCAGCTGTTTCTGGGAGATTTCAAACTGGGTCTATGCTAAGGGAGCAGAGCACTAGTGAGATACTTAGAGCTCCTTGCTGAAATCTCACTTGTCAGGTGGGGTCAGTCGGTACTTGGACCTGGTCAAGTAAACAGAGCCCCCAGGATGCTCTAAGTATGGTGGCTGGAGCAGGGTTTGATTTTTCTGCTCAGTCACAGGCTTCTTGCCTCCCCAAGGCTGAGTGATTTAGGGACAGAGCCTTCAAGGTGTATCAGTGCTTCCTACTGTAACTGGGAGCTTGAATCCACTTAAGCAGAGAGCTGTGCTCCCTCTTCATGCTGATGAGGGGCTGCACGGAGGGATGGATGCTGAGATACTTGGAAGAGAGCCGGAGCTGGAGAGGCCTCCATTTACACGTTCCCCCAAAAATCAGTGAGTCTGATTTACAGTGGCTGAAATGCTGGCCCATCTCTGGTGTGACACACACATAAAAGGCTCTGAGCAGCATGCGGGAGGTGTTTATGAAAGGCTTGAGAAGTTTCCCATCTCCTGAGCCTCCGTATGCAGTTTGGCGGGGTTAAGGCTGAGCTCAGTGGAAGTGATTTCAGCAGGGGGTTTCCTGTTCCCCAGAGCAGTGGCAGAGCAGCTTCAGCGGTCCTGTCGAGCGTGGCACAGACAAGGATGAAACAGTTTCTATTCCAGATGCAGTGAAACACAGGGCTCAGAATGAGACCCTTGTTTGTACTGGAGAATCCACGGCATTAACTGGAGATTTACCAGCATCAAGGGCACCTCTATCGTTTTAGCAGCAAGTAATTAGTCTTGATTTCCTGTGGGGAAGTAGTAGCCATGCTTAACAATTGCTTGTTGATTTGTCTTTCCTGGAGGCACAATTAGGACATTGAAACCCTTCTTGTGTCATACATTATGCAGGCGTAGGTTTATACTTCGGCTATTATCTCCTTGTGATTTACTGCAACCGTTTGATTTGAACACTTCTCTTTGTCTAAGTAGGTTGATTCAGTGGAGTTCAATGTCTGGGATATCGGAGGCCCAGCGAGCATGTCTACAGTCAATCAGTGTTTCTTCACAGACAAAGCATTGTACATAGTGGTATGGAACTTGGCACTGGGGGAAGAGGCTGTGGCAAACTTGCAGTTCTGGTTGCTGAACATTGAGGTAAGAAGTCACGGGTGGACTCCGGGGTATCTGTTTATCAAGTCGTAGCTCAGCACACAGATATGTGCTATTACAGATTCTTTTTGGGCTGCTGTTAAGAACTCTCCAAGCTATGAATTTTGCATAGCTTTTGGAATTAATTTTCCATGATGCTGTAGGCGTATCATTATATTTAACGGTTTAAATTTATCATTTGCTTTGTTCTCCCTCTCACACATCAGAGAACGAAACAAAAGCTGATTTATAAACCCTTGCTAAGTAAGGCTGAACATACTTATTTTGGAATTAGTGTTTGACCACACTGTGCTCCAAGGGGGGTTTGAGGCATTTTCTTTCTTGTGTGGGTTAGACACACATTAGTCTTGAGGTTGTATTTTTAACACTTTGGATTCAGAGAAGCTAGAGAGTAGAGTGTCCCCCAGCTAGAGAGTATCCCCCAGACAGCTCTCAGCTGAGACTCAGAGCTGCAGGGAGTGCAGTGGTGCCAACTGATTTTTAAAATACCATGTTCATAAGCATTTACAAAATATCATTTGATATCTGCCTTAACACTACATAGACAAAAATGGGCTCTGAGCCATCACCTCTCACAAAAGAAACATCTTCACACTACAAAAGCATCAGCTTAATGGCCAGCAGCAAAAAAACCCAAACTAGGTAAGAAAGCTGAAAGCATAATTATAATATTTCAAAAATATATCATGGGCCTGTGTCCTTAACACATCGCAGCAAGCACACAGGAGGTTCAGGAAAGCCACAGAGCAAGATGAACAGGATGGTTGAAAGGACAGAAAAGCTGCTGAGTGCACAGCAATTCAATAGAGAAGGCCTCTTCAGCTTGGGAGAGAGGCAGATGAGGAGGGCTGCATGGAGACTTACTGGGGTAAGGAGAAAACCAAAAGTCTTTGTGATCTTTTACAATAGAAGAATTAGAAGAGATCAAATGAAATAATGTGATAGTAGCTTTGAAATAAGCAATAGGAGGTATCCTGAGCACAACAGACAGTTAACCTGTGGAATTTATCTGAACAACAGCGTGCCATGGGTGTCTGAAGTTGAGAAAACAGACTGGTGGAAGAAAAATCCATCAAGTGCTATTAATTCAGAGATGCTGTCTCATGCTGAGGAAGCTGGTGAGCTGCAGGCTGCTGGAGACTGGGAGAACACACCAGGGAAAATCTCTAGGTGCTTGCCCTGTGCCTGTACCCTTCATTAGCCTTTGGGCAGAATATTGGGCCAAGTGGGACCCTTGGTCTGACTGGGGACAGCTGTCAGTCCTGTGGCTGCACAGGGCTTGAGTTTGGTGTCGATGAGGTTAGAGGATTTCCGTGGGCATCCTAAGAGACAAGGGGGTTGACTGCAAATAAGAACATATTTTTGTATGTGAATATTCTTCTGTGGTCAGAGTCATTTGGACTGGCAGGCTCATCCCTGCTTCAGCCTGTGCTATCCCATTGTGTTTGGCAGCACATTCCCAGAAATCTGGATTCCTTCCAGTGCTGTAATAGAAGAGGGTTGGAAGAAACCACAAGATCATCCAATCTATTCCTTTGCCTTGATTTGGGATTAAGTAGCTTCAAACTTTTCAAGCACCTCTCCATACACCTCTAGTGAAAATGTCTGTAACTTGCCCAGGTTTCCATCTGTTCCAGAGCAATAACTGGCCTTTATCAGCTTATCAGAGCTTCTGACTATAGGTTAAGCTAACTTCTCTTCCTTTGTCTGGGTGGGCATAGTTCCCATGGTTTAGCTGACTCGTATCAACGTAACACCACCTGGCAACCCCCTTTATGTTGAGCCCTGATGTAAGAAACCCAAACTGACAGTTTTGTGCTCTGCAGTAGCAGCAGATGATTAAACCATATTCTGCAGGCCTTCTGTAATGCCCAGATCCCTTGTTGCTGTTGTCAAGCTGCCATGGCAGGTTGCCTCTGTTTTATATATAGATACACAGACATATATACTCCATTTTCTTAATGTATATATCTACCCCTTCTTAGACACTACCCTTTTCATACGTCCTCACTGAATTTACCACGACATAATCTGGATGAGATCATTGTCCATGTTGTCTCTTACAGGCCAAGGCTCCAAACTCAGTGGTGTTAGTGGTGGGAACACACCTTGATTTAATAGAAACGAAATTCCGCGTCGAGAGGATCGCAACCCTCAGGGCCTACGTCTTGGCCCTCTGTCGGTCTCCCTCTGGATCCAGAGCAACTGGCTTCCCAGATATCACCTTCAAGCACCTGCAGTAAGTACTTGTGCCTTTCTGAAGCTCCCTCACTCCGTTTTATGTTGCTTTAAACAATTTTGTAACACTTGATCTCCTTGGCAACAGAATGGGTTTAAAAACTCGTCAGTGTTGCATTTCAGCTGTTTGGGACTGAGATAATGTAGTGTAGTTGGAGAGAAGTTCAGTGTTGCTCAGGGGCCTGAGGATGGGTCCGAGAGCTGGAAGCTCCAAAGTTACATCTTTGGCCAGCCTATTCCAGTGCTTTTCTCCACTCGGATTTCTCAGCAGAAAATGGTGATAGAGTTTATTAGTCACAAGGAGAGAAGGTACAGATTGAGTAATTAATGCAGCAGAGCTTGAGAGCGTGACTGTTATAGGGTGGGTGCTGCAGGGTTTGTTGAGGAGAGGCCACGTGGGAACCTCTTGCTACCTGACGTGAGAACGTGGCTCACGTGGCAGTACTGGCAGGGCGAGGAGTGGGTCAGGGCCCTGAGCCCCTGGCAGTCCCAGCCTGTGTCATCCGAGTTCTGTGGGTGTGGTAAGGGAGGGCTGGTGCTGTCTGAAAGATCTGTGTCAGTCAGGCCATGTCACTGATCCTGACCAGAATGCCCTTGGAGAGAGGAGGCTTCTCCGGCTGGAAAGAAGCAGGTCTGTCAGCACGGGGGGAGCATGAATGCAGCGGGCTGGCACCAAACAGTGGGAAATCACCAGTGCCTGGGGCAAGAGCAGGTGGCAGCTGGCAAGTAAAGAAGGGCACTGCAGTGTCCCCAGCGCTTTGCATCTGCTGCCTGGCAAAGTCACCAGGAGACCTCCCACAGTCTGTTCTGCAGACGCAAGCGCTGTGTCAGGCATCCCAGATGGCTCTCTCCTCTTAGGAGGAGTACCAGGGACCCACTGCAGGGCACAGAGACTCACAGTGAGAAAGAAAAAGCTTTGAGGTTCAGTCTCCTCAAACCTCTTTTCCCATCACCACAGAGCATCCTAACACAATCTCAATTGTTCTTCCTCGAGGGGACTTTCTTTTACTCTGACACACATCTCACACATTCCCCATCTTCACTTTCCTTTTCCTCTGCATTTCCTCCCCGTTGGAGTTGTACCTGATTTTGTACCTCCTTCCTCCCCTACCTCTCCTTCACACCCCATTGCCCACCCAGGTGGGGCTTCTCTGAGCAGTGCTCCGGGCAGCCAGAGGAGTGTGTGTTGTGAGCCTGGAGTGCTTTTACCAGTGCTGGTCCCCCAGCATCCCAGGGAGTGCACACTTCCCAGTGCTGCTGATCGCTGAGGTTTACGAGGGCCTGTTGTGACAGGACAAGGGGTGATGGCTTTAAACTAAAAGAGGAGATATTTAGACTAGAGACATCCCAGGTGAGGTTGGCCAGGGCTCTGAGAAACCTGCTTTGGTTGCAGATGTCCCTGCTCAGTGCAAGGGCTTGAACTAGATGAGATTTAAAGGTCCTACCCACCCAAAACCATTCTGAGATTCGATGATAAAGCATATTGCTTTAGAAAAGGATTTTCTGCCTGCCACAGGAACAGGTGTAGGAGCAGTTAGAAAGACCCTTTGTTGGGAAAAGTGGAAGACAACTGTTCTCATCCAGCCCACAAAAAGGCCAAAAATAGCAGGAGCTGGAGAGAGCGGGTTTTTAGCTGTTAAAGAGATGATGAAGGCCAGCTTTTAGGATTTAAGCATCAATTCCCAGGATCCAGCTGAGCAAAGGCCAGGATGAGGGTGGGGAAAGGTGTCTGGTAGTCATCATCGTGCCTCTTTGATCTGAGGTGGGGAGAGCTGGACTCGTCTCTAGTGACTGCTGGAGCACAGTCTTTTCCTTCTTCCTACAACCCCTTCCAGGATGTGTACATCCCACTGAAGGGAAAAGGGTGGTGACTGCAGCTGGTGTGCCAGGGAAATCGCCAGAGGTCACAGTGCAGAGGGGACAGAAGAGCAGTGCACAGTGAATGAAGCAGGCAGAGCAGAGCTTGGCCTTTAGAGATCTTTTCCAGGCTTCTTCATATTTTTCTCCAAAGCTAAAATTGCTCGCTGACAGCCTCCCTCCTATTCATCTGACACAGGAAATTTCAAGTCCCTGATAAGAGAAGGTGAGCCTGGAAGGGGAGCCAGTGTGCTGATAAGGTTTGATAATCTTCACCCTTGTGTGACTTTTGCAGTGAGCTCTCCTGTAAGACACTGGAAGGCCTCGATGGACTCCGACAGCTGATTTTTCATGTCACTTGCAACATGAAGGATGTCGGCAGCTCCATTTGCTCACAGAAACTTGCAGGGAGATTGGTGAGAACTTTGCCTGTAGTGGTGGTCCCTACTAAAGAGTGGCTTTGGGGGGGGCTTGCTTTTGGGCTGGGAGGTGAATTTTAGGATTTATTGTTGATGCAAGAGGCATGTGAAGTATATAAGATGGCTATGGGAAAATACAGCACTGTAAAGGCCCTGTAAAGGGGAAATGGCTTAGCCAGCTGACCTCTGGAGAGTGATTGCTGTCTGATACTGGTCCTGCTGGGTTTCTCCTGTGGCTTGCAGATACCAAGAAGTTACCTGAGTCTTCAAGAAGCTGTCCTTGCAGAACAGCACAGAAGAAGTCAGAATGATGATGTACAGTATTTAACAGACAGACAAATAGAATTGATCATTGAGCAAACGCCTGGAAATGATATCAAAGACTATGAAGATTTGCAAACTGGTAGGTCAGAGCAGACCAGGAATTTCTTGGATGTGTGACCAACTGAAATAGTTAATGAATAATAAAAAATGGGAGGGGGGGGGAGCCCACTAGGGAATTGCTGTGCAAAAAGCCCCACAGTTTCAGAGGGCTCTACACCTCTGTAGAGGTCATTCTGCAAATTGGTAAAATACAAAACTAGTAATGGGGTTTAGGGTGAAGGCTGGGAAGTTTCTAGCATGGTCTGAGTCTACTGTTTGTTGTTTTGCTGGGTTTTTGTAAACAAGCTTTGTCCAATTTTCTTTCTGCTCTGTGAAGAACGAAGGGTGCCATCATTTCAAGGCTGTCTTCTCTGTAGGGCCCCAGTCCTGTGCTCTTTTCAAAGGCCTTGTTCAGCAGGAGCCAGGGAGAGCCCTTCCCTGAGAGGATGGCAGGAGGAGGGTGAAGGGGAGGTGTGGTGGGGACAGAAGGACTGTAAAGCGGTGAGACGTGGGTTTTACACATGGAGTGCCAGATAGCAGCACTCCTCAGATAAATGTTATTCTCTTGGCTTGGCTGCAGGCTGACTATATCTGGTATGCGTGAAACTGCACAGGCTGCCTCATAATCTTAATCATCTGCACTGTGGTTTCCTAATTCTGGGCTGTTGCTAATCTACCATTCTTTAATTTTTGCAGCAATTAATTTTCTCATAGAAACGGGTACACTACTGCACTTCCCAGACACAAGCCATGGCCTGAGAAACCTTTACTTCCTTGACCCAGTCTGGCTCTCGGAGTGTCTACAGAGGATTTTCAACATCAAGAGCTCCAAGTCTGTAGCTAAGAATGGTGTAATCAGAGCAGAGGATCTCAGGATGCTGCTGGTTGGGACAGGCTTCACTGAGCAAACTGAAGAGCAGTACTTCCAGTTTTTGGCCAAGTTTGAAATTGCACTGCCTGTGGCCAACAACAGGTACGTTGATAATGAGAGAGGCTTAGCCACACTGAAGAAAAATGGCCCTTTAATCAGTGGATATTAACAGGCTTTGTCACTACAAGTGGTTGTCTTGACAAGGATCTTGCTGTGAGAAACCATTTGAGCGCGTTAACCAGCACAGTGGAAGGCACCCATCCATTTGGGCTGCGTTTCCTGGCGTGAGCATCCTCTGCTCCAAACCAGCTAGCCTGAAAACTTTCCAAAGCAGATCTTTGTCCACTTGGCACACTGAGACTGGTGACAGGCTCAGCCACCAGCACAGACGGCGACGGTGGCACCGCCAGTGATGTGGTGAGGAGCAGGTGGAAGCTGCAAGCGCTCAGGCGGCGCAGCTGCAGCTGAGGGAGGATGTGAGGCTTGTGGCCACTGGGCTGAAATATAGATGGGCTGGAGTCATCTGTTCCCAGTGAGAAATCCTCACTCCACCATATGGCAGGAAACTTTGGGCGATCCATAGTTATGCCAGCCCTGAAAGCAGGTATTTTCTTTCTAGTGAAATCAGGGAAGTGTCACTTCAGCAGCAATGCCATTTTCTTCGTTTTTAGCCTCAATAGGTTTTGATCAATAGTTTTCCTAGAAATGGAAACCTCATTCTCTTTAAATGTTAATGAGTCCTCCTCCCCTCTGCCCCCCGATCCCTTTTCCACCGGGCAGAGTTCCCTGCTATTTTTCTCCCTCCCATCTGCTTGGTGACAGCCTGTTGTTGCCTTAACGGTGAAGCCGGAGTTGTATCACCCTTCTGATGTGGCATTTGCATTTCACTTCCTTGCCCTTCCAGGACAGCACGGCTGCATCGCCCTGAGCCCCTCGGGAGCTCTGAATGCCAGCACAAGTGCAGCATTCTCTGGGCCGTCATTATGCCTGTCACTTATCCAGTCCCGGATGCCAACAAATTTTCTCAGGCTTAACACAGATAAAGCAGCAATGTTTCTGCTTAGGCCAAAATGCCTTTTAGACTCCTTGTCACTATCTGCCATTTTTCTCCGAGGCAATTACATTGTCTGTGCCTCGGGAACAAGGAAACTGCTTTTTCATGGCCCGGCCAATCTTTTTTAGAGTGATCCAAGCCACATTAGCAGAATATTCTTCCCACTGATGAACTGTAGCTATAGCAGGTTGGATTAATTTAATGTACTAGCCAGGCACAGAGCAGTTATTTGTTACTGTGCTTATGCAATTATTGTCTAGATTGCCAGATAGAGTTTCTGTGCAGTCAGGAGAGAAAGCAGCTGCCAGTTTCTGTTCTGAAAGGGTGGACAGGGCATGTTTCACATATTTTCAAAATTTGCATTGGCTGTTGTTCAAGAGCGTCGAATCACCATCTGTATTATAATCCACTATATAGTTGTGGTCCAGAAGGGCCTCACTGGCTTTTTTTATACTCCTAGACCCTTTCTTGGATGTGCTGAGGGAAGTTTATTGGCTCTTACGATGCATCCGCTGACCTTTATAGAGCGAGAACTTTTAGTTTGATACAGCCCACTTTTCTGCTTAAGGTGCATGTAATTTAGCTTTGTTCTGCTTGTTAAAATAGGGTTTAAAGTCTGACTATTCTTGTAATTTATAAGTGAGGAGAAATTTTTATCAATTTTACATGCCAAAGATGTTTCATGGAACACATAATTCGATCGTGTAAGATGTCATCAGATGTTACGGACTGTGACACGTGGAGAGAGCTGTTGTGTAGTGGTGGCTGGTTTTTCAGAGCTGGTATCTCAGGTTTTACAGGATACTGCAGCTGCTGGAAAGAAAACGTGACAGTCTTAAAGCATTGGATTTGGAGCCAGCATTAGTTCTAGCTGTGTGTCTAGTCCCTGCCACTGTTATTTTGGTCAAGTCCCTTGGCCATCTGCCTCATTGCTGTCATTATGCCCGTCAGTGATGAGCCCCAGATGCTGACACATTTTCTCAGGCTCAATGCTGATAACCAGCAGTGTTTCTGCTGCTAAGCAAGTCAGATTTTTGATCCAATAGGCAACTTGTGATGTGTTTGGTCCAGAAGAGTATCGCTGTCCAGAGATTTATTGGCATGTATTGAAAGACATAAGGTCATTGTTTTCAAAACAGTTCTAGTCTTCCAAAAGGTTTTAGCTTCCCAGATACTAAAGATTGGGACAAATGAATATTCTGTGCTTACTGGGAGATCTAACATTGATTAGAGAGCTTTGTGGTCCTCTACACCAGCATAGCTCTGTAACTTCTGACCAGTCAGACTCGGCTAGCACTGGGTCTCCTCCACACTTGGTCTGAGAACCTAATAACCTGTTTGCAGGAGGAGGCTGAGCAAGACAAGTGCTATCTCTGCTGGCATCAGTCTGGCAAAGTGAGCTCTTGCCCTGAGGAGTTTGCCAGGGATGAGGTAGGGAGCCCATCAGGTGCAGTACCATGCAGCAGGAAACCCTGTCATGCTGACCTGTAAGATGCTGTCATTGTGGGACTGGGATGAGAGCCAGAGCAGTCCAGTCCCTGCAGCCTGTAACTGCCTCTTTGCCACCTCCCGCGACACCTCTCCCCACCTTCTGGGCTAACTAAAGCTGAGCTGCTGCAGGTTGGTTCCACACGGGAGCACAATTTGTAATTCTCTGCTTTCTACTAGGGCAGAGTAGTAAAGGTACCAACAGCGAGTCCCAACATCACAGCTGTTCTAATGACACTTACATTTTAATGCATTTAATTTTTGATTGCACAAATGTCCTGCTCATTACATCAATTTTAGCCCTGTCCAATAGCCCTGCCTGCATTATGTAACATCTGTTTTGCCTCTGCTTGCTTCCATGGTGTAAATGAATTTCTCCATGTATCGCTGCAGCTCCTTTAGTCTAAAAGCTTTTTTATATGCAGTAGGCTGTGCCATTAAAAATCCCTTTGGAGACTGAATCGCCTTATTATCCAGTAACAATGTACTCACTGTTACAAGCTGAAGCTAAAATTTGAGCTGTTGAATTTGATGTGTTTCAGCTACCTCCTCCCTCATCTGCTTCCTACCAAGCCAGCATTAGATATCCACGGACTCTGCCACCAGACCACAAACACGGTCCAAAGGGTCTTCAAGATGAGTTTTGTCCCAGTCGGCTTTTGGCAAAGGTTCATAGCCCGAATGTTAATTAGCCTGGCAGAGATGGACCTCCAGGTAGGTTACTGTATCTCTGGATGCAGCAAAAAAAGACAGCTGAAGTTGTTTAATATAAGCATGAAGTGGGTGTCTCTTTGTGTCCTTTGCTTCAGTCACGTACTCCAATAATATTATTTGAGTAAATAGGGAAAGATGAGACTCTGCAATCAAAATCTGATGCTGTTTTCACAGTAGGTGTCATTTAGAACAACAAATTGGCGCTGGGAAAGAAAGCCTGTGTTTTCCACAGTCTTTTTATATCATGGTCCCCTGGAAGGTCTCAGTACCTCCAGCATCTTCCAATTACAAGTAATTGGAGTTCTGCCTGCGGCTCTTGTCCATGACCGTTCCACTGGGCCAGACTCTGCTCACGTCATTTGCCAGTGGAGATCTGGAATAGCTCCATCAAAGTCAACTATCTGAATCTGTTTGGGTTTAAATGAGATGAAAATTACAGGACTATTGCCTTAATGGGATAATGAGTGCAAGCAGACACCCTATTAGTGCAAGTGGCATGCATATCATTAAAGCAGTGTTTGTGAGGTTCTGAAAGCTAAATGAATTCTGATGTTGTTACAGACATATATTTGCAGCAGCTTATGTCTGAAAACACAGCTTTGCTGGAAGCCACAATAAATACCTGCAAACTGTGTTCTGTCATTGATGTACAGAACATGGAAAACATGATACCTGGTTTTGGAAGGTCCTCTGTGTTCCAGTCTTTTCAAACTGTGTAATAACTTTACCTGTTTTAACGTGCTGTCTTGGCAACTCCTTGCTTACATCCTCACGGGCACTACCTAACCCCAGAGCACCTTTGCTAGGGGCCTCATCCACTCATCGCTGAAGGATCCCAGGCCTCAGACCCATCTGCAGACAAAGAAGTGTTAGAGCAGCGACTACAGTGGAGTTCTGCAGATTAAGTCTTTGGGTTTAAAACAAAAATACATCTTGCTGTAAGTGCTGGTTTGAAGCATCTTGGAGAAAAGCCATCTTCCTCCCACGGAAGCAGGTGGAAAAGTTAACTCTCCACGCTGAGGGCAGACTTACTCCCTCACTAGAGCACTTAGCTCTTCTTTAGCTCTATAAGACCTCTGCAAATGCAGAATTCCTATAACAAATGTCACAGTTATAGAATTAACTTGGTTCACGGATGTGAAACTGTTCAGTCTTGACTGGCATGACAAATATTTCCATTGCTGCAAACCCAACTTTGACTGCATGTATTTTCATTCCATTGCAAAATTTTTTTATGAGCACAAGTTGCCCTTTAATGGAAAAGTTCTGATAGCACCTGTGAAGGCCATTAGAAGAAGTTACCTTATTACTCAATTGAAACAACACCCTTATGAGAAATTTCCATAATTCTAACGACTTTCATGCTTTTTCTGCTTGTTTCAGCTTTTTGAAAACAAGAAGAACACCAAGACAAGAAGCAAAAAGGTGACCATCTACAGCTTCACAGGCACCCAAAGGAACCGCTGCAGCACGTTCCGAGTCAAAAGGACTCACACTGTTTACTGGCAGGAAGGTCTGTTCGTTACCTTTGATGGAGGCTATCTTAGGTAATTTGTGTTCATAATGCAGCATGCGTGACAGGGGACTAATAGAGTGTAGGAAACACAACATCTGAGTGGAGATGAATGGGCCTGACTCATGCTATATGCTCACTCATCGGTAGAAGAGGAGGCTCTTCTAGTAGACATAACTCATCTGGTGACAACTGGTGACAGAGTGATGAATAACTGATTGGCACTTCTGAATGTATCAGCCTTACGTGGTATTGCAGCCACAAATTTAGATGGGCCTGGAAAGGAGAAAGTGATATTCAGAGCAGGATTCTTTGCATGTGAAAATGCATGATTTTATGCTGGCAAAGATTTCCTTACGTCGATGAGTTTTCCACCAAATCCTAAAACTACACCACTCCATAGCAGTAATCAAGATCTTTGGAGGTGCTTCTGTGCTGTCAGATTGTGTGCAAAGGGACTATGGACAACTGGTCTAAGCTGGCCAAGGCAGAGTGTCTGCTGGCTGCAAGCCTGGAGAAAATCTGCTGTCCATGTTCTTTTACAAATGCAGAGAGTAAGAAGCTACTTCAGACTTTCATCGTGGTAGTAGCTACAGATGCTCTTCCCATCCCTGGCAAGATAGGGAGGAACCACTGGTGCTGTTGCATGGTTGGAGACCAGAAGGGCACAGTGACTTTCCTGAGCTCATCTAGGCAGCCAAGTAGTCTTGGAGCCAGACACTGCAAATTACAGGCTGGAATCCTTCATTCTGGGCCATGGTGGTGGCCATACTCTTATCACTTTGTGTACTTTAGAGAGTTACACAACTCAGCTCTTTGTATTAAAGCTTTTTGTTTGGTTGGTTTTAATTTGGTAGGAATTGTACAAGAATTGTTATGTCCATAAACATTTCCAGAGAGTTTTTGGAAGTTCTATTATTGTTATTAATACACCAGAGGTTTTATTATTACTATTAATATTATTAGGCCACTGGAGTTCTATTACTGATTTTTGAAACTCCTAACCCTCCAGCATTCTGCAGGGGCCATACCTGACAAAACTCTGTCTTGCTCAGTTTACCAGAGATTTCTCTGAGCCTGACCTTCTGTAGCATTTCCTCATCGTGGGCAACTGGCATTTCTGTGCAAGAATTCTCAGCTGAAGGTCGTTCGCAGAACAGACCGAATTGAAAATCACCCTCAGAGCCAGATTGCTTCTTATTTTCATTACTTATGAACTACGTGTTATTATGTGACTCAGGTTTCCTGCGAGATAGAAAGTTTGTTGACACATCCTTCACAGAAGCTTCATGTGCCTGTCTTTTGGCTTTCTTAGTGTCGAGTCTTCTGATGTGAACTGGAAGAAGAAAAAAAGCGGTGGAATTAAAATCATTTGCCAGTCAGAAGTGAGAGACTTCTCAGCAATGGCATTCATCACAGATCATGTCAACTCTTTGATAGACCAGTGGTTTCCTGGTAAGTCAACTGCTGTAGTTTCCTTTGCAGTATTATCTCTTTTTAACAGCAGGATCTTTGACAGAGCTCTCAAGGTGCACAGTATGGTGTGTTAATTGAAGACCCCTCAGGCTCTGACAGTCTTAAGCTAATGAAGTTTGAGAAAAGCTGATAACATGCAGACAGATCAAGATTATTTGCCAGCACACCTCAGTCTAGACACTGTATCTTTCAGTCCATCAGTCAAAGTGAGGGCAGGTGAAACATTACAGATCAAACAGGACCTCCTTCCACAGAAGTTCAGGAGGCTCTTCCAGTGCTCATAGGAGGGATGGGATTTGGCCCAAGCTACTTGGCACTGTCCCTTGATGGCAGAACTCGTTTTGGCATCAGCTGGGAGCAGCATTTGCCCACCATTTCTAACACCCTATAATTTATAAAATGGTGATGTGAGAGGCATGAGTGAATATGATACCAAGGACTCCGTGCCAAGGTAACTTCCTTGACTCCAGCAGTTGTTTTTCCTCTGATCAGCACAGATCCTGCTGTTACCCAGCGGGCTGCTTGCAACCCCAATAGACTTTGTTTAAAACCAAAACAAAATCTGAAGTGTTCTTTGTCGTCCCACACTGGTCTAGGAAGCAATGCCAAATCTCTTAATTGGAGGTTCTCTGGAGGAAATAGTTGTGCCCTCTCACATATTCATGTTCTGCATGTTACGAAGATAAAAGATGATTTAACTTGTTTTTTGATTAAAATAATGGTCATGTTAATCATTGAAGCTTGAGGAGAGTCATGACTTCAAAGGCTACAGCCTGTATTTACCCTCCCTAATTGTCAGCATCTAACAGAGCCTGTCACCACAAAATCCCTCTGCAGCCAGTGGGAGAGGTGTGAACCTCCCAAAGGTTTAGTCTTGGTAGAATCCACGTTTGCCCCGGACAGGCTGAAAGCATTGTCCATGAGGGAGCCCACAGGAACTGAGTTCCTAAGTTGGCTGGTGGAGGGGAGTGCTTACCCCTAGCCTCCCACTCCCCTTCCCACTCTCTGCCTGGAGCCATCCAGCAGCTCACAGCTGGTGACGCCGATGTGGCTGGGGCTCCTGGACAGCCCCACAGCATCTGTCCTACTGAATGGTCACACTTCTCAGCATACACAGTGATCCCTGTGTGCAGCTCCCACAGAGGCACCCAGCAAGTAGGGTGTTCTCTCCAGTGCTTTATTCATGTACTTCCAATTTCTACTGGTCCTGAATATATTTTCTTTGCAAGCCTGTGTGATACCTGTGACCAGCACTGAATAGCTGTGAAGTTACATCAGCAGCCCCCTCAGCACTGTCCCTGCTTTCTGCATATACTTGCAAAAAGCTGTTTTCTCCTTCCAGTTAGTGCAGGAAACTTTTGCTATGTGCCTGTTTCCAGCCGGTGGATCTGAGTAGTGATATTTGAATGTCCTAAGAGCTGCTGTTCTTCCTTGATGTGTGTGGGTTACGTTGTTTTCTCTTTGCTTGCTTGCTTTGAAGCACTCACAGCTACTGAGAGTGATGGCACGTTGCTGATGGAGCAGTATGTGCCCTGCCACATCTGTGCAGCTTCCAAGCTGGAGGAGAGCAAGTGTGGTGAGAAGGCAGAGGATGCTCAGTACTTCAACATGGAGGACTGTGTCCTGACTGCCATTGAGCTGGACTACATCACATGTCCAAACCACCCCGACATCCCCGTTTCTCTCCAAGAGCTGGTCCCAGAGCTTTTCATGACTGATTTTCCTGCCAGGTATTGTTATTTGATGGCCTTTGGTTCAGTTGCTGTGTATCGGTCCTCTGCTAGAGGAACATACTGACTACAGGAAACAAATTCATCCACTCTCAATCCCTGCTCTGGCAGTTCATCCTGATCTGCCCTCCTGGTGGTCAGCACACTTTCTTAAACAATCACTGTGTGCTGACCTGAGTAATCACTTTGGGGGTCCTTTGAGACCAGTGTGGTGTGATGAAGTCCCTTTTAAAAGCCACAGCTGTCCTGCATTGCCCAGTACTCTGCCCAGAGTTTCCTGTAGTTGGAGTCTTTCTGGGATGACAGAAAGGAGATTTTTAATATGGCAAAACCAAAAGGAAGTGCTGCTGCATCCCAGGATTAGCACTGAAACTGCCTTTGGTTGTGAAGAGCCCGTAGGCGAGTGAATTTATATAGACAGCACCGGGGAATTTACATTGAGCTGAGGCTCCTGCTCGGCTGAGGGCTGTTGGATGGGTTGTAGTAGCGTGGCAGTCCTGAACAGCTGAAACAGCTCTTCCCTACCCAGAGCAGCTCTGCCAAATCTTTAAGCTGCTTAACTGCATTCCCAGATGGGTTCAGTCTTATATCCCTTATTACTTAGAGTGTAGAGCAGGAGACCTCCTGACAGCAGGCAGGACAGGAGACCAACGTCTCTCTTGGGTCACACAACTCTCAGACCTTTCTGTGCCTGATGCAGAGCTGAGACCTCTAGACCAAACTGAGTCCTGTTGGCTGCTCTTGGAGCTTTCTGTGCTCCCACTGGCCCCTGCTCCTTTCTTGGGGTCATTTTTCTGAGCAAACACCCCATAGGCACCTCATGACTGGCCTTCCTCGCAGTGCTATCTCCTAGAGATTTATTTGACGGGTGCAAGGCGAGTGGAGATGTTTGAAGTGTGAACAGCTGTGAAAGTAGTCTCTGGAAGAGTGGGAAAAAGATGAATTGCAGGCTGGAAACAGTAAGCTGATTTGAATAATCAGGTTTCAGAGTGTGGGGCTGTTCATAAGCATCCTGTCCTGCCTCAGTGGAGTAAAGAGGAACAGGAGGTAAATGAAGTGGAAAAAAAAAAAAAAGATTAATACAGATAAATGGTACAAATATCTGTACCTGGGTCATCTGCTTGGAAAAAGAGATTATGGGCTTTCCAGATCTGTTTGATTCTTGTGGGAAAAATTAGTTAAAAGACTTTTTTGCTTATTTGCCCAAGTTACTTTGTTCTGTGAGGAATCTGTTGTAAAACACAAGCAAGTGTAGAGTACCTGGAGATGACCAAGGTAGCTTAGGTGATCCAGTCCTCTCAGCAGATAAAACAAGGAACTGTTAGGGATTGGTAGAAATGGAAATCACATTAAAAACATGAATTTACAATGTCTTTGAAACTTTTAATTAAAAAGCCTCAATCTCTTTTTGGCAGATTGTTCCTGGAAAATAGCAAACTGGAATGCAGTGAAAATGAAAACAACGTTCTTGGCCAGGGTGGAAGTGGGACCATTATATATCGGGCACGATACCAAGGAAAACCAGTGGCTGTGAAGAGATTTCAGATTAAAAAATGCAAGGGTTCCCCCACTTCAGCTGCAGGTACCGTAGACAGAACCGGTGCTGGGAGTCGGCTCTCGCAGCCTGAGATCCCAGGCTGGGACCCAAGAGCCTTCGCTCTCCGAAGTGCTGGCAGCACCTGTTCAAATACAGCTTTGAAATGCATAGAGAAATCGGTGTGTCTGCATGCAGGAGGAGGAGGATGCAGCATCCTCAAGTGCCCTTCACAAAAGCATTTGTAGTGCTGAAGGTCATTGTTACTGCAGGAAGGTTCTCTCCCGCAGGTCAGCGGGTGGACTCATAGGGTACCCAGGCAGAGCCAGATTGGGGTGGGAGGCAAGATTTCATCTTCTGTTCCCAAGCTGTTTTGCAACGAGAAGTGTGGATTTGCACTAAGAACTTGTGTGTCTCCACCTTTGAGTAAGTCTCTTACTCCATCTGTGCCAGCAGCTAGAGAAAGCAGACTGGAAATCCGTCTCAGCCTGCCAGCTCCTTCAGGCAGGGACGGGCTCTTGTACTGCACACGCTGTCTGTTGAGCCCAGGTTTCCAGCAGAGTCTCAGTCCATGGACAAAGGAAAGGGGAGAGTGCCTTGCTTGCTTGAGTTTTGGCTAGGAAGGATGCGGTGAACCCCTGAGCTGTAGAGGAGGCCAGCTGCTGTCCAGTGACAAATAACCTTTGGAAAGACCAGACCTACCTGAGCAGCCTGTGGTGTCCCATGGCAGGAGGACAATTACTGTGAAGGGTTTCTCTTCTAGCAGGGCAACCAGGAAAGGGTAGGGAAGACTCCTTCCACCAAAGGGTCTGCAATGTAACATTCATACCCAGATAGTTTCTGCATTAAAAGCACAGCATGAGTTTTCCAAAATCACCCAGATATATGAGAACAGCGTGTGCTGGACACACTTTCTGAGCAGCCTGGGCCAGGCTCCAGCACCCTCACAGCAAATAAGTTTTTCCTCCTGTTCAGATGGAAACTCCTGAGTTCCATTTTGTGCCCATTGCCCCTTGTCCTGTCACTGGACAGCCCTGAAAAGAGTCTGGCCCCATCTTCTTGATCCTTTCTCAGGTTGCTCTTCTCCAGCTGAACAGCCCCTGGGCTCTCAGCCTTTCCTGGGCACAGAGATGCTCCAGCCCCTCAGCATCCTTGTAGCTTCCGCTGGACTCTCCAGTAGTTCCTTGTCCCTTTTGAACTGGAGAGCCCAGAACTGGACCAAATACTCCAGACATGAGTCCTAGGGCAGAGTAGAGGCAGGGAGGAGAACCTCCCTCGACCTGCTGGCCACACTCTTCTTCATGCACCCGGGACAGAAGCATTTGCTTCCTGAGGCAGACATATATATCCTGCTGATAGCAAATGTCTGTTACTGGCTCCTGCATCAACACAAGGACACAACTTAAAGCCTTGTCGTTGGCCTAGCCCCACAAGCTGCATTCCTTCTGCAGCATTTCCTCAGTGATTAGCACCTTCCAAAGAGTTCCTGACTCGGTTTCGCAGCCGGGGAGTGAGAAGAGGGTTGTGTGTCTTGGCAGATACCATGCTGAAACACCTGAGAGCCATGGATGCCATGAAGAACTTCTCCGAGTTTCGCCAGGAGGCCAGCATGCTCCACTCCCTGCAGCACCCCTGCATCGTCTCCCTCATTGGCATCAGCATCCACCCGCTCTGCTTCGCCCTGGAGCTGGCCCCTCTGGGCAGCCTCACCACCGTATTGTCTGAAAACTCCAAAGGTAAAAACTGTCTCTCCCTCCTGGGAGAGCTCACTCCCCGAGTCGCAGTAGTGACAGATGGTCCACAACATTTAAATTACTGCTTCATTTGCCAAAGGGGATTTTTTTTCCAGGCTAAGGGAAGTGGGAGAGATAGTATTGCTCTTTAACTGTGCCTTTGGGAACCTAGTAAAAACTGATGCTCAGGATTTTCAAAACTACTTTGGAGACCTGGATTTTCAATTTCTTTGAGAGTTAATAAGAAGCACATCTCACTTCAGTGCTGCACGGGTAATGCCGTGTTCTTTCCTCAGCAGATGGGTGCCTGGCACTCTAAATTCTCTCCTAATTACCTCTATTTCTGTCGCTGTCAAATGAACGACACTAATTCCAAGATAGGTTGAGACCATCTGACCCTCTTGGAACCTTGACTTTGTGTCAGCTTTCAGTCAAACACTAATTTTCACCAGAAGATTTAAAGGTCTAGAAGTGAAAAGGTTTAAAAAAAGAATCTAATAGAACTGTCAGATGTGTGGAGTAACACAAACAGTGTCATTTCAATTGGTGGCATTGAGTGATGTTTTAAAAGGTTGTTAGTTATTGCTGTGGAGTTTAAAAGAGAAAGAAAAAGGAGAAGGGAAGAAAAGAAAAAGCACTTATTGCAATCACAAGAACTGAAGACAGGCTGTTCCTTTGTGCCAGGGTCTTCCTTTGTGCCGCTGGGACACATGCTGACACACAAAATAGCCTATCAGATTGTAACAGGCCTTGCCTACCTGCATAAGAAGAACATCATCTTCTGCGACCTGAAGTCGGACAATATTTTGGTGTGGTCCCTGGACGTCAAGGAGCACATCAATATCAAACTCTCCGACTACGGAATCTCCCGGCAGTCGTTCCACGAAGGCGCGCTTGGTGTGGAAGGCACTCCGGGCTACCAGGCTCCGGAGATCAGGCCCCGCATCGTCTACGATGAGAAGGTAACTGTGGTGTATCCCTGGGAACAGCCCCTGCGTGACAGCGGTGGGTGGCTGGCTTCCTCTGTGGGGCTGACTTCCCTTAGAGATGCTCAGGCTGCACCTCAAATCCTGGGTTTGGTTTTGGGCCCCTTATTCCAAGAGGGGCTGGAGCCCTTCTGTCCAGAGAAGGGTAATGAAGCTGGGGAAGGGGCTGGAGCACAAGGGTGGTGAGGAGCAGCTGAGGGAGCTGGGCTTGTGGAGCCTGGAGAAAAGGAGGCTCAGGGGAGACCTTCTGGCTCTGACAGCTCCTGACAAGAGGCTGGAGCCGGGGGGGTCAGGCTCTTCTCCCAGTGAACAAGCGACAGGACAAGAGGAACCGGCCTCGAGTTGCACCAGGCAAGGTTGAGGTTGGACATGAGGAACAATTTCTGCCCCTCTAGTGTTGTCCAGGCTTGTCCCAGGCTGCCCAGGGCAGCAGTGGAGTCCCCTGGATGGGTTTCCAAGCCTTGGAAATGTGGTGCTGAGGGATATGGTTTCTTAGTGACCTAACAGTTGGACTCAGTGATCTTGAGGTCTCTTCCAGCCAAATCAGTTCAATGATTCTATTCTATGTGTCAAGCACTAGCTTTCCCTTCGTGGCTGCCCTTGCTGTGCTCTCCACCCACCAAGGGAGGTTTCTCATGGGTTTTTTTCTTGTGTTCCTGGCTCTAGGTCGACATGTTCTCCTATGGGATGGTCCTGTATGAGCTGCTGTCTGGTCAGCGGCCTGTGCTAGGACAGCACCAGCTCCAGATTGCAAAGAAGCTGTCTAAAGGGATCCGTCCTGTTCTTGGGCAGCCAGAAGAGGTGCAGCTATATAGGATGCAGGCGCTCATGATGGAGTGTTGGGACACTAAGCCAGAAAAGGTACAAGACAACCCTCATGACCAGTGTCTTCTGATCGTGTAGCTACAGGGATCTGTCAGCCCCATCACACAGGAGAGCTGAACAGCTCAGTTGCCTATTTGTCTCTCCTGCTGATATGGCCCAGAACTTCTTTTGACTTAAATGAGCATTTTATGAATGAAATTACAGCAGACTGGTGGCCTTGGATATCCGTGGTGACATGAAAGTCCCTTGACGTCAATGGCAGTTAAGCTATTGATTTCACCAGGGCAAGACAGTACCCATAATTTCTAGAAGCAGCTACAGTGTCGTGCTGTGAGTGTAACTCTAAAGACTTCAAACCCCTCCAGATTACAAAAGGCACTATGAGGGAGAAAAGGGTTCAAAGTCCAAGGAAAGGATTATGCTGCGTTAAGTTTTTCAGTAATTACAAGTTGGCGTGTCAGAGCTGCTGTCCTTCAAACCAAGGTCAGCTTGACTCACAAACAGCCACTCTCACAACAGTGGGTCAGCTTCCAAAAATCATCAGCCTGAAGAAATTAATCAATAAAAAATAGAAAAGAAACAGGTCAAAACACAAAAGTACAGAAAAGCTTCAGTGTCTGGGGTATGGACGATGCTAAGAACCAGTCAGGTGGGATGTATAAGGAGAATTTGGTGTTGATTTGAGAAAGTAACAGAAGCATTTATTAAAGAAGTCCTACTTCTTGGCTCTCTAGCTTTAAAAAATAATGATTATTATGATTCTTTTAGTTCATCTGGACCTCCAGCTGTCTCATGTGACATAAGTCTTTCTCTTTTCCCTTTCCCCACAGCGCCCGCTGGCCATTTCCGTGGTCGGACAGATGAAGGACCCTACCTTTGCAACGTTCATGTACCTGCTGTCCTGTGGGAAGCAGTCGTCTTTCTTCTGCTCCCAAGGACAGGAGTACACTGTGGTGTTCTGGGATGGGAAGGAAGACACCAGGTGAGACAGCTCATATGAATAATTTCTTTCTTTTGTTCTTTTTATTTCCTTTCTACATAAAAATCCTTCAGCACTTTCGCTTACGCCTCTGGGAGGGAGGTGAAGAAGGTGAAAGTGAATTTGGGTGAGTGCCAAGGATACGGTGAACACTGTTTTCCCAAACTCTTTTAATTGGGAACAGTGGTTGCTTTATAAAAGGTATTTAATGAGCTTAACTCTGCTTCAGTTAATATGAGGAGAAGATTAGGGCAGTGTAATGATTCACACACACAGGATGAAGCATTTGCACATGAGAACAGACGTGTTCTGCCTTTCCTAATGAGGCCATTTAACACTAAACCTTTCCTAATTGAGACTGCAGTTCCATCTCTGTTCTGCACGTCAATTAAGCACATGCTTAAATCCTACTGAAATCATCAGGAGTTAACCACATGCCTGGAGCTGTGAGTGCATCCAAGTGTACACTGCCAGGAAGATGTGTGCTGTACTGAACAGGCATGTGCTTTAAATGCTCCTAAATCGTGACCGAGATGATGGCATTTTGCTCAGCCACGTATGACCCGTGGCTAGTTAGGTTTATTTTTATGGATGTTACTGATTTTTATAGCTCAAATCTTACTTGGAAACGTTCACGAGGCGATTTGAATTTTATATTAATGTATTCATTATTTGTAAGCCTTAACCTAACGGGAAAGGTAGGTGGTGGGTTTGAGTGATTTGCTTTGCTATTTTGCGGTGCCCGATCGGTCGGTCGGTGCAGACAGCGTGACGATTCCTGCTAAAGCTGGTGACACACATGGGACTCACAGATGCATTATGAATACGTGGATGTTGTCCAAATATTCACAGCGATATATCTCAGTGAATCTGCTTCCTGACTGGACGAGCCACTTGCTGGAGACTGCTGAATAACAAATTGCTTCTATGTGACAGCTTTCAGGATGTGTAATTGCTTGTGCCACAGTTGGTAAAACATCTGGGGCTCACAGATGTGGTTGTGAATATCCAGCTATTGTTCAAACAACCAAATCCAAACAAACGAAATCCTTTTAGTTACAAAAATATTAATCAGGTTCATTCAGAAATTATTTTATCAGGTTATCGATCTTTGCTCTTATTTGGAAGAATCCCTCTCTCCTGCTTATGTACTTGAGTAAGGGATGAAGCCAGGTAATAGTGAGGCAGTGAACATGGAGAATGAGCACGTGAGGGCCTAATGGGAAGATGGGAAGACCTCCCAGCTATTAATTGCTGCTGTTCTGCTGGAGCTGTTCTGCTCACAGCTGACTTACAGTAACAGAGCACATGAGTTCTCCTAATCCACTGCTGTGCAAGTCAGATAGCTGAGTTTAAATCTTCACAGGAGCAATTGCCCTCTGAGGAAGAACCATGACACATGTCTATTTCTCTTCCTTATGAAGGCCATTTGGAGGGTGTAGATCCTCGTGGCACCATCCCCATCAGGATAATCACGTTGCAGCTTGGCCAAAAGCGCCGAGCGCCGTCCTGCAGCAGCGTGCAGGCTGCGTGTCAGCTCTTGGAAATTGTTCTTTGCTCCTTTCAGAAACTACACGGTGGTGAATCCGGAGAAGGGAGTCATAGAAGTGGAGAGGATGAGCTGCCCAGGAATGAAGCTGTGCTGCCAACTAAAATTTCAGAATGCCCTCTGGGCTGCCACCGAGGTGAGCGTTCCCTTGCGCTTCAGTGCCCCGCTCCGAGGGGCCTCGTTAGAAGAGACACAAATGAAGAGGAGGAGGCTGTTAAATTAGTAAAGCTGAGACTGTTTGAGACAATGGGTGTCTCAGATGAGCAGCGTGACTTTGCATCTGCTGTCTCCGGGTGTATTGTTTCTACCTGCTACGTAGCTGATACCTAGACCCAAGTCGTGCCTCCTGGTGTTCAAAGCACTCGTGGGAACCTTGATTTTTTCTGAGCAAGACTCTCTGGATTGTAGCCTGTCTGTACCCCGGGGTCTCATCTGGGAAATGTCCTTATCTGTAAGCGATAAAGGGAAGCAGTGAAAGAAACCATGCACTTAAGGGTGGGGTTTTGACAGAGGCCCGAGGGATTTTGAAAATTGGTGGGAAAGGAGTGGGAAATGGGTACCTAAGTTCTGTGTTCACCCTGGAAAACTGCAGCTAAAAAGATAAGAGTGAGAGAGGCTGATTGATCCCCAAACCCCTGTCGGCCCATCAAAAAGGGCTGTGTTAACTGTCAGCCAGTTCTGACACAATCTTTTGACACAAAGCAAACAAAAAATAGCTGAAATACATTGAAAAGTTCCTGAAGTTCAGTGTTTCAGAGTGGGTGGAAAAAAGACCACACTTGCTGAATAAATAATTAGTGTTGGTTAATTCACTCAACCCTAGCACAGATGCTGGAACTGAGTGACAGTATACACCTTCTTTTGTCCCATAGGAAAATGAGATATTTTGAGTCTTTTTGTTCCCAAATTGAGGTAAAGTTCAAGTATTCAAATACTCTTTTCATAACAAGAAGTATAGAAAATTGCAGTTCAGAAATCCAAAAGCATTTTATATCCATCCCTTTGATCAAAATTAAACGCGTTGCCAAATGGGTTCTCTGTGTCAGTTAGTAGATCTGCGAGGTGTAGGGCAGATGTGATTCCCTGCCCAATGTAACAGTAGCTTTCCTTCAATGGACAGATTAATGCAAAATAACATACAACATCTTTCAGTTGTCCTGGGACACTTGGGATTTGTGCAGAGTCAGTGTTGTCAAACACCACTTCGAGACGTGGTGCTAAAACACCCGTGGTGGTGATTTTTGCTGGCTTTTGGGTAGTGCTTCTATTGCCTACAGCTTGGTCTGGGGAAGGCAGAACCTGATTTCTACCCACAGGCAGGGCCAAATGCTCTCCAGGAGAAACGAAGAGAAGTCCTGGCTGTGGGTATTGAAAAATACAAGTGAAAACTGATTTTGGAACCAACTTGTTCAGTCAGCAAAATACAGAAAGTGTGGAAGATGATTGAAATTCATAGAATTTTATGTGCTCTTTCACAGGACCAGAAGATCTCTGTGTATGGGTTGCAGGGCATGTGTCCTCTAAAGACTCCACAGAAAGGTTTAGACACTCCTGCTACTGTCAGCTGCTTTCTAGTAATGCCTGTTGTCAAAAAGGTAAGAAGGAACCTACAGGAAAAGGGACATTAGTGAGACTGAGCCCTCTGCTGCCAGGCCAGGCTGCCAGAGCTTGCACAGCTTGTCACTAGTTGGTGTTGAAGGACTTTGTGATGCCCAGGAACATTCTGGCAGCGTGAGGAGAAGGTTTCCAGGCCTTTGTGCCTCTGCCAGAAGACAGAGGTGCGGGCACAAACCTGAGGCAAGGGCCCAAAGCTGGCATTTCCAAACCTGCTGGGAAAATAGTCAAAATAGATCAAATTCCTCTGCAAGGAAGTTTTCCAACTGTGTTTCCACATCACTGGAAGGCAGGGTTTAAGCTGATGGAGCAAAGTAGAGGGGACATGAAACAGTAATTAGAATAGAGGTTTGTTAACTCAGGGCTCGGGTAGATCCTCGCTCCTGTGCCCGCTCTTTTCCTGGCACGTGTGCAAGCTGTTCTTTGTGTGCACAATCGTCTTTAAATATTATCTGGGCTCAGCCACACTTCTTTTTTGGTTTTGAATGAGAATGCTTAGATAATACAGCTCTTCTGGGTAATGCTCTTATGGGTAATACCAAAAGTTAAATACCCTCTGTCTAGTGATTGCCAACGTCCAGTTGCTGGCAAGAGAAATCTGACGTGACCGCCTGTTGCGGGCGAGGCTTCAGAGATGTATAAAAACTGGGTTTGGGTGAAATTACCTCCGGTTTGCTTACAGCCACCTCAGCCCAAACATATAATTATGTTCCAACGTTATTGGTAGCTGTGTAGTTTTCACAAATGCCAGCAGACTGGTATGGTTCTAAAAGCTCAATATGGAGCAGCTCTCGCGGCGACAGTTTTATACCATGTGCCTGTTCTGCCTTATTGTCCATTTCTGGCTCATTTCTTGCACTGCTGCAAACTGAATCCGAAGCAGATGGTTAGTATAAGGTGTACTGCTTCACTTCCAAACATGGCATAAGTAGGACTGAAGTAGGGCATAGATCTAAAGTTGGCACCGGAATAAATTTCACCCTCTGGGAGGCTGCATCTGTTGTCTTTCTTTGGCTGCTGGACCTGCAGCGTTTCTCCGCCGTGGAGTTTCATTTCTGATGTGTAGGGCAAATTTCTTTTTCATGCTGCCTGAGGTTTTGTCCAGGACGGTCGAACGAGTCTTTCACTTTCAGCTTTTCCACTGTCACACAGCTTGCAAAGCCATTCCTCAGGGGTTATGAGTGGCTTTATGTCTCCTGGTTTCTATTTTCAGTTTGTGGCTTGCCTAGAAAATGTCATAAATAATGCCAGGCCTTACAATAGCAATATTGAGTCTAGACACCTCCCTTCCTCCCCCGACCCTACCCAACCTTCCAGAAATCCACATCCCTTCGGCGCGCTCCTTCTTACTTTATTGGACTTAACTTTTTCCTCTCTCCTTTCTATGAATGAGTCTGGCAGTGAAATAGCCAGAGCAGCAGCCTTGGGGATATATAGACCAGGTTGGCAAGAAACTAAACCATTTTTGAAGCAGGCAGTTCTTCCAACAGAGCTAAGTGGAGAGCTTGCACTTGTCGAGCTCGGTGTACGGCACAGAGAGCTGCATCAGAGTTATCACAGTCATTATTGTCCAGGGGAGAAGAGAATTGCTGGCGTTTTCCTGGGAAGAAAGCCTTTAACTGATGAGATGTGAGGTAACTTGCAGGCAGGGAATTGCAGAGGGATGTTGCTGGGAAGGGGAATTCTTTACGACTGCCTTGGGAGGACTGATCCAAAAGAAATAGTTTCCAAAATTTGGTTTCTCATCCAAAGGAAGCATCATGGAAATTTAAAAGCAGCAGAGAGGGGCCCAGAATCCAAAACTTGTCCGCCAAGGAAAAAATCTTGTATGATTTAAGCTTTTTTTTGTTGCATGCTTTCTGTCACCAGTATCATTGCTTTTGGGAAACAATCAAATTTTGAGTAAATTTCCTTACAGATAAAAAAAAATAATAAAGAAAGAACCAACACAAAAGCAAACAAGCAGGTTAAAAAGAGCCAAACAAGATGCTTTCTGAACTGATTTGCAGCATTCTTACAAAGAGACGTTGAGGGAGAGAGGAATCTGAACGGGTGCGAGCCTCCAGCCTCTTGCAAAAAACCTGGAACACACGAAAACAAAAGCTGCATTTAAAGGCTGTGCCTGCTGCGGAGTTCACTGCCAGCAGTGCCAGACCATGCAGGGAAGAGAGGAGGAGGAGGAGGTGACCAAGGCCCTGGTGTTTGGGGGCTGTATTTTCCTTATTTATTTATTTTAAACCTGCTCGCAGCAGCCGTGCCGGTGGCTCTGAGCCTTGCGCTGTCCTCAGCTGCGAGGACAGGACGTCTGGAGCCAGCTCATCTCCTGCACATCACATACCATCCCAGCCCTGCTCTGAGGCCTTCCTCCCTGGCACAGCAGGGCTTCTGGCAGGACGGAGAACTTCAAATGCAGTTTTGTTGCGCTGTGTTTTTGTTGGCTCTTTGCGGAGCCCAAATGTTGAAAATGAATTCTGAGAAAGTTACTTAAGGTTTCTGGAGGCTGCTGCCCTGCCTGCCTTTGGTCACTGTTGTAATACCTTGATTTGGAGAGCTTTGCCTCGCTGCACCGGCACCTAATAAAGTCTGGTGAGTCGGTGGCACCCTGAGTTGGGTGGCCTTTGCCATGCTCTGCTGAGAAATGGGTCACCTCTCCACCTCCATCAGGCGAGGGATGGCAGGTTGAGGGCATTTCTGTGTCCAAGTTTCTCCTCCTCGTTCCTTCAACAGAGAAGTGACAACAGGGGTGAGACAGAAGCAGGTCCCGATAGCCAAAGCAATTGAGTAATAAGTGTCCCAAAGCATAAAATATCTTCCAGATTTGCTGCCACCATTGTGCTATCCAGACAGGCTAGAATTCGTCAGAGCTGGTGTTGCTGGTAAAGCTGGGTGGGGATTGCTGACACAGCTCTGCCCAGAGATGGTGCTGGTTGCTCAGTGCTGGGACCCCAAAGGGAGTCTGGATTCTGTTCTGCAGTAGCTGACATTAATTGAAGAAATCAAAATATTTTTTTATGAAGACTGTCCTTGGATAATGCAGCATTTTCAAATGAAATGGGACAAAATCACAGAGAACACTCAAGACTTCAGCAGTGTCCTGTGTCATGCTAGGACACTCCCACTAGAGCAAGTTGCTAAAAGTCCCATCCAGCTTGGCCTTGAACACTTCCATGGATGGGGCATCCACAGCTTCCCTGGGTAACCAGTTCCAGTGTCTCACCACTCTCACAGTGAAGGATTTTTGCCTTAAGTTTCATCTAACCCTACCTTTTTCAGTTTAAAGCCCTTGTCCTTTCAGGACATGCCCTTGTAAAAAGTCCTTCTGCAGCTTTCCTCCCTTTAGGTACTGGAAGGCTGAACCATTTCAGATGTTCCCATTTCAACTTAAATTTTCCATTTTTGGTATGAAATACCTGTTGTGCAGGGTCCTGGGTCCTTTGGACTGACAAAGCTGGACCATTTTCACCAGAGAAACATGGGCTGGTCTGCTTTGTTTTGTTCTGCTTTAAATAATTGAACTCCTTTCCAAAGCAAAAGTAACCCAAAACCCAGCTTGTGCAAAGCATTGTGCCACGTGCCAACCTGCTGATGCAAGTCCCTGGCAAACCCAGATCCAGGAACCTTTGTGCCAGATCCATATGGCAGGGGGGACACAGCACCGAACGCTTCAGGCCATTTGGGTTTCTTTTAATTAGAGGTTTGAGACTGGGCTGAGTTAAAGTCCAAGTCCCATTTCACAACTTTCCACTTGCTCCTCTAGTTTTTCCCATTACAGTAAAATTCTGCCGTGCTTTGGATTAGTCATAGGGGCTCAGCACACTCAGGGTTTTACTCATACTTTGTGTGCAGATAGTGGTGTTTTGTCCAAGGCTCTTAATGAGCCTCACAAACAATGCTATCAATTAAACCAATACCAACCCCTTTGCTATCTGCCCTGGGTTATCGGGGAGCTACTCAAGATACTGCTTTTGGCCTCTATGGACTTAAGCAGCTCTCTTTCAGGGCTAACCCAGCCAAGATCCCAGGAAGGGCACAGGTTTTCCCTTCAGTTACACAGCCCTGGGATGACACCAGCTCCTGGTGCCATCTCAGAGGTGGGACTGTGGAGGGGTGAGGTGGTGCTGCTTCAGCTGTCAGTGCTTGGTCTGGTTCTGTTCGTTTTGTTTTCTTGGTCCAGACAGATTTTAACAGGAGCAAAAAAAAACCCTGGGCAAAGGGTCTTTTTTTAGAATTTATTGCTCCCCAGGGAGGAAATGGAAAGGCCTTTGAGGTAGGTATTGTTTTATCTGCTTCACAGATGGGGGAGTTTCTGGTACAGACCCAAGGTCATGGGAGTGTTGTTCCCAAGGCATCCATTTCCCAGTCTGTTTAACAGCAGTTTGCACTGCTGTGTTGAGCTGGAGGAGTTGGGGACCTCAGGGAGCCATGGCCTTCTCACCAGCTCCCGTCCAGGGGATGAGCTGGTGCCTGTGGCAGCAGCAGCAACCTCAGAGCACTGCACCAGAGCTCAGTGCCCTGCACATCTGTACAGTTAGGGGATGGTTTTTAACCACCCTCAGGGTTGTTCGTGGCACTTGGCAGCCACTTTGCTACTGCTTCTGTGCCCTTCTCTGGGACGTCTCTGAGCTGCCAGGGATCCCAGACCCTGGAAGGAGCAATGCTGTCAAAGCAGCAGACATCGGACAGGGAGCAAGCATTGTATGCTCATTTGCAGGATGGTTGCCTCCCTCTCTTTTCCTTTTTACTGCATTTCTTCCATGCCTCTCCTACCTACACTGGTAGCAAAAGCTTTACTCCTTTTTGGAAATGAGCCTGGTTTCTACAGCTGGATTCCTAGGATCATGATGGCTGTCTCTGAACGTACTCCAGCTTGAATTTGTTAACCTTAGGGGCAGGCTGCCAGGTCTGTCTGTCCTCCCTTGCCAATAAGAGAGAGGTAATACTGGGTGAGAGGAGCAGGGCTCTGCAGCAGCTTCTATCTGATGGCTTCTTTTTATGTTGCTGTTACATTGCTGAGAGATTTGGGGGAGGTAACTGGTGTACTTGCAGGATTGTGAGCCTCTGGGTTTGAAAGCTCTTGTGAAAAATCCAGATAGAGGTTCTGCTGTCTGTCTTGCAGAACTCATACGTGGTGCTGGCCGGCTTGTCAGATGGACTTGTCGCAGTGTTCTTAGTGTCCCAGGGCATCCCAGGGGACAGCTGCTCTTACCTGTGCTCCCACACGGCAAACAGATCCAAATTCAACATTTCTGATGACGACCCCCGGCAGAACCCGTACCCGGTGAAGGCCATGGAGATCACCAACAGCGGGGCCGAGGTCTGGTACAGCAACGGCCCCGGCATCCTCATCATAGACTGCTCCACGATGGAGATCAGCAGGAGGCTGGAGCCCTTCAGCCCGCCATCGGTGATCACGTCCATCGCCTGCAACTCTGAGTGCCACGGCGAGGAGGTGGTGTGGTGTCTGGACGATAAAAGCAACTACCTGGTGATGTATCACGTCACCTCCTACCAGCTCTGCGCCCGCTACTTCTGCGGGGACTGCAGCCCCCTCAGAGACATGTTTACAATCCAGCAGCCTTCAGCAGCCATCCCAGCTACAGCACCTAGAAACCACAAAGCGGTGGAGAACAGCCCGCTGGAGGACGTGAGCATTATCTACAGCCCGGAGATTGGCACCCAGATACTAAACCACCAGGACTCGCTCACAGATTATTGCTCTGTGTCTTCCTACTCCTCCTCGCCTCCTACCAGGATAACCCGGTGTCCCTCCAGCCTACCCAGCTCGCCCATGAGCTCTTCCAGTGCACCTTTCTCCATAGATTTTGAGGAGTCGGAGAAATTTCACGAGCTGAAGCCTTCCCCGGATCACGATGCTGTGCCTGGGGGTGACAACGCACAGCATCTCCAAGCCGTCAAGATTCTTCCAGTAAAAGACCTCATATGGATCCCCAGGTAAGTGGGCACTTACCAAAGCAACTGCATCAAGATCCCTCCTGGGCTGAGTGTGAGATTAGCTCGGGCTAATTCAGCAGCTTTTGCATTCCCAGTATGATTCACCTGCCCAGAAAATCAGGCTGTCGTTAAGAAGTTTTGTTCCCAGTGCAACGGTACCTCGATTTTTCTGCTCCATTTCACAGGTCTCGAGTTGGGTAGAATGGCCATATCTAAGGTTTTGCAGGATTGGGTTTGACAGAAGAGAAGTGTGGGTGGTAAGACTTGAAGCCCCGTTTCGCCAGCTCCTGAGGGAACTAAGAGCTGCAGGCAGCTTCCTCAGTCAGACACAACCCTGGCACATCCCGTTGTCCTGCTGTTGAGCAGATAGAAACCATTGGCAATCTGATTTTGCCTGCCAAGTGAGCTCTCCCCACAGTGAATTCAGGATGTCCCTCAGTGGGATTGCAGCAGAGAGGATGGAAATCCAGCGTGGATCTTCCTCAGCTGCCAACAGTGCCCACTGCCCAGTGACATCTCCCTCGTGTCTCTTCCAGGAGAGGAGGGGACATCATCGTTATCGGACTGGAGAAGGAATCCGGCACCCAGCGGGGCAGAGTGATCGCAGTGCTGAAAGCTGGAGAGCTGGCTCCCTATGGGTGAGGCTGACTGGGCAGCGCCCATCACGCTGCATTCCGGGGGCAGAAGGGGACTGGGATGCAGAGGGTGACTCTGCAGGGTCGCAGGGCTCTTGGGAGCATCCTTGTAGCTTCCATCCGAGAAGCTCCCAGTTGGAGGAGACGTGGCCCCTGGTTGCACATCTTGGGGGGGTGGAGGACACCGTGCCCACAGTCTGGTCTCCAGAAACCCCAGGGGCCACGTACCCCCAGAATGACAAAGCAGGACCGTCCTGCGCCGCACGATAACCGCCGGTCTGATCCTGCCTGGAGCTGACTCCCGGTGCTCCGAGGGCACCTGGCAGAAGATCGGCGGAGCTTGGCAGGCTCGGGCCGGGCGTCGGGAACAAGAGGTGTATTTATGCAGCGCGCGGCGCTCGCCTGTGGCTGGGCTCACGTGGATCAGGTTGACGTTCCGGCTCTAAATGAGCACCTTTGTGCTGCCGGCGGTGCCGGGCCGGGGGAAGGCTCCCGGAGCACAGGGGAGAGCAGCTCTATACATTAATTTAAAATATTTCATACGGCGAACGGGAGTCCGAGTAAATAAATAGCTGCTGGAGAGATGGGGGTGTTCCTGCTGATCACTTAAATACCAGTCTGGGGTTGTGCTATTTATGTCCAAACAAATGGAGGTTAAGCAGCGCTAAGGATTATAAATGATCATTTATTACCACTGGGCAAACACAAGAGATCAAAGTGCTCCTGCCAGTCCCTCTACGGGCGAGCGGAGTGTTCTCTGTAGTGCTCACAGGTACTCCTAGGTGGATTTTGCTTTACCCGAAGGAAGTGTGGACTTAAGGTGAGGTGACAGGGACATCTCAGGCTTGTCCTGCTTTGCTGCCTTGCAGCCTGACTGCTTCAGCCATGGTGGCCATTGACTGTCCCCCTTTCACCAGGAGGGTGAAGACTGGTAGTGCCTGGCTCCTCAAGTGCAGAGCAGGGTGGGGAGCAGAGGGAAGAAAGGTGGCTTCATGGGGACAGTTTGTGATAAAAAACAGCTGTCCAAGGACAGCCCTTGTTGCCAGAGCTCCCCTTATAGGGGCCTTTCTAGGAAAACAAGGCTAGGAGCCAGGTCCTGCGCTTGGATCACAACAACCCCCTGGAACACTCCAGGCTTGGGGAGGAGTGGCTGGAAACTGCCCAGAGGAAAAGGACCTGGGGGTGTTGGTCAGCAGCCGGCCGAAGATGAGCCAGTGTGTGCCCAGGTGGCCAAGAAGGCCACCAGCATCCTGCTTGGATCAGTGACAGGGTGGCCAGCAAGGCTAGGGCAGGGATCATCCCCCTGGAGTGGGCACTGGGGAGGTCTGCCCTTCAAATGTCGGGTTCAGTTTTGGGCCCCT
>VWZY01005360.1:163696-182845 GCA_013399075.1 Chloroceryle aenea
CCCCTGCCCTGGGCATCTTGGGACAGCCCTGGACAACCCTGCAGGGGAAGAAATTGTTCCTCAGCTCCAACCTAAAGCTCCTCTGGTGCAACCTTAGGCTGTTTCTTCTTGTCCTGTCTCTTATTCCTTAGGAGAAGAGCCTGACCCCCTGGCTCCAGCGCTGTCAGAGCCAGAAGGTCTCCCCTGAGCCTCCTTCTCTCCAGGCTGAACAAGCCCAGGTCCCTCAGCCCCTCCTCACCAGGCTTGTGCTCCAGCCCCTTCCCAGTTTCATGCCCTTCTCTGGCCATGCTGTATTATTATCACTGTAATGGACAGCTGTCTGTTCAGTCAGAATACTAAAGAACAGTAACAACAAGAACAGTAACAGAGGATGCCACGTACGTGCTAAGCAAGCACGACAACACCTTTTCCGTGGCACCCAATTGCTGCTTATGCATTAAAAATCCAGCTTCTCGAGTCCCTTAGTCCAGATGCCAGATACATTCTTTCACTTGCCACGACACAAAGCTACAGCTCCCCTTGTCACTGTAAATTGTCACTAGGAAGTAAAATGCACCCGAGATTCCCGGCAGCAGCTCCAGCAGGCAGGTTAACACAGGATAAGTATGCACACCAGAGCTAAAGCATCCATAAAATGGCAATTGCTATTTCAAAACAAGAAGATAGTGAGCTAAGATTAGATTTACAAGCCTTAAGGAAAGTCACAACTCAAGAAAAGCAGACAGACCAGCTTTACAGTTTTGAGCAGCTCCTGGAAACCAGGATAATGATAATGGGGGAAAAAAAACCAACAAAGCAAGAAGGGAAAAAAGCCCCAGGGTTGAAGTGATGTACCAGCCTAGACAACGGGCATTGAGAAAGATCACGGGGCGATTCTCTGTCACAGCACAAATGTCATCAACCTGCCAGAGGCAACACAACAGCTCCACTGGATACAGGACCCAATCCATGCAACCGGCAGCGGGATCTGCTGTAGGTGGTACAATCAAGAAAGCACATGGCTGCAGAGATTAGCAAAGAGCTCAAATGCAAAGGACAAACTGAAGAGACAACAACTGAAACACGATGGTGATGGAGCAGGGCACTACAAGGAAACCTGGAGGTGCCAAAAGCACACCTGCAACAGGCAGCGCAGCGCACGACGCGTCCTTCCAGCCGCTCGGAGCCAGCCAAGCCCTGGTTTGTTGGGCCTTTGGTTGCATTTTTTCCCATTATTTTGGACAGGTGTCAAACCAAGGGGATAAAGTTACACCTGGATTTAACTGCTGCCACCTCACCAAAGCAGATGTGAGGGCACCGGAGCGCGGCGGACGGCACAGGAGCAAGCTGCCTGCGCATGGATTTTATCTGAGCAAGCAGAATTCAGTTCAAAGGAAGGAGTGAGGAATTTCAGCTGCACTGAGAAAGGATGTGGGGTTTTTTTCCTGGTCATCACCAATCCCCCATCTCTTCTCTCCTGCTCAAGTTCACCTTCTTGCCCGCTCTCCCCACAGCAATTCCTGCTGCTTTCGTGCTGCCTGGGAGCAATCCAGGCCAGAGGCTGCCTCCTATTCGATGGGTCCCACACAGTCGTGTGGCCGAAGGAGGACTCTGCTGCGACGGCCTCCTGGCAAGCCACAGATGAGCTGCCTGTCAAGATGCGTATCCCTTTAGAAGTCATGCAAGGTCAAAAAGAGAGCTCTGGGCAGAGGTTAGCAGGTGGAACCCTCTGTTCAGCTCAAGAGTTATCCAAACTGAATGAACCTCGTGACTTCCCGAGAAGAACATCTTCCCACTCACCCGAAGGCTGTTCTTCATTTGTATCCCTACACTGTTTCCTTTGCTAATGACACTTCATTTTTTGTCCACTTTGAACCTCCTTGCTTCTGCTAAGGGCTCTAGGAGACCTCAGATCACACCCACTCAGGGTCAGTCCTGATTTATCCACAGCTTATTAAAGGAGAGAGCTCACAGAGCAAGAATGAGACCAGTCCAACACTGCAGGACCCGTATGGGTACTTCTCCTGACTCCACTGATCTGTGCTCTCTCACACCAGCTGCATACACAGAAGTATTAAACGTGTACAGGAACAGATTTCACTGACAGTTTAACACCACAGGCTTTCCCAGGAGTATTGTGACATTAGATAAAAACCCTTCAATCGTGTCTCTAGGCAGCTGTTATTGAAAGGAAAATTGACAATAGGACTTCATTTTAAATCTAGTTTTGAATTTATAAGAAAACAAAATCCAGACCATGCAGCCCGAACGCGTTGATTCCAAAATTGCCATCTAGGGCATTCTGAGAGGCTACGAGAGGAAACCATGAGAAGCAGAAAGGCTTGTGGATTACACAACAAAGTTCTAATAGAATACTGATGGGTAGGAGAATGTTATGAAACTTCCTGACGGAAGTAAAGGTATGAACCCCTAGCAAAAGAGCCCTAAATAAAATTAAGGAGTGTATTTTAAAGCTCTGGCTTGTCGTGCAGGCCGGTTAACTCCTGCACTCTTGTTTCTTGCCCCTTCCAAAACTAGCTGACTTTGAAAACTGAACTGAAAATAAAGTGTATCCCAGCAAGGCGTTTTACTGGTGCGTCAAAGCAAAGCAATTTACAACTGGAACATCTACTGACAGCCACCTTGCTCCAGCCAAAAAGGTGACAGCTGTAACAAACCCTGCGCTCCGGCCAAGCCTGCAGCGCGACTAATGAGAGGCACCGCAGTAGCCAGGCTTTTATATAATCCTGTTTTTCAGAAGAATGCCTCGCCAGGCTGGCACTCTCATTGTTTTTCCTCTGAAGTCTCCCCCTCGCCCACTCCGGCGTCCCTCTGGTCTCCTGGCATTCGGCAAGCTGCAGAGGGCACGGGCTGTGTCAGCATCCTGCAGCCCCGGTCCTCACCCAGGAACCAAGGGACACCCGCACCGGTGATGCACACAGAGCTGCACTGGAAGGGGTTAATCGGTTCCCTACAGCGAGTGTAATGACTTACAAACTATTTTTGCACAGTGGCAAGAAGTGCTGTAAATGAAGTCCAAGTGGCCAGCAGCCAACAGTGCAATTTAACCCTTCCTGGGCAGAGGTGCCTGGTGACTCTGACCCAGTGCTGCAGTGCCCACAGGCTTTCCCTCACGACAAGGAGCCCCATGTGGATTGTGATTTCACACCCAAAACTCAAAAGAAACGAGCAGCTCCCTCCATACAGTATGACAGCTCCACCAACATCAATCTGCTTAAATCATTAAGGCAGCCCCAGGCCTTGGCACTGGGCTCAGTCACCAACAAGGGCAATGCCCGACTCCAACCCATCGCTGCTGACGCAGCTTCTACCTCATCTGGGTCCAAAATGCTACGCTAAATATTACCCATTAGCACACACGTAATACTGGAAAGCCATGAGGAAGCAAAAAAATCTTAATTACCTCGTGTACACCATTAATAGGTGGGTGGGAGAAGACGCCAGAGTAATTAATACCCATAATTTATTTGTTCTCCCCACGCAGCAGCTGTTAAACACGCACGTGGAGAGCGACGCCGGCCCGGCACGCACACGACTCCAACAGACCTTACGTGCAACTTCCCCATGCCCGGTACCAGACTCTTGTGAGTTGAACTCTTGCAAACTCTTCTCTTGGTGAAACAGGTTTCTCTGGGATTCTTTTCCAAAAAAAAAAAAGAACCTTTCATGGATATTAATTTTGCAATGATTATATTCTAAGCATGCTTTATTTCAGTGCAGAGCACTGAGAGCGTAGGGATACAAAGAAGAGCTACTCTTTATTGACCACTATTTACTCTAGACCTGTTGAAGCCTTAAAAACCCTAATGTTCCCCAAACCATTAGAGACTGAACGTTTAAACTGTGGTACAGCTGTTGTGGGCACTACTGGCTCGTGTCCAAAAGACCAACTGAAAGGAGAGAGTGTTATGTTCTTCGTTTTAAATGAAGAAGTCTTTTGCAGGCCAAAAAAAGTGTACTGGAGAAAATGGACTTTAAAAAATAAGACCAGTTTATGCAGAAACTGGCCCACAGCCACGGATTAGCCCCCGAGGGCTTTCTCTCACAGCTCCAGATTGTACTACCACAGCCCAGAAAACACAGCCCCACAAGTCTCATGAAAAGCAATCACGGACAAGACACGTTGTACGGCAGCCTTCGAAACGTCCAAGATGTGCTTTAAATACAAAGTCAAGCTCCTTAAAAGCTCGAAAGATGGTTAATGTCACCTAAGCGTGTGAGGACCTCAGCTGGGAGGAGATGAACATTCAGGTCCCTCTCTGTAACTGGTGCAGAGCCCTTACCCTGTCCTGAAATTAGACAGGGTGCTCACCCCCATCCTCTCCTCGCTCCTCCTTCCAGAGCCGCGGCTGGGGTGGTGCAAGGGGGCAGCTCTTGGCTGGGTGAAGTGAAATGAAGGATGTTTTGCACCCACATCCCAAGTGACTGTAATAATTGCAGCTGCACTAATGCAGCTTGGGCACTTTGGAGCAATTAACCCAGCAGATCACCAGCTTTCTGAGGTTTAAAAAACTAACATAGCTAAAGTGAGAGAAGATTCTGCATGTAGACCCAACAGAAAGGAGCAGTGGGTCTTCCTTTACTGCAGGGCTTGCCTATGGTGGAGAGAGGGACCGTAGTGATCTCCCTGGATGCACCTCTGCGTGTTCAGGCTCCTTATTAATGATGATCTTTCCATTTTAAATCCCAAAGCTTTATGAGTGATCTCACAGCTAACCACCGACCCGACCGGAGTCACTCCTGGGCAGCGTTATCATGGTGGAGACAAACATGGGGAAGTGATGGATAAACACTCACTTCCAGTGAACTTGGCCCCTCGGTCATCCCTGTAACTTCCCCAGCTGCCACTACAGGAAAGGATGCAGGAAACTCCACTCGGCACTGGGAGATCAGACTTCCCTCTGGGCTGACAGGCGAAGTCCTGAGCTCCAGTGATGTGTTTCCTCAGATGAGTTACTTCTCACACAGATTTCATCACGTACCACCCCTTTGCATTGGCTTTGTTTCATAGCTAAAGAAGGGGCAAGAAAATCAGCTGGACATCCCACAGAGCCAGTACTCAACATTTCCACAGCAGACCGGGCGAGAAGCAGCAGCAAAGCCAACTGCAATACCCTGCGACCTCTGAGCGCAGTAACTCCGGGAGTGCTCTGAAGCAAGATGGTTTATTTTGTACAACACAACTGCCTCTTCTTGCACACTAAGTGTGACAGTGCCTGTCTCACTGCAGAGCCGCCCAGCGCCTCCTGTACCGCTCTCCTCTCCAAAGTATTCCAGAAAGGAAGCCAAGTATCGAAGGCAAGTTTCAAACACAGCAAACCCGAGGTCACTGAATTCCCAAGGAATCTGAATTGGGAGAGTTACTGCTCGAGTTCAATCTTTTGTTAACAACACTAAGGAGCTGTTTAATTAAATAACTGTCCTTCTCCCAACCCTTTCTTGTTTAAGCAAGTAGAAGAGCTTAAGTATTAACTTACAGTTTCTGAAACCAAGTGGCCTTTAAAGTATTCCCAGCTCAGCAACAGAAAGAAGAAAACCCACAAAAATTAATGTGTCTTTAAACTTGGCATCATGTACTTCACCTCTGACCTTAAGCTTAACGATCTCATTACCCAAAACTACATGGAGCAATCCAGGCCACTTGGGAACTGAGGTCCTCCAGCTAGGAAGCAGAGGAGAACCTCTGTCTGTCTGGCCCTGCATTAAACTGAGCTTCATCCTGCTGGTTTAAACAAGGATATGGTGTCCTGGTCTCCTCTTAAGTCTCAAAGGGAGGATTCCTTCCTCAGGTCTCCTCTGTTTTGGATGAGGATGAGGATGAGCTGAGTCAGACCTGGTGTGTAAGTAGAAGAAAGATGAGTGTGATCACATCACACCCTCAAAAGACAGTTGCCCATTTAGTGCAACATCCTTTCCCCCTCGGGAGTATCCAAGACACAAACTATACAGGTGGTGCTGTGCACTCCATAAAGCCTGGAACTGCTTCCCTACAGACACAGGTTACCATTTCAAAAGTATAAACCAGACTATAACCTGAAAGCATCTTGTACCTTAGAAGCAACCAGATCGACCAGAACGTGCCATTTTAGGGTATTCAGATTTAACTGCACAACCCTCAGAAGATCTGGATGCATTTACAGAGTTTTCTTTCAAAAGGTTCTGATTTAACAGAAACAGAATCCAATAAAACACCACTAACTATTAACAAATGCTCTGTGCTACAACTCTTACAGAAGCAGAACATCACAGGTACTAATGACTACTGATCATTGCTATTGCTTCAGAAAGCGTGCCCAAAATTTGTTTCCAACATCATTTCCAAATTACGAGTCCCAGTGTTCTGCACATGGCTCTCCCTTGCTCAAGTGAAGGCTTTGACCCAGGGGGTAAATGATTCAGCTCTCCCTCTCCAGCAGAGAGGAACTGCCTCTGTCCCACATCCAAACCAACCCACGGACACAGCGACTTGTCTCTGATTTGTTCATTTAAAAGCCAGATACAGGGATGATGCCGAACAACTTGCCCACTGAATATACCCTGTCTTGGGATTTCTTTTCCTTGTTGTCAACTCCACAGTTTTAGTCTCTGCTATACAGGCAGAGGACAAGGAAAAAACCACCTGGGTTTTCATTATAAATTTCAACAGGCTCATGAAAGACAGAGCTGCAGTCTCGGCTATCTGTGTCTGCTCTTTTCCTGCAAAGTGGTAAGATTTCAGAGGAGCAGCAGATGACCCTTGGAGGGTAGTGTCCTGAAGGTGATAAGCAGGAAGCTTTTGACACCCTGGCAAGTAAAAAAATTTGGATGTTGGAACCAAGAGTTAGAGGGATGCAGCCTCCCCTGAGCAGAGACTGCAGAAGAGAAGACCTCTCTGCTGCTGTGTGAGCTTCCACCATATGTTTTCAAGAGGCTGTAATGTAATCATTTAGAAATAGTCTGTCCATGGAATTCAAAGATTCCTGTTTGGGAGCTACTTTCCACATCCAGTGGTTTTGTAGGAGTTGCAAGCCATGATGGATGACGAGCCTTTTTGGTCCCAGAATACTTGGCGAGGCTACTGCAAGCTGCTGCTTACAGGGGGTGGAGAAGAAACCCTCTGCTTGGAGAAACTTCAGCTGCAGCCCAGGCACCTACACATCATGCCAACGTCAGTTCAACATCAGAAATAACGCTGGAGCCTCTCTGCCAGACGGGCTGGGAAGAGCAGTGATTCTGTAGCAGTCACCAGAGCAGGTCTCCACATCTCTGCCAACAGCAGATTCTGCAAGAACCCTGAGGGAAGGAGCATCCCCAGTGGGTCTAGCTGCAGGATCTGCCCCTTAGGCTCTGCCCACATCACCAGCACAGCTTTCTTTCCACATGAGATGCTTCAGGAACCCCCACCCCCAAGTAGGTAGGTGGTGTCTGTCCTACATGGAGACAATGTCACAGTAACAGGTCTGACCAGAAGGACACTTCTGAAGCAGTCACATCAACACAAAGCTCTAAATCTCTCTGAGCCTTCACAGGAGATTACGGTGAATTTAATTAGGCAAAGATTTGGCCTCAATAGCTGCTGCTGCAGCTCTTCCCTGGGTGTAAGAAAGTGGGGGAGTATTTCAAAAACCAGATTCATTTTCAGGACTTTTGGCACTTCCAGCTTTAGCAGCACCGTTTTAGATGAGGAGGGACACAGCTCCCTCCTTCATGGCAACGGGCCACGCTTGCTGCTTCTGATCCCTCATGAAGACTCGTGGCAGGAATAGATCTTTTTGGAAAAGGGAAGAGAAGGGAGCTGGGAACGGGGAATAAAATCCCCGAGACAAGGCCAAGTGCCGACGCTCCTGCGCCAGAGCAGCAGCCCTTCCCACCTGCAGCCTCAAGTGACAGAGCGTCACCCAGAGCTGAGTTTAGAAACCCCTCTGCTTTATGCTTTCTTAACAACGGATGGTAAAACCATTTCTCTGCCAGCAGCATCCGTATTGGGTAAGGAAAACTGACAGAAGACTGGGAATAGATTAGATTTCTGAGTTCTCCTCCCAGCTGCCACAACAGCCGCTCCTGGGGGTGCTGCTGTGCCTCTGCCAGGCGAGCAGCTGGAAAAAGGGACATTGTTCAAGACAAGCTCCTGAAGCTTTAGTCCCTTCCAAAGTGGTGGTGGCCTGGCCCTAGGAGGTGGCAGTTGCACACCACCTCACATGGGCAGGCATGACAAACAGAACAAGCCAACATTAAAATAAACTGGGCGAGTGGGCTCATTCCATCCACTTGGCCTTGCTGGGTCCACATGGACACGGTGGATCAATGCCTGGCTCCAGTGGACACGCTGGATCAATGCTCACCTCCACTTGCATCTCACTGGTGTCACCTCATTTGCAACAGACAAAGGACAAGGCAATGGCTGAGTCACTGTGAAGTGGATGGAACAGCCACGTCTCCTCCAGGCTTGGAATTTAACAAGTGCTCCACGTGGTGCTCACCAACTGCTTTCTCCAGGGTCATGCTAAAGACACCCAGAACTTCAGGTGATTTAATACCCACAGAACTTCATCAAAAAGGGCATGAAGCAGCTCCAAGCCTGCAGATGAGGGGGAGCCCCATGGGAGTTCAGCTGACTTCTTTCAGGTGACAAGTGACCCCATCTGACAGCCAGCCCTATGGAATTCAGCACAGTTTGAAGGCCACTGGCCATCCCAGGTGTTCCTGTGACCCTTCCAGTTCAGCAAGCTCAGGAAGAGCCACTGTGGCTGAGCACAAGGTACCATGGCCTGTGATTAACTATAGACCAGCTCCCCAAAAGCAGAAAGCCTCCCAGCAGGGACCATGATCTCCCCCCCGTCACTGCACCAAGGCTGGGTTGCTCCAAATGGGAGTGGACCCGGCAGCACAAAGCAGCGCTGGGTTCCCTGCCCAGGCCCAGTGTCAGCAGGATGCCCCTCTGAGGCATCCAGCAACAGAGTGGGAACTCACTCCACAATCTACTAAACGAAGCTGGGTTTAAAAGAACATCTCCTTTTATTCCTATTGGTGGGAAATAAGAACAAGCTCCCACAGAAGCGGTGCCCGATACAGTCCTAACATTTGTGACGCAGGCGGATGGTTTCGCTGCTCCTCTTGCACCAGCCTGCGAGCTCAGATTGGTTCTTCATCCTCCGTCTGGTTTTTCTGGAGATGATTTCAAGATTGTCTACAAGGGCCTGGACTCAATCACCAGCTTGCTTCACACGGGGAGCCGCACAGGATGACAGCTTCCAGGGTCCACCAAAGCTGCGCAGCATTGTTCTGAAGCGTGTGTTTTAAACGCGTGCGCAGTTTGGGGTTTTTTTTCCACCAAAAGCATTGTTTAATAATTGCTCAGAGGAGGGGAGGGAAATAAAGCCACAAACCCTTGTTTTATGTGGAGAAGCCGCATGTTTCAGTCAGCCCACGAGGATCCTACAGCTGAGCCCTGGGATAAGGCAGCTTTAGAAGGCTCCGATGGTAAAGAGCATCGTGTGGTAACGCTGCTGCTGCTGCTACAGACAGAATTTCCACAGTCAGATGCCATGATTGCGAAAGTGTTCGTCTTGCCTTCATATCATTACCACACAGGACTTAAAGCCTGCCCACTATTCTGCACTGAGCAAAACCTCCCCTTTGTCTCACGGCTGGAAAACACACGTACACCATCCAGCATAGATGTGGCACTGCCAAAACCATACAGTGACAAGGTCGCTGTCTCAGGGTTCCACCGTCTAGAGCGTGTGCAACACACAATGCTTTGGTTATAAAAGATACACTGCTTGATCAATGGGGGGAGTTTGCCCCTTCAGAGGGCTGATGGTCTCTCCAGAATTAGAATTCCATGCCCTGTGCATCAAAAGCCCCATAAATTGTGCGTTAATAGCTCTAACTACAAAGGTCACCTATTTTTATTCCTTGCTTCGCTGAAGCACAAGGGGTAATATATTTAAAGTAAGGCGTGTTTTAGGAGAAAGTAGAGACTTATGAATGCAAAATGAAGCCTCCTTTGGGTAGGAGTCGCAGGCTGGGCACCTCAGAAAGAAAAGTGGTGGAAGAAGATGAAAGCAGTGACAGAAAAGACAAGGAGCGAAAGAAGATCAAAGCCCAGTGTGCAGGTTTGGGACCAGCCCATTCCTCTGCAGTTTCACATAGGCTCTGAACTAGAAGAAAGGCAACATCTTTCTAGGCAGCCCCAGCTTTTATTGTCCTCCTGTCAGCGGAACAACATTCTCATTGTTAAAATGAGCTGTCAGGCAGCCTGGCATTTCCCTGCTCGCGGTGTCCAAGTGAGCCCCTTCGTTCAAATATGGTTAAAGATTTTGCATAGCGTTGCCGGCTAACTGTATATGGTCTGAGGTTTTCTGGAAGTTTGCTGTCTGGCAGGGTTTGGAAAAGCAATGAGCAGCGTTCCTCTGCAGAGCTCCGTGAACCACGTGCCTCTTGCATTACACACGGGTCTGGCAAAGCAAGGGGCTCACCTCGGAGCGGGCGCGTTTAAGCCGCGCTGACGTCCGCCATCCATCACCTCGCTTGGCACAGGGGATATTTGACTGCTGCTTTTGCAATGCCCTAAACTGAAGCAGGAGATGGGGATGCTGATGAACGCGGCCAGGCTGAGGGCAAATGTTGGAATGGAAGCCACCGTTAGAAATGGAAAGGAAAAAATTAATAAATTAAACGCTGTCTCAGACTCCCAAGCTCAGTGATGGATTTGCTACTTGCTCAATGCACTGAACTCTCTTTTGAACGTGAGACACAGAAACATAAGAGGCTTCTTGGTCCCTCTGGAGGGTTTTCTTTGTTCCTCTGCTTCTCACCTGGAGGACGCTTCATTCTGCTGGTTGTGACCAAGCTGCCTCGAGTGCAATTCAGAAGAGAGGACCCAGCTCCAAAACTGGTGATCATTAACTGCAGCTCAGTCCCTCCATCCCCCTGGCAGCCAGCAAGCCTCTGCTCGCACCCAGCTACTGCTTGCTTTCCCTTTCCTCTCTCCTGGAACACTGCATCCCTTCTAGATCTGGAAACCAGGCAGCTGGGAGGAATTTGAACATTTTCACTAGTGGCTTTCTCTTGCCCCATTGATCCTTTTCTCTTCTCTGGGAGACTGGGGCAATGGGAGGAGCAGAGAAGCACAGAGATCATCTGGCTGGGTTTGCCCGCTGGATCCAAGTCTTACTGCTTCAGGAAACCTTGTGGGTGCTTGATGCTGCTGAGCACAACGAAGAAAGGCAAGGACAGAGGAAAAGCCATGGCTGAGAAAGCAGAAGCCTCTTTAGTCAACAGATGAAGAAGGCTGGTGGAGTTCAAAGCTTGGTTCACCAGACAGCGGCACCGTGTCGCCTTATGACCCATTTTTAGCTGTTGATCGAGGACATTTCAGGGATTTGACTCATGAATAGCAAATGACTTACGCCGAGTTTGCCAAGAAGCCCTCTCCTCGCTGCAGGCCGGCCAGCCTCCTTTGAAGCAGCTCCTGAACCAAGACANGGGACTGTGTTCTGCTGTCCCACCAAGGCACGTCCACGAGGGAGCCAAAGCCCTTCAATGGGGCTTTCAGAGGGACACACAGGACTACTTTTTGCTGCACTTCCCTTAGGGCTCTTCTGAGATATACTTGTATCATCTGAACTGCAGGTTGTTCCCGAGTTCAGTGCGGTTTTGAGCTGGAGCTAATACGGGCTCTGACGTGAACCCAGTGAGCAAATAGGTGCGTTCCCACCTCCCCAGCCAGCAGCAGGCTCTCAAACTGCTGCCGAGAGCAAGCCTCTGCAGAGGGACATATCCCCCATCGCTGACTCAGCCCTGGGGGTAGCACTTTGTGTCGGAAAGCAAGGTGGGTGGGCACTGACACGCTGCTCGCAGCCTAAAATAGCAGTACCGTTCACCACAGCTCATCTGGCAGAGCCTGGAGAGCTCAGGGTGGGAGGAAGGCTCTCACTCTGCTCAAGGACATCTGCCAAGGACATACTCTATAGCAATGACCTGACTGGGGATGCCAACTACAGTATTTTTCTCTAAAGCCTATAGCAAGAGCTATGCACGTACCCCAGGGTTCTCACCCCTGTTTGGTTTTTCTCCCAGCCTGCAGGGTGCTGGACCCTGCTTTTCATCAAAATCAAATAAATACACTCTGCCCACCCAAAACAGATGTTAGAAACCTGTCTCTCCCTCTTCAGCTGTCCTCAAGAGGTCTGGCCCCCAGTCCAATGCCCAAGGGAATGGTTTTCTTTTTTATTTTATTTTTAAGGCAATGATAACATGTTCAAAGGCCTTTTTTCCTGTTTGAAGAAGGCAAATCTACGCCTGGTGCTGAACTGCTTCAATACACACCAGCAAATAACAATCCTCTGTCGCTGAGGGAAGTTTGACCTCTTGATTTGCCAAGTAGCTCTTTTCTACCTTCACAGAGATTTTAACAGCTAATTCAGTAGTGCCAGAGGAAGACAGATGACAAATCGAGCCCCAGTGTGCTATCGTTTTCTTCAGCAAACTGTCAAAAGAGAACTTTTATTTTCCCCTCTGGAATGACATTTGTTTCTACAAGTCTTTAAGCCGCGATAATACGGAGATGATCTCCTGTGCATTTTGTTCTCCATGGAAACAGGGAACCACTACAGTATTTCCCACAGATAAAAGAGAGAGGAGCAAAGGATGGGCAAGGAGAAAGGGAGAGAGTGGAAGGGAGAAGGCACAACAGCAGAGCAGCAAAGTCCCTGCCATCTTCTAATACTTTTTAAGCAAGATGCTCCTTTGGGGTACTTTATGTCCTAAAAAAACTTGAAAAGACAACAGCAGCCCGTGTTGCGCAAAGATGAAAGATGGAAAGCATTATGCTAACCTTAAAACATAGCTCGGGGGCCTGGTGCATCACAGACTGTTTAGTATTAGTGTGATCCAGCAAAGCACTGAAAAAAATGCATCTCAGGATATTGAGGAAAACTATATCCGGATATTAAAACCAGTATTGGGTAAACTGTGAGGAGCAACTATCACAACACAGTCAGACCACAAGCTTAATGAAGCCTATGAAATAAAGCACCGTGACTAATTTGAAGCACCTTAAAAGAAATCACATACAAACTCCACTAAATCCATCAACTCAGAAAGGATACTCCTCTGCCTTCCTTAGGAAGGGTGAGGAGAGAGGTCCAAGTGATTTACACAACATGTTGTACGGCTTGGTGCATTATGCTGATTTTCAACAGTACTGCTTGTTCCTGAGGGCTGGGATTTCACACTCGGGGGGGTTATAAGAAAAAGGTTTTAGGGCTGGAATTGAAGTGACATGGCCTGAAGCTGAAGACCTGGCATGCTTGGTGTCTGCCTGCTGCTGCCTTGCCACTAGGCAAAGCGCCCTCCTCTTTGGCACCAAGGATGAGCGCCCAGGTTTTGCAGCCCACTAGCAGAATAACAGTGTCATCTGAGCAGATGTAGCCTGTTATCTGCAACCGGTCAAGAAGTAGGTCACAGCAAGTCTCCCTGGCCCTGAAAGCCCAGTTTCCTGAGCTCCACGTAGGTTGTTTTTTTCTGTGGCACAGCCCTCCTGTCCACTTGGAATTGGAAAGAAACCACCTGACTCATTAGAAGTCAGCATCTCCACAGTCAAAGGGCTAAAATATCTCGGGAAAGTAAAGCCACCCCACAACACCAAAAAGCACACATCCAAACCCAGTCCTATCCAAAACATCCTACACACCTCCATCCTTCAGACAGCTCCCACTTGGTATTGAGACTGGAAACTGTCTTGAAAGGGCAGTTACCTGAGCTGGTCTGCTCTGGTTTTGCTTTGCTTGATGTTCCTTAGGAGAACAGGCAGATGGCTCAGGGGCACGAGAAAGCACGCGGGTAACGACGGCTGATGACTTGCTGAAGGCAGCAGTTGAAGCATTACGAGCTGCAGGGGATCACAGCAGTTCTGCACGGATGCCATTATTAGATAGGAGGTGTGTGAGGAATGCCAGCCAGGAAATTTCCTTACAGGAAGAGAGATGTACCAAAGACTTGACAAGAGCAGAAGACAGTAAGCTGTCATAGTTTATGAGAGTGGGTGGGACTACTGCTAATAATTTGTGCCCTGAGTGCTACAAAACACCAGGAAGAGTGAACTAAGTGAACTCACCAAGGTGCAGGTTTCTAAGAGATGCACCAATTCATGTTGTTGCTGAATGATGTCAGACCTAAATGTGAAATCCACTCTACTGGTGAATTAGCTGGCACTATATTAGGTTTTTTTCTTCATTTGCAAGTCACAGAAACCACTACCCTGACAAAAGGGTCGGGGTTTTAACAGCATGAATTTTTTGGTCATAACCATGAAGAGAAAAAAATACATAATAATAATAACGGTCAGTGGCAAACAACAGAATGTAATCTCGATTCTCTTGCCCACTAAATAATTATCCTTACATCATGTTAAAATAGAAGTCTAAGTTGTGCTTTCTGTTATTAAAAATCCAAGGAAGAGATCAAACCAGCCATTGGAATTCCAAATCCAAGCCATATATAACCCCGACCAAAGTATGTAATCAGGACATAACAAATGGAGTTTAATACTCAGAGGAAACCACAGCTCTGGAAGACATTTAAAGGAATAGTTCCATTTTCCTAGGTACTATATCAGGTTCTTGGCCAGACATTTTTGATTGCACTGCACTAAAAATATAGTCCTGGTTTCAGAAGACAAAAATTTTAGGAGCATGACGAAATGCGAAAGGTAATTGCAATGCACCGCTGAGTTATTTTATTACATTATCTAACATCTTTAAAGAGTAGATTAGCTCACAGTGCAAACATTCTGGTTTCCCTGATGTTTAAGTCTTGGCATCCTCACAAGCAGCAGAAACAACTGTGCCTGAAGATGGGGGAGTGGTGCTAGTGAGCTTCTGGAGCTGAGTTCCTCAGCAGAACGGGCAACGCTCTCCATCCAAGAGCTACGTGGAGGAGCTACAGCCCCCTTGCAAATGCAGCCTGGGAAGAGGGGGGTGATCACTTGCCAAGCCCTCCTTAGCAAAACCAAAGCAGCCAAAGAGTCACCGGCATGGTGTGGGTCCTGCTGCAGGCGTAGAACGGGGCAGCTGGTAGGAAAAGCTGTTGGAGGGACTGTGGGAACCCACGGCCCCAGAGCGCACTTGCCGGGGGTGGAGAACTGCCTCCCCCCTTACCTGCTTTCATGGAATCCTTCTTCCCAGAGAGAGAGGGCACAGTAGCAATGTGATAATGCCCTATTAAGTCACCATGTCCAAATAAGCCTCAGGTTGCCTAAGATGACAGCGAAAAGGTAAAAAGCACAACCAGAAACAGCCCCCGTGGCGACAGCAGAAGGGACTCCCTACACCTGCGACAAGTACCACACTTTGGTGGATGAGATTTGTACTGCACAAATCCCTGTTTACCCAGGAAATCCGTATTTACGATGGCTGCCGTTCTGTTTTCCTTCTGCTCTCTCTGCCCTCCCACCTGTCACAGCAAGCAGTGGTGGGAGCTCTCCCGCAGTCGCTCCCTCGTTCATTCACAGCTATTTTCCCTTCCTCTGGCTGGTTAATCCAAGGAACAGATCTAGTTATCGGACAAAAAGCAGTCTCTGTTCAGGGAAAGAATAACTGCTAAACAAATTTCTGTTTCCTTTGTGTAGCCAGGCTCAAAAATTAAAATAACTACAGAGGGTGAAGCTGTCGGAACCGACGTGCGGGCAGATCCAGCATGGCACGGGATGAGGGAAGAAGCAAACAGCTCTCAAGAAAGGAAAATGGAGAAGAAATATCCAGGTCTTTAGTTACAAGTACACAGTAGCTGTATGTTGCTACCATCTAGTTTAGAACATTACAGTTTATTGCTCTAGAAAAGCTGGGTGTAATCCTGGAGCTCATCTTCAAACAGCAATAGAAAGGCAGGGTTTCAAACCGTGCTGTTACCAAACTGAAGACTCATTTTAAACGAGACTGAATGAATTGTATTTTTTTTCTCCTAACAGTGTACAGTCTGCCATAAAAAATAGTCAGAGAAACTACAGCCAGAATATGAGGTGTCAATGGTCAAGCATATCCTCATTAGGAGGTGGCCAAGTGATATTTATTTAAAGTGTTATGCGCTATGAATTAAACATCTATTTTGTATCACCCAGTAAAATACCTGAACCTCATTTTGGCAGCTGTGCAAATTCTACCCCGACTGCACTGACGATTGACTGTACTTCCTTTGACTTCCACACAGTCTCTCTCCTCGTTTTAAGAGAAAAATCTCAAAGTCAAGAATGCCAAAAATGCAAACATTTGTGTATCAGCCCGCAGCATGCACAGGGAGGACGCAAGCAGATCACCCCTCAAGACATCATCTGTGTTAAGGTCTCAGATGGAATTACAGCGTGATAATTAAAGTCATTGAGGACTCTGCAACCTCATCCTGTAAGAGTGACTCTTCCAAAAGTTTAGATTTGGGAACACGGACATTCCACTCCTGGATCAGTGGCTTAAACAGAGACCATATTAAACATCATCCTGGAGATCTGGCCATTAGTTCCTTTTTCCCCCGAGGAGATGAGAAGCCTCACAGGTTTTAGTATCATATAATAGAATCATAGAAACATTTAGGTTGGGAAAGACCCTTAGGATCATCGAGTCCAGTTCATTTTGGCCAGATACTCGCCACAGATCCTCCTGCCCAAGGTGGATGACAGACTGCAAGAAACTCTTGTCAGCCTGCTATTAATATTTACCCAGTCTGGAGAGTGTTTTGGCATGGTTTTAACAGGGTTGCAAGATTTATTCCATTTCAAATGCTCTTTGGACCATAAAGCAGAGCAGTGCTGCCGTGTGTCACTGTTTCATTCAATCAGCAGCAGAAACATGCCACTTTTTCCACCTCAGAACAGGCCCAAAGGGCAGAATTAGCCCCTGCTACCCGAGGGACCGCGACAGCGGATGACAAACTAGTCGATACAAGACTTCTAACAACCAGCAACTGAAATAGGAGCTGTTGACACCTACTTCTCTTGGGCACAGCAAATTCAAAAGGCACGTTTTGACAGACCAACATTACTTCGGCGCCTGGTGTGGAAAAGAATTGTCACCACATGTACAGCCCATCGTAGGGTGGTTTATGATGAAGCAGAAAGGAGCAGGATGTTCTTAAAAAGCACAGGAGTGGGTTTCAAGAGAGACTGCTGGGATCTGCTTTGTTTTCTTTAATTGAATGAGCATTAGCTTAAGAAGAAAAACCATTTCAAAAGTCCTAGCCACAAACCTGGTCACTAGGTGTGGGTAGTTATTACCTGACAATATGGAAACGGGCTTTCGTTGTTGATTGGAAGGTGTAATGAGGTCCAGGAGCCGAAAACAGGGGCAATGCACTGTGAAAGTGGCTAAACTTTTGAACAGCTTCACTAAAAATGGAGAGAGAGGGCAAGATGATACACTGCTGCCCAGCTACTCAGACTTCAGAGATAAAAACATTCTTTTTTTTTTTTTTTTAAAATATATATAGATACACTTTTAAGTTTCTGGAAGCTGTTCCATGGCCTCTGTGCACAGAGCATCCCAGCTGCTTAGATGTGACCATCCTGTCTGGACCAGAATACCCAAGTTCTCCATATAGTTCAGTAATTTACAGCACTGCCTTTTATCTTGTTCAGCTTGTTCCCACCACTCACAGCACTGTGTTAATGAAGTTTTATTACTAGGTCTGGTATTTGGGAGCTTCAGCAGCTGTCTGCCAGGACCAAGGAAGGTTTGGTGGTGTTAAATGTATTTGTGGTGCAGAAGATATGGGTGGAGGAGGTCTGAGGGGCACAGGCATTCTGACAAGTTGCTGAGCATCTCCCAGCAGACCAAGTCTGATATAAGACACAGTCCTTTCTTCTAAGGGCTCTGGCTACTTACCCATGCTGAAGGTCACCACTGGTCACCCAAGCTGGTGTCAGGAATAATTCCTATCCCAGGACAGACAGGAGAATAAATCCTTCCCCCAGAGTGCTCTCCTCCTGCACCAGGGGATATGCCTCTCTCTTGGGACCACTTAAGTACCTCTCTCCTAATCAATCATCTGTCTGTGGAGAAGATCAGGAATTAACCTCTCCCTTGTCTCTCCCAAGTAAAAATTGGATTAGGCTGAAATTCTTGAGCTAATACAGAGCTACCTGGGGAAAACCTAAGAGCCTTCGATGCACGAAAGACCCAACAAGCACAGTCTGAGAGGGGACAGGACAAAGTGCCCTGTAAGCTACAACTCTTAAGCTCAAGCACCTCCTGCTTTTCCAATTGCTCATGCTCCCTGCTGAAAAAGCAGCCGCAGAGCCGTGGCTGCAAGGCTGCAGCGTGGAGACCTGCTCTGCCTCCCTCCCCTGGTGCCAACTGCCAGCATCCCGTTCCACAAGGAGTAAGGGCACGGCAGCAGCCAGCTCTGGGCACCGCCGCACGCCGTGCCTCGTGGAAAAACCATTGTGGAGCGCTGTGCAAAGCCAGATAAACGCTGCCAAGAGGCAGCTGAAAGCAGCCGCTGTCTCCCCATCAACGTGGACGGGTGACTGCCACCGACCTGCGAGGACACTGTAGTCCTCCAGACACTGGCAAAGCCCGTGGCACGTTTAATGCCACCTCGGTGATGACACCGGTTTGAAGCGATCCAAACCTCAGCCCCAGAGGAGGAGGATTTGAGAGCAGGAACTCCAAGTTAAGCTGTGGGCGCAAAAAACGACTTGGGATTAAGAAGCATTTTGCTTTGCTTAGACTATTACCCTGGGTGGAGTGCAGCAGCTGGCCCAGATATCCCTGAAAGGCACTTTGCTCTGCAGTACAGCTGTATCCTCTGAGTTTTGCCACTGCTGGAGACCAAAAAAACTCCTTGTTTGATTTTAAAAGAGCAGCGGACAGGGAACGCTGACTCAGGATTTTAGTTGGCCACCCCCTCCCACCATGCCCCACCACATCCCAGTAGAGCTAGAAATGTGCTGCGTTCCCACACCCAAAGCAAGGGGATAAGGAAATAGGATTCTTTGGGCTCTTCCAACAGATAGCAGGAGACAGCGAGAATCTATCTGTATCAGTGCAATGCACCAAGACTCAGTGAACTGTCCTTAAAACGCAGCCTGATTTGGGTCCAGAGAAAAGCAGCATTCTCCACCATTTTCCACCCCTCTCTGGCAAGACCTGCCAGCAGGGCACGGTGCCTCGGCTC
>VWZY01005360.1:193136-227047 GCA_013399075.1 Chloroceryle aenea
CCCCCCTTTTTTTTTTTTTAAAGAAAAAGGAAGATGCTGACATGGGAAGTGACCACCCAGGCTTTCAAAGCACTGCAGGAGGCCAAAAAGGAAAGTCACCCATCAAGCTGCTCGTTATCCTGATGTGTGTTTAGAGGAAAGGCAGTTCCCACCATCAGTCCTATTTACCACAGGCTGTAATTCTGCCTGGACAGCAGGACCAGCTCCCGGGGTGCCGCTCCAGTTGCGCACAAATGCTTCTGAGGCAGTATTTAAAATTAACTGGAGACAGGTTTTGGGGTCTCCCTCCTGCAAACATTTGATGCCCATGTGGCCAGTATCAGTCTGAATGCCATCCCACAACACTTGCCAGTGCAGAATACGCAAACACCCAGCCTGACTGCGTCAGGGTGCTAAGAGGGTGACAGACCCATAACTTTTAACGCCTCAGCCTCTATGTCAAGATCACAAGCTCCAAGAACAAGTGCAATGTGACTTGGCGCGAACAGGGTTGAGATGACACGTATAAGGATGATGAAGGCTTCAATCTCTTCTGAAAATCTTTGCCATAGGAAGCCAACGAGAAGGAACGTTTGGCTCGCAGCCATATTATTTGTTTTAGTTTATTATGCATAGCACAATGCGCACAGTAACAAGTCTGTGTCAAGACGCGGCCCATCAAATGTGTTGAAAACATTTACTGGGCCATTAGCAATGAAAAGTTCCCTGGTCTTGTGTTGAATAGATAGAGGTTTACCACACGCAACTCAAATTTAAGTGTGTTGCCCAATTTGCAGCCAACAGCCACAAGTCTCAAAGGTTTTATGAGCAAGCAACTTGGACTCCTCCTCTTAGATGCACAGGAGCAGCTTCAACTGGAGTTGTGTTCACACACCCAACAGGCAACTGCTGATTGCAAAAGGACTGCAAAAGGGTTGCACTTTCTAGCGGTTTACCAAACGGTAAACTTCGGTTCAAAGGCCATTTCAGAAGCTTCAGTAACTGTAACAGAACAAATGAGACAGGGAGGGACCTCTGCAAATTGTCTAGCCTCACCATTCTGCTCAAAACAGGGCAGCTTGAGCAGTTTGCGCGGGGTCCTGCCCTGTTGGGTGTTGATTTGTCTCCACAGCCTCTCTGGGCATTTGGTTCTGGTGTCTGACCACCCTCACAGTAACAAAGTCTTCTCTTGTGTTTAAATGTAAGTTCCCCTATGCCTGTTTGGACCCACTGCACCTCAGCCACTGAGCACCACTGAGAAGACGCTGGCTCCATCTTCCTTACAACCCTATCAGGTATTCCTATATGTTCATTAGATCCCCTTGAGCCTCCTTCTCCAGGCTGAACAGTCCCAGCTCGTTCCACCTCTCCCTGTAGACCAGATGCTCCAGTCTTTACACTCTTCATGAGTCCCAGCACTGGATTAACTCCAATATATCTGTGTCTCACTGGTACTGGGGAGCCCAGCACTGGGCTCCAGATGTGCCTCACCAGGGCTGGGCTGAGGCAAAGAACCACCNCAAAGTCTTCTCTTGTGTTTAAATGTAAGTTCCCCTATGCCTGTTTGGACCCACTGCACCTCAGCCACTGAGCACCACTGAGAAGAGGCTGGCTCCATCTCCCTTACCACCCTATCAGGTATTCCTGTATGTTCATTAGATCCCCTTGAGCCTCCTTCTCCAGGCTGAACAGCCCCAGCTCTTTCCACCTCTCCCCGTAAGCCAGATGCTCCAGTCTTTACACCCTTCATGAGTCCCAGCACTGGATTAACTCCAATATATCTGTGTCTCACTGGTACTGGTGAGCCCAGCACTGGGCTCCAGATGTGCCTCACCAGGGCTGGGCTGAGGCAAAGAACCACCCCCCTTTGCCCTGATGGCAACAGCCTGCCCACCACGTCCCAGGATGCTGTTGGCCACCATTGACACAAGATTGCACTGATGTCTCACGTGCAACTCGTTGCCCACCAGGACCCCACATCCCTTGTCTTCAATGCTGCTTGGCAGCCAGTCAGTCCCCAACCTGTAGAAACTCACTAAGCAACTGGACTCCTTTCAGATCAACTCCCTCCACGCCTCGGTCCTCACTTGCACTCCAGTAGCCAGAAAATGCCAACGCAAACCGCTGACTCGCCAAGCGCACCTGGCAAAGCCCCAAGGCTGCCCAGAGCCTCGTCCCCTGCACTGGAGGTGATGGAAAAGGCCACCAGCTCAGACACCTGGAAGGTCCTTTTCTCAGGGTGAGCCAAGCACAATGGTCAGATATGGATCTGAAAATCAGCCTAGCAGCGTAAATCAGCATCACTGAACTGGCTTTGACCCACTGAAGGGAGAGCACGTGAGGAAGCAACAACGTAACCACAGCATTAGTGCAGCAATTACTGGGTTGAGACTTAAAAGAAAATAAAAAGGTAACAAAGAGCAGACCAGTCAAATCAAAGCTTGAGACAGCACATTAGAAAAGGAAAAAGAAATCAACCCAACAAACCTCAACCAACCTGAAAATTGTCTCACTTCAAATCTGCATTCTTCTGGACACAAAAGAGTTAAAGCCATGAGCAGCTCTGACTTAACAGATGCTCAGCTCCTTCGGCCAGAGTGCAGAGCACCAGGCTGATCAAGAGAGGAAATCTGGAAGCAGCTCTCCCAGGGGTGAAGTTGAATTGCACATGTCCATGATCTGATTTCAAGCTGCATGTGTAACAAAATTAAAAGGGGAGGCGGGAAATCAAGTTAATTTTACCAAAGCCTAATTGGGAAGGGAAGCCAAACAAACTACATCTCTCCTTCTCCTTTCAGTAAAAGCTCCCCTCTGCCAAAGCCTTAACATCTTGTAAGTGCACGCCAGCAAATCCATTTAAAGCTCAAACACAGAATTTTATTCTTCTGTGCCCGCACAGCAAAAGGGATCATTCTTCCTTTGTTGTGCTGGAAGGATTTGGGCTGAAAACTGGCAAGAATCAAAATTTTAAAGCTGGGTCACTACCTCCCTCCACCCTCCCCCAGCCTTTTCATCCTGGTAGGGTCTCAGTAGCAACCTTCAGTTTCAGTCAAAGGAAATTAGGGAGAAGTTCAGGAGCAGCCTAGTGAGAAAATCAGAAGTGGTACCTTTAGTGCTCACCAAGAAAGACTTTCATGGAGTTACCACAGGAATTAATCCTTATATTAATAGTTAAAGCATGAATAAAGGATGGACTTGGGAAGAAATGATCGGGTGAGGAGTGCTACCAGTTTGTCACTGTAATGTACTAACTGTAACTAAAAGAGAGAAAGACTGAGACCCCCTAAAGAAACTGCTGTCTGGCTGACAAGGTGAGCTCAAAACCAGAACCACTTTCTTCCCCTACACATCTTTGAGCGAGCAGCACAGCCTACCTAGATTTTTACACACCAACACCACAGAGCACCCTTAAGCAAACCATGTAAATTACGAGGCAACGGGATGCAAAGAAAAGGGTTTCTTTCCAAGTTCTGCAGGGTTGTTCTGAGTAAAGTTTGGCACCGCACCAAAGTCCTTAAAAAAAAAAAAAGTAAAAAAAAGAAAAGCAGGAAGGTGTCGGACCACATTTTAAACTGTATCTTAACATTTCAGACATCCCTTTCGGATCATTGCTTCACAGCAAGTCTGAACACGGTACCTTCTGAAATGAAGTTGGGTAAACCTCAAACAGCCACAGAAGCCAGACCTTAAAGGGACACAGTTCCCTCTGCAGCAAGGATGACGAAACCCAGCCAAGGGAGGCAGCGAGCAGCAAGAGCTGCGGAGGGCTGCACCCACATGCTTTCAGTCAGCTCCCTTTCGCTCAGCTCTCTTTCACCCCAAGAGAATCCGACTGCTTTCAGTAAGACAAAAAACCCAACCTAAGAGCCGTGTCACGGCAAGCGCGCTAAAAAATAACGGGTCGTGCAAGATGCACACCCACCAGAAAGAGGGGGTCGAAAGTCTCCCTTTAAAACCCAGTATTTCAAGAGAGCTTGCAGATCTCCATACCACTCCATGCAGGAACTGTGATCTTTGGTCTTCTTTTCCCTGCCAATTTTCCTCAGTCTTTTGTGTTGTGGTTTTTTTGTTAGGTTTTTTTTTTTAAAGGAAGAAAACCGTACACCAAATGCTGCATTTATAAACCTTGGGCATTTATTCCCTGCTCTACCAGGCTGTTATAAGGCTTCTTCTAGATTCATTCTTAAACCATATTAAACATTTGGAATACCTCCCACGAGAGGGAAGAGCACACAGCTTCTGGTCCATTCACAGACAGCTTAGAAGTGGGAAAAAACCTGTAAGCAGCCACTTGGATATTAAGGAACAGGCCAGGGAGCAGAACACCTTATTCCCTTTAACTCACAACAGAAGGTGAATGTGTCCTTTGAAACAACCTGAATTCTGGAGTTTGCATGGCAGCTTTGAGATGTGCACTCAGCTTTCTAAGGAAAGAAAGAAGATTTTTAGCTCTTATGGAGAAGAGTCCAGGTTAAAGTGAATAATGAAATGCCTCAAACCGTCAGGTTACAGAGTACTGAAGTTTGGGGGAGCACACATGGAAAGCACAGGAAGACTAACAGCTAATAAGAGAGCTCTCCACCTCCAATTTCCTAAAGCTGGTGTCCTGAGTGCTGCTACGACAGCAAAAATAACAAGTCTCTTCCCTCCCTTTTCCCTGTTAGCAACAGCTATAAATGTCATCAACAGTACCAGCAGGAAATCTCCACAGAGGGTAGGATGTGAAGAAATAAGATGCTTGCTTGTTTTAGAAACCATTAAATTTGCCATTTCCACTGGACTCCTACAGTCACCTCTTCCTGAGAAGTTCATGGAGTCAAAAAATAAAAAAGCCATCCTAGCAGAAAGAGAAACAGCTTCTGCAGGCAGCAGAGGATCAAGCGGCGATGGTCTTGCCCATCTCCTGCAGAGTATTCCAAGTCTGATGGGATCACAATGGCCAAGACAGGCAGTGGAAGCAAATTCCTCTGGGTCAAGAGGTTCTGAAACTGCATAGTAAGCTTTCTGTCCTCACCAAAAAAAACAACAAAATTCAAGATGATTTCACAGGAAAGACCGCACAGCCCAAAGGATCCCTGCTCTCAAATTCCCATGAGGAGTCTCCGTGTTCTGTCTAGATGCCTAAGAGGAAGGAGCAATTTTCTGGAAATCTGTTCTTTTCCACCTTTAAACAGATACTCAGCCCCACGGAATTCAGTCTACTACTATTTTTCCTCAGAGATACTGAATAACATTTACAAAACCCTTCATATTTAACTTGCAAGCTTGCTTGGAACCGTGAGCCATCAGGACACAGAAGGGCCAGAGATAGTTTCAAGTATTTCTCTTTAGGGGACCAAACAAAGCAACCAAGTACACGAGAAGCACAAGTCCTAATTCTAGCAAATGACCTTTTGAAGCCAAACCTACTGCTGGAAAACAGCAGCACTCAGAAGAGGCCTGTGCAAGCAGCATGAGAAAAATCAAGACGCCTCCTCCAGCTTCTTCAAATCCAAACCTTTTTAGATCCCAACTTGCTGCAGTCACGTGGTGTTTCCCCCGATGGTGGGATACAAGTCTTAAGCCTTGCAGACCAAGTAGAGGTATTTACAGCCTAGCAACACCCAGACTGACTTGAAATGCCTCAGCTCAGGGAAGGAAGCTTACTGCAAACATATGAACTGCCACAATTCCTTTGTTTCTTGTACCTTCCTACTCAGGCCTGTGCTTTTAGACCACCCTACAGATGAATAAATTTCAGGTAGCCAAATCCAGCTAATGCCTTGAAATCAGCAGGTTAAAAAACATCAGTTGAGCTGTCTCATACGGCACATATTCTGGTACACTGTCACTTTGACAAAGATTGCTTGTTAAGATAAAAATAAAGCAGGAGCCAGCTCTTTGCAGGGTGTTTCATTCTCCTGCAGCACATTTATGGAAGGGAACAAACCCAGAGCTGCACTAACCTTTCCACGTGCCTCCTTCCCTTTGCAAGTATGACCAAACACATTTTGTTTTAAAGGTCACAATTTGTCATGAGAATGTTAATGGCTTCACAATCCTTGAAGGAGCACCTTTAGGTCTCACTTACAGAAAGGATTTGAGAAACAGTGGTCAAGAAAATGATGATTTCTTAGCTAATATTAAAAAGCCAAGAGCCAAGAACCCGAACACTGCACAGTATCGGTGTGTTTGGACAGAGGGGACCCCCACCCCCTCCCCAGCACTGCCCTTCTCCCCACCAGTGACAGAGTCAGAGCAGCTCCAGCCCTGCAGGAAGCTGGACTTGCATCCCTTGCACAACACATCCGCAGTATTTGGGGAGCTATTGCATTGATGTGCCTGTCCTGGAGGGATTCTCAAGTCTGCTGGCAGCAAACACTAATCAGGGCACAAGCACCTCGGAAAGCAGGAGAGTAACTGGTGCTGTGTTGCATTAGGAGCTGCTGCCTATGGCCATGTTTTAGTGCTTCCAACAGACAGGAGCCTGCAGCTATCTAGTGGAAAATACAGCGTTCGAGGAGTCTGGTGGGGAACAGCACTAAATAAAGGAAAGATCTCTGCAGAAATGCATGACAAGAGCTGCAGGTAACACTAGATGATGATGCAGCAGAAGCTCCAGTAACTGAAAAGCCCGGCTCCATTACAAGGGAGAAAAGCAAAGCAAGCATCTGCTGCAGGACTGGTGTTTAAACAGACACTACCCAGACTTCAAAATGAGAGACTTTTTCAATAACTGAAACATTAAAGGCTCTTGTACTGTCCATACTATTTTACAACCCACTTAAAAAAAGCTGGATAGCATTTCCAAACGCATCTTCATGATTTAAAGGCTGTTCAGAAGTGTTATGGAAACCTGCCTAATTCTCCTAGACAGTTTTGACAAATCCAAACCAGTGTGTTTAAAAGTTTAGCGAGGAAACATTTTTCAGGAGTTGTAATACCTTTTATTAGACCAACAGATACAAACAAGGAGCCCAGGGGGCTGGGAGGGCGAAGAGACTGACAAGCTTTCAGAATCTAAGTTGTCTTTTCCAGTCTGAAGAAAGGCTGTTGGCCTGAAAACCTTTCCGCTCAGACTAAATAATATTAAAAAAAATAAAAAAAGAAAGAGAAACTTGGCTCCTTCACTAAACCTCACTTCATTTGTATCCTTAAACTGTCAAGGCTTCAGAGTTACTTCGTTAAATGATGAATACACCTTTGGACAGTGTATTTGAATACAATAAAAGGTTTGCAAATCCTTTCTTTACACAAGGAGAAAAGTTAAATCCACAGAGGCAAGGTGCACAATGTCATCTCTCACCAAGCTTTGCTTCCCTGTCCCACACCATAGTGTCACCCCCAATATCCTTCACCAGCATGGATTAGACCAGATGAGTCTCAAACCTCATCTGTTCACGTGCTTGACTGTCAACCCCTGCAAAAGTTGCTTACCAGCAACGTAACCAATGAGCACCAAGAAGATGCGTGTTCCTCCAGGCTTTCTTTTTGAAAGCTTCACAGAAAGAGCCCTTTTTTGTTGCCTTGGAGCTAGGATGGGTTGGGAGGAAGCAGTGCTTGTCACAGCGCGCACGTGGACTGCTGTTCCCAGAGAGGATGAGAGAGGGAATGCGCAAAAAGTCATTCTGGAGTCGTGTTGGGAGAAACACGACCTCAGTGTCACGTTCCTCTGGAATTTCCTTGCTGCACCTGGGGACTGCAGCGTGTGGGGGCAGATGTTTGAATAGCTGCAATCTAATCACCACCAGGGACAGCTAGTGGTTCTTTTATGAGCTGTATGGAGGATAGGAGAAGCTGGATAGGAGACATGAGAAGCTCACAAGGATCTCCACCAAAGGTCACTTGTAAAGGTTTGGCATGTTCTGGGAGGGTTGCATTGTACAGCCACCACCAAAGAGATGCTCTACTGGCAGGAATGCAGGTACATCCTCTTGGCCAATCCCTCCTAGAATTTGGACACCTTACCCAAGGAAAGCAACTGGTGGTACCATCAGGAGATCCCCTGAACAATGAGCTGTGGTTGGATAGCTCAAGCAGCAAGACGGCAAAACAACGTCAGCCCCGTGACAACTGGCTTCTGCGATTTCTCAGATGAAGGAGCAGAGACCACAGCAAGCTAGGGCTGAGGGACAGAGAAGGAAACCCAGGACTGCGCCCATCCTTCTGTCTGGTCTCACACCCATGCAGTTCTCAGAAGAGAGTTTGATCTCCTTGCCAAGCAGCCGCTTCTGCTTCCAAGCCCGGACGCAGAGAGGCTGCCCAGCGTGACGCGGACGGTCAGGCACTCCGCCTGACTGCGTGCCACACAAAGCCAGCAAGGACCACAGCACGCCAGTCCTGGCAAAAAGACATGGCTGGAGCAGACAGAGCTCTGAGAAACACCTCTGAAGGTCCTCACCAGTATGTTCACAAGCACACACCAGAAGGGCCCGACGGGCGAGCGCTAGCGACGCTGGAAAGCTGTGCCAGGTAGAGACAATCTGCAGTTAAGGCTTACCACTGGTAAATGCTTGGAAGACAACCACAAATAAAAGAAATTGAGGTATTTTAAACACCAGCTCCCTCACTCCTCCCTTAAAAAATAGGAGCCAAAACCAAGTCCAAATATGAGGACCTAGAGGCTAATCCAGTACCTTAAATAAGAGTGGTCAATTTTGCATCTGACTAGTATTTTAGCATTGTATTAAATGATATTATAGGTATTCTTTTGCTGTAGCCCTTAGCAAAAAAAAGCCTTAAATAGATGCCTGAGGTCTTTTGGGCTGTTATTAACTGCAGAGCCTTTGAAACACACACCCTGCAGGGATCTCTGTGCACATACCCAATTACGTACGTTTCTATTTCCAAAGTTTTTTCCTGATAAGTGTCTGGAATAATCTGAAATTTCTGCAGCACACTGAGCTCCTGGGATGAATTTAAATGAGCATCTCCAGCATTTTATGAACAATCCCATATAAAGAGGAAAACTAAAAGACAAGGTCTATTGTCCAAAACAGGTTCTAGGCAATGGAATCGTGGAATGGAAAGTGGACAGGTATAGGAAACTGCTCTCCCATGCATCTAATAAGTCAGATGAAAGACACTAAGCAGGAAAACAGATTGGGCAGAGTTATCTCTAACCTGCTGGAGAGCAGGAGAGCAGGGGAGCAGTCAGAAATACAGAAATACAGTCAGAAACAGCCACTGCCAGGAAGAAAAGGCTTCTTTTATTGTCACGTAGGCAGAACCTGAGATCATGTGCTGGAGTCAGAGAAGGGTGAAATAAAATAAAGAGGGAAAGAAAAACAAAACAAAAGCAACAAAAAGAACATGTCAAAAGATACTTTATGACAATGGATCCTGAGCCAACTGTACAAGAAGGACTTGCAGGCAGCAGACAGCTCTGCCAGACAGCTGTGAGAACTTCACGTTCATCACACAACCACCCTCAGCTCCAGTCACCACTCCCAGTGCTACTCCAAGAAAGATTTGCTCAAAATCTGCAAGTTCAAGACAATTCTGGTTATAATTTATAGTCACAGAACAGCCAAAGGCTCCCTCTAACCCCAGATGAGAAACCATCAGGCTTGGTAAAAATATCAAAAGAAAAAAAAAACAACCAAGAAAATATAAACACACACAAAAAAAGCAACCTCTCTCCAACCTCCAAACTTAGGAAAGCACAAGGAAGGTGACACATAACAGGTAAGTACAAGGCAGAGTGGAGAGCACGAGGCAAAAGGTGAGGTTGTACCTCAGCATCTCAGGGCAGTGGTATCAGCAAACCAACCACACGCTCTGGAAAGGACATACAGATGAAGCAGGGCTGCAGGCTGCTAATAAACAGATGAAATTGAGGAAATAAGGATTCTTCCAGCATACTTTAACACAATGGTCTTGCAGACTGACCATGTTAAGTGCACACACACAGCCCTGCTGCTCACAAAGCTGGAGTCAATGGAAAAAAAGAAACAAACCCCAAGTGATTTTCCTTAAGCCTGACCCTCCAGAGATAGAGCATCACGTGCTACTGCCCCAAGCTTTGCATTGCAGCTGTGGCAAAACACTAAGGACAGAGGAAAGACCCTTGTGGGGGGGAGAACTGTTTGAGGGGTGCGTAGGCTGATGGTTTACTGGTGAAAGGTGATGCATTTGACCACTACAGCTTACAAATGGGAAATATTTATGGAATGAGCAGTGCATTAGCATGTCTTTATTTGCCATGGTTAAATGAGGCTTCTGAGAGTCCTCCCTCATGCTGTGGACATTTGTTTCATTGCATAAGACTCTGTGCTCTGGTTTAGGATTAAACTGTCATAGGGGGATTTACTGATTTAACTGAATACTTGCTTTCCGAGAGAGAAATTCCATTTGTCTGCTTCTCAGCTCTAGCTAGCCATCGATACAAGCCAATTTCAATTCAGGTTTCCTGAATGCCTGGATTAAAAGAAAAAGGTGAGAATATAAAAACATTTCTCCATGAAAAAAAGAGAAAAACCAGCCAAGACAACAAGAAAACTAACAAAATAATCAAGCAATGTTAAAAAAAACAGCATACAGGGCTTCCTAAAGATACTGAGGAGTTTACTATTTCCAGCTTCCTCAAACACACAAACTGGTCAGAGTCTGACATGCAGAAGGGACTATTGCAGGCCTGCCTCTTGTCTGCTGTCCAAACTTGTTGGATCTTCTGAGTAGCTGCAGAATGGGAATGAGGTAGAAGCTTTAGTAGCACAGCCTTTGCTGCCCGGGGGAAGATGAACACCCATAAAGCAGAGGAAGGCAAGCTCCATCTCAATAGAGCTAATCAGATCGACAATTACTTGCCATAGTGTCATCGTGTTCAAGCATAAACTTGCTTATCATTCTGCTTAAGATACAGAATAGGCAAAGCACTGCAGCAAAAAATCCCTTTTCCACGTTTGACTCTGTTGTGGGAGCTTTAATCCTGAATTGGAAAAAAAAACTAGAAAAGGACAATTTGTAGTTTCATTCTGTACTTAAAAGTCCAGCATTTCAAAAACTCTGTTGGACTGCACATGTTAGGAAAACGAGGGGATTCTTTTGCTATTTCCCTTTTCAGAAGGCAAAGAGAAGATGATTTGAATTATCAGAGGTAGAAAGAAGTCCACAAGGGTTTATACTCCTTACCTACTGATATAAATGACATCTAAGTGCCTACACAATTGGTGGAAAATTATTTAACTACTACAGGAGTGTTCACAGAAGCCTTTTCCTCTGTAAAAAAAGCTAATTAAATGTGACCTGTTGGTTTAAAACTAAATACTTATGCTGACTCACGCCGAGGAAATCACTTTCTGAAGAGCTGTCAAGGTCAGGGAGCCAGGGTGGAAGTGCCCCACTTCTCTGGCCTTGACAGCACTTAAGGGGTATCTAGTTTTTTAATGAGTCACCATTTCAAGTGAGATTGGTTCAGCAGGTCAGGTCGTTTTGCTGCTTTGGGGTAAGTGAGGTGGGTTTGGGAGCTGCCTGAGCCTATTTAAGATGTAGCAGATGCTGCTAAACGGGGCCCATCTTCCTTCTCCCAGCACTGGCACTTGAACCTGGGGGCACAGCCAGCTCAGAGAGCTGAGCTGGCTGAAACCTCATCAATTGGTGTGATAACGACCAAACGTTTTCTCTGACACTGGCTGCACTCCTCACATGTGTCTGCTGTTTCAGAAGTACCTTCATCTCAACGTCACCCGCACACAAGAGGGAGGCCAGGTCGTACACAAGTGGGTTTCCAAGGGGTGATGGGTGTGAGGAGGTGGCTCTTCCCCTGGCAGGGCCAAGCCAGCAGGTGGGAAGCGCTGTCCTCCCACATCCACCTTGCCCCTGCTGACACCAGTTGGGATTTTCCAACTGGCCAAAGGGCCAAACCCCAGCGCTGCAGGTCAGGCACAGTTTAACCGGCCGTAGGACACTGTTCAAAACCTGGGAAGGTTTCTCCCAGGAGGCAGAAACAGCACAAATCTGGCCAAAACCTCCAAGAGGCAAAAAGCTCAATTCATCACTGTTACTGAGCACCAGGAAAATGAACAACTTAGTTCTTAAACCATTAGACTTCAGTAGGAAAAGCAGATGTGTCTTTTTGTCTTTCCCACCTGCACGCATCTAGCCCCCAGGCCACATTTCTTTAAGAAAGAATATTAACTCAAATGAAAAAAACCTCTTGGCTTCACATTGCATTGTTCAGGTGTTCCCTTTCTCCCCGCAGTGCCCTTTTGGAGTGCTGTAAAGGACAAGGCACGTTTAAAGAGAAGGAAGAGAAGATAAACGAGACGTGGCATTCTAATTAAAAGCAACCCAGTCCCATCTATAAATCGAAAGGTCAGTTGAACTTTCAATTGAAAGTTCATGTTCCCAGGACACAGAGGAGGTGGAAAGCCCAAGATTGGCCGGTGAAAACCAGGAGACAGCACGCACTCAGAACAACTTGGTCCCGGGTTTGGGCAATCATGCAGAATACTGCTTGCACAACCTGCCAAAGTCCAGTGAGCAGGTAAGAAATGAAGCCACTGCCTCAGCATTTCTTAGTGTTTCCCAAAACAGCAGGGTCCTTGGGTCTGTTTTGTCCAGGTAATCTTTTCCTTCAAAGCAAACAAGACACCCTTGCTAACAGAAGTGCTTTCATAAGGTGAAGATTGCTATGACTGGAATACACACATTTGTTCACACCTTTCTTCTCCCAATACCTAAAATAATCCCATATCACAAAGCATTAATCACTACCTTCAAAAACAAAGCACTAACCTTTATTAAAAGGGTTTAGGAAGGGCAATATTTGAAACTGCATTAAGCCAAGGGAAAGGAAACACGACAGATATAACCCTCTCCCACCAGCAATTACACAGGCTCTTCGTGGAAAAGACGCCCTTTACAATGTTTGCCCTACTTAGCATTAGCTCTCAATTAGTAAGAGGCAATGCTCCAGAGGATGGGAGGAATCCAAAGGAAAATATTAACCAGTAAGAGAGTCGAGGTTGAAGGCTCTTAAATGAGCTCGCCAGATCCTCCAGGTGGTAATAAGAGGAGGAGAAGAGGCTGAAGTAAAGCGAGTGCCACTTCTCAGCGCAGAGCTGAAGCAGTGTGAATCCACCAGGGCCAGAAAGAAGGCAGCACATAAGTCATTCGGGTGCAGGGAAAGATTGAAAAGCACCACAAATTCAGACCTGGGGAGAAATAAGTACATGGGAGATGATGACTCCAGGATGCAGAGCAGCAGTAGAAGTTTTAAAGGAGAAATGCTCTTTTAAGACACCAACATCACCGACAGTTCAAATGGCAGCAGTGACACAAACCCACCCTGGGGAGGGAAAGCTCTGCAGAGAGCCTATCGCTTAAACCTGGAGGAAGAAACCAAAAGGTGACACTGAGCTGGTAAAACCTTTCACTCATATTTCTCATGAAACAGAGAAGCTTAAAGTGCTGAGGAAAAAAGGTCAGAGGAACAGTTCATGTATTTCGTCTCGTTTCATCCCACTGACGCAGTTAAACCAGAGTTTACAAGCCAGCTGGCAAACAATCTGAACAACTCAGTAAGGCAGAGGCAGCACCAGAAGGAACTCAAGGATATAAACATATAGCAGCCACACTGTGTCGGATTAAAGCCCACCTGTCTAATGTCTTGTCTGACAGTGGGCAGTCGTGAATTCCTCCGAGAAGTGGCCAAGCAGCAGAGCAGACACAGGATGGTCCTTGCCCTGGCCAAGGTATGAGCTACTAAAATGCTTGGCTACTGATCATGAAGGGAGCAGTTAACAGTGTAACTAAGTTACACTTCTCTGATCCTAAGACAAGACACTATTTGGTTGTAACTTCCAGGGAAAAAAATAGATTTCCCAAGTGATTAATCATGAAGTCACTGAAAAAGTGGTTGAGGTGAACAGAAATGCCTAGAACATGGCACTCACTGGAGGATGTCTTTGGTTCTCCTTTGAGATTTAAAGGAGAGGAAAAGTAAAGTTTACAGACATCAACCCAACTCTCATTACTCTTTCCTATTACAAAAACTCCCTGTCCCACTCCATCTAGGAAATTTCAATTTTATGGCATGATTAGTCTTCCCCGTTAACTTTTCCCATCCATAGGTCAAAGCCCAGCAGGAAGATCTTTCAGGAATTTGTGCACACAGTTAAGACACACTCACAACTCAATTTACATGATAATGTGCACGAGATAACTTAATTTCTTCAATTGCCTACGTACCAAACCAGTCAGTTGTACAGAATTGACCACACAAACCTCAGCTGTGTTTCCATTTACACCTGCCTTGTAACATCTGAAAACCTGACAGTGCTCAAAACCACTTGGATTCATATTGGGTCTGCTCAATTGCTCTATAAATAATGGAAATATGATCAATAGTCTGCAGTTCTCAATTTCATTTACTGAAAAACAAATGTGAAAATAACTGAGTAGAACTAGAAGATTTGCAGTCAGAGCCAGTTTCACCAGCAAAAAATTCTTTTCAAAGGATAGATCCACGTTCAATACAATGTTGATACCAATCAGGGTTGCTTGTTCAGAAAACCCTGCTCTACAGATACAAAGTTCTTCAGACACTATTTGCATGTCTGAATTAACACATGGCAAGTGGTGCAGGGAAACCTCAACGTCTATATCTGGGGAGGGGGTTGCAGGAAAGCATTTCTTCAAGACATTAATGCTAGATATGCATTTCATGGAATAACTTCAGTGGTTTTACCTGTGTAATATTGCATTTCTCTCTTCCACTTAATTTACCTTCCAAACATCAACTCTAACATCCTAGTACTGCCACGACAGTGCTGCTCTCTCCCTCTGCCAACGGAGACAGCAGGCAGAAGAGAGAACAACCCGTAATAAAATCACTTCTCCTACCCCTCCAATGGCAAATCTTGCTCCCTAAGTTCCTAGTTCTTCCCAAGTCTCAGCACATACAAGTCCATATTGACATCTCCTACCACCAGCAGATCTTACATGGTTAATAAAACTCAAGACATTTTACAGCTTGACACCCCATTCCCCTTTCTTATGCATTTCAAAGGGAGATTCCAGGCTAGATAATGGTATAGCCCTGCAAAAGCCTAAGACACTGAGCTTTAATGTCATGCCAATCTTATGTACAGAACAGCTATTTTGGGCAATTACAGAAGTTGTAATAACGACTTTGGAGTCCCATGAAGTTGAGCCCACTCTAAGACACGTAGTCACGCAGGCAGAAGCTTTTTCAAAAGAGATTCCATTTGTTTTAATAAAATCCTGAACAAAATCATCCTTCAGAGCTTATTATTTTCTTGTAGTACTTGTACGTAGCCACACAGGGGATTTCTAACCTTAATCTTTAGCTGATGTAAATCAGCATTACCTTGCTACCTGACCAAGCCACATCCATTTACATCAGAGGAAAATTCAACCTTATGCCAGGTCTTACTTAGAAGTAGCTCTTGGAACTCATCCGTATTTCTCTTCCAGCAGAAATAAATTTTAAAAGAAACAAAAATCTTAAGTGTTATCTGACACAGCATTTGCTGCTTTGAACTGAGCTCTTTATTATACCAGAATTAATTTCCAATTGTGCATACATTAAAGGCAGTTCAATGCAAATTGATCAAGATGTGCCCATAGAAAGCTCAAGAGAAACGTTTCTACATATGAGGCTGTTTTCACACAAGGAACCAGAGACCACAACAAGCCCTTTTGCAGCAGGACAGGTGAAGGATGAAGGCCTTGGTGCAAGGCATGGGCACCAAGACTCCATGAAGTGGATCAGAGCCTGTTCATGAACCAGCTCTTGGAATACGTTTTAAGGCTCCAAACCTACAGAGCCATTATGGACAATGCTTTTACCCCCTGAAAAGCAGCACAAAGACCCACAAGCTCCCATTCACAGTGTCCCCTGTGTGTATTTTGTGCTGGTATGTGAATTTTGAGGTGTTGAAGCTTCACCCTTAGAGCTAGTTAGTGCGCTCCAGAGAGGAGAGAACTTTGCTCTCTTCCTGGGAGGGAACGGTCTGTTCTTCAAGCAGGTAAAAAGCAGTGAAAGCCAGCAAGAAATTAAATAAATTATTTTAAATAAAGGAAAGTATGATAAAATACTAAAAGCTCATTAGCTACTGTGCACCTCACTTTTCACTGACGTCGCTAGCACAGCCTCCACGTTTTCAAGCCCCTTCTGTTAAGCAGGCATGATTAATTCCCCTGCAGTTTTCCAAGCCTGCTTCTGCTTAGAAGCCAATTTAGCAATTAAATTAATCGTCAAATATTTCTTGCCAGAGAATAAAAATGGAGTTTCACCTCGCCTGGGCAAAACGCAATTCCCAAAGGATTTGTGAAGTTAATGAGTGGAACAGTTACCAAAAAATGTAAAAACTGGTAAATCAGACGGCCGAGCAAGAGACAGGAAGTGACAGATTTAAGAAAATACCTCTAAAGTAGAGGAAATGAGTCGTTCTTTAAGGAGAAATCATACATATAAAGCACATAAGACAGAGTATTCTTTGTAGACTTGACTGAAGAGGGAAAGAAAATGAAAATAAAGAAAAAGACACATCTTGAATAGCATTAAAAGCAAGACGGCTTCTGTGGTTAGCCCCATGTAGTTAAGATAGAAATCTCAGCAATTTTAAAAGCAGTGGCCAAAATCTGTAAAAGAAAAAGGGGAGGAGGGGAAGAGAAAAAAAGAAAAAGGCAACTAAGTGCACAGAGTGACTCAAGTGGACACATGGCTGCTCACATTAAGCAAAGGGAGTGTCTCTGTGCTGGGTCTACTCTGTGCATTGCAGGTAAAGTCCAGCTCCTCATGGATTAAAAGGAATTGGTTTTGGGTTTTTTTTAATATCATATGCATAGGCTGCTCCTGTGAGAGATGTGCTGAGAAAAGCCTTGGGTTGAGTTTCTACTTTAAGTTCTCCTTGACTGAGAGGCTTCTTCAGTGAGTGACAAACTGGAGCCCTTTGTTGTAGCAAAGGTGTTCAACGCACAGCTTGAGGAGTACCTCAAGATAAACCCTTATCACAGGCACCACAGGCAGCTCCCAAACTCACAACAGCACGAGCTGCCTGGCTGCACCCAGCGAGCTCAGATACCTCAGCAGCAGGTCTGGGAAGGGACTGGCAGTGATGCTGAGGAAGGTATTAAGAGCTTTGCTGAGTGACACTGACATTTGAAAAAGGAAGTTGAAGCTAAGTAGAACCTTGCTTATATGAAGTTAAGTCTTCCTTAAACACTGTTTTTTAAAGCCAGTTGCACTAATGCAGGAAATGTCATGTATAAAAGAGCTTTATCTGAGTGCAAACACCTTACAGAGTAAGTTTAACCTTCCAAATCGTGTGTTCATCCCTACAAAAGAACATTCATTGCCCAGACATGTTCAGCAAGGTTGTGCTGGGGTCGGGGAGGGGAGGATGCAAGGAAAAAAAAAAAAAAATCTTCACTTTACAACTGGAAAAGGCATTTCTAAGGATTTTCTGTACAGCTATAATGTTCTCTTCCGTTATAATGTTATCTCATTAAATATAAATTTACCTGGACCCAAGTCTTCACTTTGGGAATTATTTAAGACATCTTTCACTAGGTAGAGAAATTAGACCAATTAATAAACGTGTAAGCCTTCTGCCACAAGGATTTTCCCTGAAAGGGCTTTAACAGCAAATTTACCATGGAACTGTTTCAAGCAAGCTCACCGCCTGGTTTTCTTTGCCTATAAAGGCAGCAGCAGTTACACCGAGTCACAAAGCCTGCTGCTGTAATACATCACCCACCACAGCCTAACTGGCATGATAAAGTGTTTGCTCATGAGGGGATTGTGTGGCCAGCCCAAACAAAGACCACTTCATCTTGCATTTCCTAGAAATCTGGTGGGGGTTTTTTGTTGGTTTTTTATTTTTTTTCCCTTCAAAAGAAAGAAAAAAGCTCACATCCTGCACTGTGCCTATGGAGAGAGCTCTGGGAAGCCTGAGCCACTCCCCAGGCTTTGCTCTTCTCCCACAAAGCAGAGAGCTGCCTGCCTGCCCTTCCCTACAACTGCCCTGTGGCAGCCATCCCCTCTGTATGTCGTTCAGTTATAAATGAAATTATAATATAATCACTTGTGGGTTCATTACCGTTACCTGGAGACATTGCCAGCAGCTTCTTGAGCAGAGGAGATTTGCAGCAAACCCAAAGCAATCAAGACAGCAAGGTCATCTTCAGCACAGAGTGAGAAACAAAGCCTGGATGAGCCTCACATGTTATTTCACCCCTCATCCTCCTCATTTCCCCACTCCTCCCAATGGCTCCAGTTCCCAAGAAGATGCAGGAGAACACTGGGGAAGCATCTCCCCACCACCGACTGCAGTGCACCTTCTCCCTGTGGGGAGCAGAGTGCACACATACAGAAACTTCACATGCACATGTGCCAATCCCCAATTATTCCATCATTCTCCCACAAACAGAAGACAGAAACAAATAGAATGATCTATCATCCCCTCAAACTATTATTCTGCTACATTTGCTGTGGGTTAGGCAAGCGGGGATTTACCCACCCGCTCTGCGCAGCGCTGGCTCTGGTTTGAAATGGACAGCCCATGGAAGAGCGTGTCCCAGCACTCTATCTATGCCCTTATGTTTTAGCTCCCCTTCAGATCTTACGGATTTCCCACCTGTACTGACATGGCAACAGGTTTCCTAGGCTGTCCTGGCATGAACAGCAAGACCTCTCAGCCTTGACCTTCAACTGACATGCCAGTGGGCAGGGGGGAAGGGCTGTTTGGCCACCCAACACCGATCCTTCCTCTTGCCCTTTCTGGAGGCTGGTGTGACATCTGCTGTACCTCACACCCAGGAAGCTTGCCATGCCAGCCTGGTTAACCAGTACATCCAGGTCTCCACTCTCAAAGACTGAAGGACAGATGCCAAAAGCTGGCAACTTACAGCCAAGGCATAGGACAGAAGGCTGCAGCAGTCCCAGAGACACCAAATCTCCGAGAACCTGCTGGCCTGCTGGCCTGCCTCCACTAACGGCTGGGGTTTCCAGTGAGCATGGGCTCAACCCCAGCAGAGTTCCTACAGGGAACCCCTCCTTGATCCCATGGAAGAAGCGAGGTGGTTCTTTCTACTGTGCCTCCCTTAAATCCCTTGGCACATGAGCCTCCCATGGCAAAGGCTGGCACACACATCGCAGCGGACCAAACACAGAGAGGAACTCACTCTATCTGCTCCAATCTGTCACCTTCAGCCCGGGACCACTGTCAGGGAAAGACAAACAACCCAAAACTGGATCCTACATATTTATAAGCACAGCACTGTGGGCCAACACGGATACTAGCCTAGGAGGATATGGCACCAGCAACTCCTCTGGCAGAATGGGCTCAAATCCACCGGGCAACTGGATCTAAGAAGAATAAACTATCCCATGGTTTGAAACGTTATAGAAGACACAGGTTGAATGTTAATCAGAAAGAAAAAAGTACTGATCATCAACATATCAATGGGCTCAGTTTAGCTTTCAGTGCTCATTATTGTCTGGTGTTAGATGCAGGACTGAGTCTCTACAGATATTTCCAAGTTTCAAAGTTCTAGCTATGGGTTTATTCCCAAAGGCTGATGGAGGAGGGAGTGCAGCAACTCCACTTGAGGATTACAAAATATTTTAAAAAACCAACCCTGTGATAGCATCACCCAAGCAACAATGCTCAGGAGCAGGGTCTGGAATACTTAACAGTGATTCTGTTATATTCCAGCACACACAAGGACATGGACATTTCCTCTGGCTAATCACAGAGTGCCTGAGCATGCACAGTTCCATGAAAAGGGGCGTATTCCGATGTGTAGCAATCAGGGAGTCTAACCAGAATATTAGGAGATAGCCATATTTTGCTATTATTTACCATCAAGGCACCACAAGAACCACAGCAGCTCCTTTCTTCCGCATATAATCATCATATTGATAAAACTGGCACCAACCCCAAGCTGGACATGGCTTTTCTTTTGTCCCACCCCACAAAGAGAGGCACACACAAAGACAACCAGTGACGTTATATTGGCCGCCAAAGAAAACAAAATCCAAGCCACTGTCCTTCACTGCACAGTCTCTGCTTGGACAGGAAGAAAACATACTCTCAAAAGTCACTTTCAAACCTCATTTTTGGATCGAGTTGACTGCTTTGCATGGTAACTAGGCATGAAATTATACCAGCTACAATGCAGGCTGCTGGGTCTTTTTTCTGCTGGCCATCAGTCAGTTGCATGAGTGATCCCACTTAGATTTAGCTCGGGTGCCATGCCAGGACACGTCCCATCAGCATCACGCTTGTCACTTTAGTGCAGGATGGTTTTGCTGGCATGTCTCAGAGGGCATTGCTTTCCTGGCAGGTATTCCTCCTTGCCTAGGGGAGACAGACGTAAGGGAGTCCTATGTCTAGAAAAAATAAGATTATTGTAGCCCATCAGATATGATTTCCAGCATTAAAGATTAGAGCTGTGTGACAGCAAGAGCCAGGGAAAACAGCAGGTTGTTCCTTAGCTTGTACCTTGTGACATTTTACTGTTTACTTGCACTTACTTTAGACAGCATCTCTCTGTCCTCTGCCTGCCTGCACCGCACACCCAGCTCCTGTACTTTGAGTAAAGGAGCTGCCTGTGACGAAGGTGAAGCACATTTCAAGTTCACAGTGTCCTCACCCTCCTTAAGGAGACAGCTCCTTCAGCAACTGGAAGTGACTGCTTCTCCTCTACTCTCAACCTCAGCTTTTATCACTGTGCTGACCCTCTGCAAAGGTGAGCACGTGTGAAATGGGTCCCTGGTCTACACGTGGCAAAAAAATGGTTCACTTTGAGCAGCGGTTACAAAAGGAGCAACATCTGCTCCATAACTGCTCAGCAGAGCGTTGCACAAGAGCAGTTACTTCAGCCAGCTTGATATTGCAAACGCCAAAAGAATTTGGTTCCCTTGTATCTCTGCTCACAGGACCTCTGTTTAGAATATTTGAAATTACTTGGACTCCACCACACTAATAAGACCCCCCTGGGTTTCACTCTGGCTCTCCTGTTTTCATCACTTTTCACCTTCAGGAGGTTCTTCCTTGCTCCCCTCTGCTGACACAGAGTCTCATCTACACCCCTTCTAGCTCGACTCTATTAAGAAATCATCTCCAGTGAGAGCTCTGGGCCGTGGTCCAGAAAGGCTGATGGAGAACCCCAAGTTTGTCTCTGGAGGACTCGACTCTTCCAGCTTAACCTGTTCACTTTTTGATGCCCTCTAGGAACCAAAACAGACAATGCTGGGTATTTTTGCAACTTCTACCTGTGGCTTTTCTGCACCTAATTGGTGGAGAGGGGACATTTCCTGAGCCTGCTCTAGGAAAAGGCCCATTCCAGCGGAAAATTCTCCCCTCTCCCTTCTGAAAACAAGTCTGCTCCTGCCTCACCTCACTTCAGCCCTGACGGTGGAATTTTAATTGAAGTGACTGGTGAAAGAGGGGAGGGAAGGTGTGGTTTGGCTGCAGGACACACAGTCAGGACCTCTTATGCTCTACACCTTGCCCTGACAGTACCTCCTCCGTGCCCTGGGGATAACCCCGTGCCATGCAGGGAGAGCTGTCGTTCCACAGGGTGGAAGGAGCATGGGAAAGGTTTCCAAAGCGCTTTGATGATGAAGCACAAAATTCTAGACCTGAGGTAACAGTTCCCTCAATGTACTGGGAAATCGGGTTCCTCCGAGTTGCCCTGTGAGCAAGGTCAAAACCACACTTCTTTAAGCTGTCTGGAGAATGACAGCCACTCTAAAATTAAGTTGAAAAGTAACTTCTCACCCTCTTGTGAAAGAGGCCACAAAAAGCCTAAAATGCATCTTCAAAACCTAAAAACACCTTCAACAAGAAATACTCCCCAGAGAGGAGAGCAAGTACAGGCAGATGTTCACAAGCCAGAGCTGAGTGTGGGTGCCAGGGCCAGGGCAGGGCAGAGCTGCTGCTCTCGAGGGACAGGGACTTGGTGGTGGAACATATCATGGACCTGCCCCAAGACACCTTTTGCCACCAGAGTTCAATATTTATCCACACAAGCAGACATGGAGCAGGAGAGAATATCAACATCAATGCAAAAGAGCTCGACATGAAACAGGGCACATCCCTCTCGTGCTCTTTATCCCACGAGACCTATCGCATGGTAATTTGATGAAGTTTTTCCACAAAAGCTCTACTTTTGAGTCAAGAAGCCAGCAGTGACAGCATCAGAATGCTATTTGGGAATGGAACTGAAGAGCTGTCAGATAGCTCTGTGGGGTTAAAAAAAAAAACCAAAGAAATATAAAAACCCAATAAAACAACACAGAAAACCAAACACAGGAGCTGGGAGATGGCAAACCTTGAAGTGTCTGAAGGGCAAAGGAGGCAAAAGTCAGAGATTCAGAACTCACTGGGACTTTGTCACCTTACAGAGCCTCCTCTCCCCTCCTCCCTCCCTCCCCTATGTTTCAGAAGATGAGTGTGCATTTCTGGGCAGGACTGGTTTCGGCCAAGTCTCTTTGTGCAACCAGCGTGCGGATCTGTGCAGAGGGAAAAAAAACCACCCAAAAAACAAACTAACAACAAAAATATCAAGGGGGGAGGGGAAAGATGGGGAAATTAATCCAGAGGCTGCAATAAAGTTCAAAAACTTTAGGAAGTCAGGGTTTTTTTCCCCAGTTGTAAAGTGCCCCATGAAGGATGAGGGTTGCCCCGCACTGGTGCGCACGCTGACTTTCAAGCCAGGTCTGTCTCTGAAGCAGAAATTCAAGACACTTTTCCCCAGAGAAAGTTCTATTGTCCTGCATTCCCCTTGCCAAATTCAGATATTTAATTCCAAGTGTGAAACAGAAGGATTCCAGTCCTGCTTTTAAAGGGAGAATCTCCAGGCTACCGCTCCATCACATAACTTAACACCAGCTTTGTTCAGGGCAGGACACAGCACAGCTCCCTATCCTCAAAAGGAAAGGGAGGCAACATATAAACAACCTATCACTGTACATCCCAGCCCCAGAGCCTGCATACCTCCAACAGTAACCAGTGCTAACAGTCTGAGGCACCTCGACAGATGTATAGCCAAGCAGCTATAAAAGAGCCTTTGTGCTGGCTGAACAGAAACAAGGCATTTTCTGTACGGAGACGGCCTTGACCACCTAGCAGAATAAACGGGGTTACACATTTCACACTTCCCCTGCACCAGGAACCGCCGGGGCAGATGGCACAAAGCAGACGCCGTGGGCTGGAAAAATGACCCGTTGGCTTCTGCGGAGTCGCGCCAGGGATCTGGAGGAGCCACATTACAACTGGGAGGAGGATGACATTGCTCTCACCTTCCTCGCTTGCAGTTCCCGGATCGGAACCGCACCGTGGGATTTAACGGCGAGTGGATCTGCAAGTCAGCAAAGACTTAGCCCTGAGGGATCATCACAGATACTTCTGATTCACCACCCAGAGATCCAGGCACAGGCTCTTCATCCTAATGCTTAGGCACTCAGCTTCTATTTTATATATTTTGAAATAGCTTTTTCATCTTCACCCCAGTTTCCAGTCCTGAAATGAGACTAATTCTTTAAGGCTGCTGCAGCAGCTATGGTGCTATTTTTGGCCTAGAAAAGATAAGAAACCACGTGGATGGTTTCTCCTCAGTACAAGCACATGCAGCAGCGACGCTACCATCAGCAAAGTTCAGGATTCGGCCAAACATCTTGTTCCACTGGACCAGAGGTGGCTTCCAGCTGGGCCCAGTTAAATGCAGCAGGACAAAATGCAACTGCAAAAGACTCTTGAAATGATTACAACACACACTTCAACTCCAAGGAGTTGGGAGAGGAGGAAAAAAAAGGTTGTATGAGAAATTAAAAGAAAAATTGCTCTGGTCAAAACCTGGAAAATCCACAGCTTGCAAACAAGCCCTGGGAAGCTAAAGCTTTGCTGCTTTAGGAAGATTCAATCTGCTATTGTCTCTCAGTTGTTGGGTGTTTGGGTTTTTTTGTTAAATAAAGTTCCCCTTGGCCCAAGATGTTAAGAAATGACTTCAATAAAAGGCTATAAAACCAAGTACGTCAATCAAGGAATCTGTGATATGGTTAAAACAAACAAGGTAAGGTTAAGGCTTCTTGACAAACCATCTGTGATAAGGTTAAGCAAATTCCTCTTTTGTCAGGACAGCAAGGGAACAATATTTTTGCTGATGTGGACAGTGAACGTGAGAGGTGTACATTCTGGAGTCACTCAAGGCAGACAGATTGTTTTTAGGGAAGCATCTGGTCTGAAGGCTGTATGAAACCATTAAACAAAAATGGGTCAGGCATTTAACCCACTCTGTACTCATACACGGAGGCAGGCTGCAGGAATAAAAGATTTCTAAAAAACTCAGACCTAAGACACAGACAGTTGCTCATCAAGTATTCATGCAGAACTACACATGATATTAATTCTCAAGATCCAATACCAAGAACTTTCTTAGTCCTTGCTGAGGACAAGGAACGTTGTCCTTAGGCAGAGATGCTGAGGAATGAACTCTGCTGTCCCTTGGGCAAATGTTTCTCTTTCTGTAAGACAGTAACATGCATTAAAAAAGTATGGTTAGAAAGGATTAAGGCAGCTCAGTTAATGCAAACTAGCACTCTCTCCTGCATTCCTCACTAATACAGTGGTGACACAACCAGCCAAAACATGTAGCTTTAATTCGAGTAAGGTTTAGAGAAGTTACTGCCAAGTAATTACACCCATTGAAGGCCTATGAGCAGAGAAACCTTCGTTAATACTCTGCTGCTGCTCTCAGCAGACTATTTCCTAACCAGTTACACCAATCTGAAGTGGCAACCATGAACATGAGCAGGCAACAAGTCTCCGTGAACAGACTTGTGCTTGCCTTTCAGAGAGCGCAGCGACACAAGGTCTGAGCACGGCCAAGGGGACACTGGGCAAGGCTCTGGCATCCACGTGCTGGCTGCCTACTCAGAAAAGCTGGGGCATCCCGAACAAAGGTTGATATGTTTTCTGGTAACGTGCTTCTGTCTTTATTTTCCCGATAACATGCTTTTCTGTGCAGCTGGAAGGAGGTCACAGCAGCACTTCTGCAACTGCAAGCAGCTTTCTGCTCCCCTTCTCTGCTTTCTAATGAACTGTTGGCTGAGTCTGAGCTATGGGTTCCCATTTATTTCATTGCTAATCCTAGCCTCTCTCTAAGAACCTGTGCTTAATCCACAAAGAGTACTGGATGCTTCTAAAGACTGCTTCCAAGAACAAAAATATAGCACTCAGCTGGAGCTCCCTAAAGCCATTCAGTAGGAAGGATTAAACCCAGAGACTTGGATGGAGCTTAGATCCAGTGGGCATGACCGTACCTGTGCTCTCTTCATTACACAAGGGCACATCTTGCCTTTTCTAAGCTAATCTTTACCTCTTTCTAAGCTAATGACTCTAAAGCACTGGCTCTAGGAGCCTCATCCTGCAGCTCTGTATAAACTTTCCATACTCCCATCCTGTACTGACACAGGCACTCAGCTATAAACCAGAAGACACACGACAAGAAGTGGTTTGCTCTACCCTAGCAATGCTCCCAGGACATCAGACCACCAAGGACAGAAGCTGATCACTGGAGCTTTGCCTCTGCTGCAGCTCTGGGAGCAAGTCAGTGCGAGCAGCAGGGGTGAAACAGCATTAGGCAGGCTGTAAAACTTGCTGTGAAGCTGAAAAGCTGCTGGGGTGCTTACTTGGAAGAGAGAGCTCGCTGTAGTGGCTTTCCTCTTACCAGCAATACATCAGGGTACAGCACTGCAGAGTGGACAAAATAGAAATGGATAAACAAATAGGGATAAACAAAGCATAATGGATAAACTTTAAGATCACCTAATAGCAATTTAAATTCCATGCAGGCTTCCACTCTTTCACTGAAGTCACCACTACCACACAAGCTGCAAGTAACTGGTGTGAAGTTCAGCTGGTTCTCAAAAATCCCCGTGATAAAAATCGGGCACAACTTTTTGTTTTGTTTAATTACTGCAACACTACTTTCAACTTGCTCAAAACACATCTGAAAGAACCACTGACAACTAACCTGCTTTCACTGAGGACACCAGCAGAAAGTTTCTTACTTTTATGTAAGAAACTAACCAGAAATAACCCAAACTCAGCTTGCTGTTCAGCAAGGACCCCCAAGTACACTTTCAGCTGAAACTTCAGGATTTAAGAAAATAAAACCAGTCAGTTCTCCCCGTCCTTCCAATTACATTCCCAACTTCTTTGTGACACATAAAGGTCATTTTGGTCTAGGCAGGCAGGCAGATAATCCCCCTCCTTCAGGCAATCAAGATTTCTGGCAAGATTTTAAGAGGTCTCCAGCTGATAACCATGAAAGTTCACACCACCAGGAGTCCAGATAAGCTTTTAACACAGGAAATTAGTGCTAAAATGTTTTAAGCATTTTAAGAATCAATTAAAGATGGTGCAAGAGTCCAGCAAAGTAGAACTAAGTTCTCTGCTCCAAATCAGAGGGGTTTTAGAACATAAAACAGCAGCAGCAGCTCTTCAGTCAGGAAGTGTCTACAGGAAATGAGGTTAGACAAATCCCGGACAATTAATCCTCTGTGCAGGCAGATTATGCACCCAACACCATTTGCAGAGCCATCAGACAACAGCACAGAGCCCCGACTTAAACTGTTACCTGCCTGCTGCAAGGACTGGGTGTTGCAAGCTTCCACCTTTTCCCTGCTCATCCATGAGGCAATGGTTGTCCCAGCACAGCTTAAAGAGCCAAGCCCCTTACTGACATAGGTTAAGTGCACTTGGGTACAATGCACAGGGAGGCTCAAGATACTCAGCTCTCATGAGTAACTGCAAAAGAAAAACCCAAAAGAAGCACAGCAGCACTTGGGGGATCACCCAGTCCATCCAGGACAGGGATTTTAGGAGTAGGAAACCAGGAGGTAAAAGAGGAGCTGGCAGTTCCTGAGCCAAGGTGAGGGTCACTTGATGTGAAGAACTCTTTTCAGTTTATCTCCCAGCACCAGCAGCACACCAGTGACTGCCAGTAGAGTGAACTGGCAGAAGGTAACTGTACGGATCACAAAGGCATCCCCAGACTGCCCAGGGAACGCTGGCAGAGCAGCCACTCGGGGCTGTGTTGGGCTGCTGTGCTCTGCTTCTCCAGAAGGATTCAGAGCAGGTTAGAGCTCCACACCCACCCGGCTGGTTGTAACCACTGCCTACAGCAACTCTGGGTAACAAACGACTGAGTTCAGCCACTCAAAGTGCAAAAGAAAATGATGTTTTACGCTGCACTGCCTTTACAGAAGTAATAAATAGATATTACATCAAAACTCATCCAGCCATTTCCAAGATCCACCTTTTGTTTCTCCTCAGTAATAATTCAATTGTTTTGATTTAAAACCCCAAGTATTTCTCAAAACACCCCACTCCAAGTATAACACAGCTGGCACTGAAAGCATTTGAGCTGAGTATGTTTCTACCATTGCTTCGGTGACCTCAGCTAGTTTATATTAAGCCCCTTCCCCACATCAGCACTTCATTTCTATTTCCCATCACCAAACGAGTCTGGTTTTTCTCTCCCATGCTTACAGGCTCTGACATCTCCATGCTGCTGGCACTTTAAGCTGCACACAGAACTTGGCTCTAATAGATTGAGGGGAGAAAAGCAAATATTGTCTTCAAATTTGCAGTTAACCCCCACACACACATCCAGGTCACAGTTACCCTCTACAATTTCACACTGGGAGCCCCAGCTAAAGACTGCAGCTGAGAAAGACTTTTTTTTTTAAGCCTTTTTTTACTGTCTACTCACATGAGACATTTCATGGAGATTCTGTTTATATAGAAGTAGCCATGAAGTGGTTTATTCTCCCAGCTTCATCTTTTATACACAGAGGATAAGCACTAAATAAAAAGTAAAAGGAAATTTGCCAACTCAAAGTCTGGTCAGACATAACTGACCCACGGGAGATAACTGACTACACAGGTATTACTGGGATTTATCTGGTTAGGTTGGGAATTTAAGAGAGTCCTTCCAAGCTCTCCAGCCAGGTGGGATTCACCTCCAAGCAGCAGTGCTGTGCACAGCTCTGGTCACAGCACAGAGACGTCCCCTCCCAGTTCTGACCCTCACAGCTCCAGCAAGCCATAAATCAGGAATCTACGCTGCAGAAAAGAGATGGCTTTCCCATCATCTCCAAAGAGAAGGAGACATTAGAAAGCTTTTGGTCGCAGATTTACTTCCCTCTGCCTATCCCCACTGCTGCTCAACAAAACCAACTCAAACCCTCAACTATCTTCTGTGTGCCTTACTTAAGGAACTGGGATGAGGTATTTTATTAGATAGAGTTCTTTGTCCTGTCATGCAGTGAATGATTAGCCTTTCCTGACTTGCCCTCAAAATAACAGCTAATCCTGATGGCTCCTAAACTCAACAGGCTGCACAGATCCTAATTTCTAACTGAACCACTGAATTTCAAGACAGTAGCTGGGAAAAAAAGCAACTCTTCTGCTTGCTGGATTCATGGCCAAAGCTTCCTTAGAGTCTGCATGACACCATGGAAGCCCCCACTTCAGCAACCCTCAGCTTAGGCATTAGGTCGAGTCATCCAACTAACCAGGGACAGATTAACCATGTGCTCACAAAAACTAGGTCAGTCTCAAGCAGACTCTGTAGCCTGGAAAGAGGTGTAGGTGTAAGCACAATCATAGCCTTCCCCTTTCAAATGATGGCCAGCAGAAAGCCAGCCAGATCCAGACTCGGGTATCTTTGGTACAACACTCAGCACTATATAAAAAGTGGTTCTTGATTTCTACAGCAAACAAAACCTTTACCAAGATGAGTTCAGGAGTTGCTAAGAAATTACTTTGTGATGTCAAGTTTTCCCTCTTGGAAATACCTGGTTCTCAAATATTTGATTATTCTCTGAAGTGAAAGGGTTAGGTCAGGACTTGGTTGCAGATTTGAGACCTGTCTCCTATTCCAAACTCTCCTAACCCACATCTTGGTTTCCCAAACCCAAGCTGTAACCTTTCCTCTCTCCTTTGACCTCTCTGCCCTCCTCCTCAGCAAACACTCCTACTAAAATTAGACCACAGTGGTCATACCACACTGCCTCCCCCACTGTCCTCACAGACTCCCTATCACACCAGTCTCACACCAAGCCCCATGCCAACACCTTCCCTGCCCAGCTAATGCTCTTCTCTAGCCTTACCTGTCTGTCCTCTGACAAAATGCCATTCCTCACTGCCTTCATGAAGCCCCATCTCCATCTACCCCCAGAACCGATGGCCACCCACTTACTCTGAAGCCAAAAATATGTCTGAAGTGTTTCAAAGATAAAATTTAGTGCTTAAGATGATTTATAAACATACACAGCTTATATGGAATTGTCAAATCATTTTGTTTGGAAAAGACCTTTAAGATCATGGAGTCCAACCATGAACCCAGCACTGCCAGAGCACCACTAACCCATGTCCCTCAGCATCACATCTCCAAGGCTTTGAAACCCCTCCAGGGGTCACGGGGACTCCACCCCTGCCCTGGGCAGCCTGGGACAGCCCTGGACAACCCTTGCAGGGAAAACATTTTTCCTCATGTCCAACCTACCCCCCCCTCTCTCCTTGTACCATATGTTTCTTGAACAAAGAGATGCAATGGGCTACACCCACATGGTAAGATGAGGTATCTGTTGCTGTCAGGGTTTACCAAGTTCCTATGCTCTGACTTCTTAAACAAACCAAAAAACAACAAAACAAGCTTTGAGCTGGGACAATATATATCTATTAAAGTGTCTGATTCGGAATTGCTGCTGAATGCTCCACCATAAAAACAAGTGGAGTCTTACACTGGCTGCCTGGAGTCCAAGCCAAGGGTTCAGAGAGCAAAAGTGACCGAAGATGACAGTCAGCCCCATTGCCTGACACGGACCACAGTGAATCGAGATGCTTCAGAGCACCCCACCCAAAGCACCTCCTCAACATCCTGCCCTGCTCCGAGATGCACAACTCTCGCTGTGTGCTGTCTGCTGTACATTCACCCAGCTACAAACAGGCTGAATCTCCTTTTTTGTTACTGCAGGAAGGTTCTTTCTCAGAGGATAAAGCAAGAGGACTGAAGGTTAGTGGTTTAACAGCTGCATCTGTCCCCAGGCTTTCAGCTCTGATCAATCACTGCAGGACTTTTATCTTTTTTTTTCCCCCCACTTCTGGCTACCTTACAGAAAACCATAAACTTCAGTTTTGCTCATGGGAGAGCCCACTCCAGCAATGGTACATTCTGGTGCTGCCAATGTACTTGGCAGATAAAATATGCACTTTAAGGGCTTTCCTAACTTCAGTGAATTTCAGAGCAGCAATTATCTTCAATTACTCCAGATGAAAGACCACATAAAATGTTAATTCCAATTCCCCTTCTCCCAGAAGCCCCCACCCAAAAGGCTGGACCTACTCTTCCCTGATGCTGATGTTTCCTGATGTGATCACTCCCTTTGTCAGAGCTGAAGATATTACTGAAGATATTAATGGGATATAGATCATCTCTACCTTGACTTCTAGCAGCTATGAAGAGCTTCTACTAAAGCACTCTTAAGGTGCTTTCATTAAACATAAATTAGAACAATATCCAGCAGCACCTACGAACCAAGGCTGAAGTGACACCACGCTACAGAGGGATTCGCTTCGGGTATTCAGATGCATTTGGAGGAAACCTTAGCCTCAAAATGAAAACTGAGATCAACGATACGTTGGGATCTTTTAAATCACAAATGAGGTGGCTCATCACCAAAGCTGAAACCCGTTCTCAGGCTGAGGAGCCAAGACCATGCATGGCACCCCGTGGCAACGCACGAGAAACCAAAACTGGCACCTCTCTGTGATCCACGCAAGATGAACCAGATGAACTGCTGCTGGGAGGAACCATGAGTAAAGAACCTTGAATACATCAACTCTTTTTCTGAGGAAAACACCCAGCAGTGTGCCTGAAGTCCAAAATATCAGCATTCGCTAGAAATGCAGAATCACTTCCTAGCAAGATCAGTACAAAGCTCTCGTCCTGTTCAAGAGGAAGGACTGTGCCCTGTGCCACTTCACAGACTGTCAGGCTCCCTTCTGTAAACTTCAGAGATTTCACAGCTCCGTTCTTCTCACGGCTTGTTTTTTTTCTCCCAGTTTATTGTACAAAATCTGTAGCTTTGGCTGCTCCACCCTATAGAGGTCTGAGGTTTACAGCTATTTGTCAAATAGCAGTAACAGTCTGGGGTTTGTTTTTACAATGATGATAATCCTTGCCATAAAGAACTTGCATTTTAAGAGGCATGTCTCATCTGTGACTCACTCGACCTGTGTCAAGGAAGGCAACAGCTACAAGCCTGGAGAGGACAGAAGCCTCACAGGAGCCTAAAATCCATCCCGGGCAGCAAACTGCTCCTGAAGCAGCACCCCGTGTGTGTCAGATGAAGCTCCAGAGCCCGGGGAGGTTCAGTTCTCCTCCAGCTTGCACAAACTGTTGTGGGGCCTCTTTTTCTGGGGCGAGATGAAACAGGAAGTCCAAAGAATCGTGGCGTCAATTCCTTTACTGTATTTGCTGAAAAGCTCCTGACAGCAGGAAGAGCGTGAACAAATCTTTACAAGTCTTGAAACGGGCAATAACTGGTGCCACTAATGAAGTGGTCTGAGAGGCACCGCAGAGAGCAGCAGAGTGACAGAAACACAGGAAGGGGGGGAAAAAAGGGTTTTGAGATAGACTGCTGCGAGCAGAGAAAAAACACAGAGCCAGGCCTGGAGATGCATTTGGGCAGACAACAGAAGCCAGAGCCAGGGAAGATGAGCAGCACAGTAAAGACATTGTGGGATCCTAAAAATCAGAGAAAGGGGGCAGTGACAGTCGTGGAGATGAGTAAAACGACTCTGGGCATAGAGCCCACCACAAGAACAGTGCAGGGAAATAAAGCACCCGCGCTGAGGTCCAGCAGGGCAGCCCATGTCCCAGATGCTAAGAAGGAAAACCAAAAAGCTGGGGGGTGACTGCAAAGTCCTGAGCTCCTCATTTGCACTGCTGCTTGAGACTCTCCAGAATAGGAAGTGGGGGAAGCAAAGGAGAAGTTTGGGTTTCTGGAGGCCAATGCTGCTTTTGTTTGCTGAGCCTCGTGCCCACGGCCTCTTCCCTTTTGATGGGAATTGTGAAGAATGTGGTGGCTGTGCCTCAGCAGAGCAGACACAGATAAAGGTTTTGCTCCATCGGAAGCTCACTGAAATACAACACTTTGCAGTTCACTTCCAGTGGCCCGTTACTTGATGTTCATGAATGTACGAGACATGGAAAATGTCACTTTTACACCAGGCTTTTCTAGCACAGCTGTTCTGCCAGCTGTGTCATTTCACACAGCTATTGCTTTATCTTCAATAAAATGCCAGCCACATCTAATCGACTTGTCTGGGCAATGAGAGGAAGACATGTTTTTAAATTGAAAAGCCTCAACTAAATAAGAGTGGACCTATCCCTTGCAGAAGCAGCAAAGTGCTTTCATCACTGAAACTCTTCTCTCTCTCTCTCCAAAACAGCTGAGCTTTAACATCTCACACTCACGGGTTACTTCGGAACATCTTACAGTTTATATGCTTCACACAAACCAATTTTCATGCCAATTCATGGCACTCGGGAGAATCCAGCACTACGGGTAATTTAACAGAAGCTGATCAAACAAAACTGATTTTGAGAAAAGCCCAATCTAATTCTGTCAGAATGCATTCCTAGTGCAGCTGGGTGCTATTGTTCCCTGTTTTGAGAGAAAAAATGTATCATATTGAATTTAGGAAGGTCTCTGCCAGTTTCAGCAGGACCAAAATGCTGACCTTCAGTAAATTATCAAATGCCACCTGGTACAGGCATAAACACCAGAAGTTATTTCACCTTGCAATGTCTAGAGTAAAAAAATAAGGCTGCTAAACACTGTGGGAAAAAAAGTGACTGACCCCTTATGAATGGCTAACCATGAAGCTGGCAATACCTAAACTGGTTCCGGGTCTGTAAGCAGGGAACATGGAGAGCCACTGTTAGTCCAGCAAGTCTTTATGGACAAAAGATAGGAATGAATTACTGCAACTCCTTCCCCTTCCTCAGAGGCTGTCCCATCACTGAACTGTGAACTGAAACAAAGCAACAGCTTTTGGGATAAAAATGCAGTGTCAAAAGTTTAACACAAGTCTTTGCCAGTGAAAAAGCTGGTCAGCAGCAGTTATCTGTCATCATCTGTGACCACAGTTCCTCCTTCACGCTGGCAGCAGAATCTCCCTCTTTACCACATCTCATAAAAGGCCACAACGATAGCTACATACAACTCGTAAATGTTTGTGTAAAGAGACTGACTGCTCACTCTCTTCTGCTCTCAGCTTCTTCCTTCTTCCCGAGACAGACCCAGCAGCGTTTTCCCTGGTACTCAAGGAGAAGCTGCAGCTCCAGCCCAGCAGGTGTTTTCGATCAGACAGTCTGTAAACACCCAGCACTCACTTCAAAGAGCCCAGTGCACCCGGGCAGAAGAAGCCCCCCTCGCCCTGGGAGCAGCCGCCAGCCCCCAGCAGGAAACTCTGCCACAAGCAGGCTGGGGACTCTCTCTTTTTTCACCCCCCCCATCTCAAGATGCCAAACTCACAGCCACATCAACGTGGGCAAACCCCAAGTTTTGGTGTAAGAGTGGTGGCTTGTCCCTGCTGACATCAAGGACCTGCTGACATCAAGGACCTGCTGAGCGGGATGGGGCTGCCAGCAGACTTGGGCAGCCAGCAAGCTGGGAGGCAGCTCAGAGTGCAGGGGGACAGTGGCAGCCACCACGAGACATCTCTGCCGAGGCTGTAGTTTGGGAAAAAACTGTCACTATCAGGGCAAACATCTGTCAGCTTTGCACATTTCAGTGGCAGCAAGTTGCAGAGTAATTCTATCATCTATTTTACACGCCGACACCATGACATACTCAGCTAAAGAAGATAAAAGAGGCTTGGACAGTCAAGACTGCG
>VWZY01005363.1:228-10298 GCA_013399075.1 Chloroceryle aenea
CTGTGAGGAAAGGCTGAGAGCCCTGGGGCTGTTCAGCCTGGAGAGGAGAAGCCTGAGAGGCGAGCTGAGGAATCGTTCCAAATCTCTGCAGGGTGGGGGGCAAGGAGAAGGGGCCAGGCTCTTGTCAGGGGTGCCCTGGGACAGGAGGAGGGGCACTGGGCACCAACTGGAACCCAGGGAGTTCCACCTCAGCAGGAGGAGAAACTTCTTTGGTGTGAGGGTGCCAGAGGAAAATTTAAGTGCAAGCAATATGGATGTAACCTCATTTTAAAGCTCAGAATCACAAACTGGTTTTAAGATCTTAAAGTTCTTTTCCAACCATAGTGATTCTGGCATCTTTACCTTATCTCCACCATCTAACCCCAAGTGTAATCCATGATACACATTGTGCAGCACGTTGTTCTCCCCAAAACCAAACTGACCTGTTTGCAAACCCGTGGAAGATGCTTGACTGGGATCTGGTACAGAACTGGTACCGACCCACATAACACCAGCTTCATGACTCTCCTTGCAGCCTGCCCCAGACTTGTGTACCACCTGGAAAAGGAGGAGCAAATGCCCGATGGGATGTGCATAGATGCAGAAGGGAAGCTCTGGGTGGCCTGCATCGATGGTGGGAGAGTCATTCGTATCGACCCGGAGACAGGTAAGGTCTCCACCAGCCTGTGCATTCTGGGTGTCACCCACGCCAGAGGAAAGGCAGCCAGGAGGTTTGAAGGTGAGATAAGGTGTTGTGTTTATTGCCCCGGGGGTTGCCATGAGTATCACCAGTCCAGGACCCCATCATGTGGAGAGCAGAGAAGGAGTGGGAAGATCTCCCCACCCCCTACAAAGTGTCCTTTAGGATGTGGCCTCTGTCTGAAGGGGAGATGGATTTTGGGTCAATGCCCCATCCGTGCCACGGGCACTGGTAGTATGTTCAGATTTAGGTGCTTCCTAGAAAATGGGCATTAGGAAACAACTACAAATGTTCTCCAGGAAAAAGAATCCAAACTGTGAGGCTGCCTACCCCGAGGATCACCTCCTGCTGCTTTGGTGGGAAGGACTACTCCGAAATGTACGTGACTTCTGCCTACGATGGACTGGATGAGGCCACCTTAGCCAAGGAGCCTCACGCAGGAGAGATTTTCAAGGTGAGCAGATTTCCTTTCTTTCCATACATCATTTCCTTTCTTTCCTCATGCTCTGGGAGTGAGGTGCCCCTGGTTGCCCTCGCTCATCCTGCTCACCCCATGTGCTGGGCCAGGTGTGTTGCTTGTCCCCCAGCTGGGCACAGCTGCTTCTGTACAGCTGCTCATGTCTTTAGAAGGAAGACCCAAGTGCAAGGTCCTGCACTTGGAGTGGGAATCCCAAGCACAAGCATGGTTTGGGTGGAGCAGGGATTGAGAGCAGCCCTGAGGCTGTGCTGGTGGGTGAAAAGCCAGCAACAAGGGCTTGTGGTGATGGGATGAGGGGCGATGGTTTGAAACTGGAAGGGGGGAGATTTAGACTGGAAATAGAAGGAAATTCTTCCCTCTGAGTTCTAAAAAGCACCGTGCCATGACTCTTCTTCAGCACCTCTTCAGGAGGACCCTTCCCATGGGGGTAGGTTGCTATGATATTTGCCCTACAGCATTTGAATGTTTTCATTGTACTCAGTTTGACATTTATCTGGTTCCTCTTTCTTAATTTTGTTTTCAATTATTTTAAACAGATCACAGGCCTGGGTGTGAAAGGGATCCCACAGAATTTCTATGCTGCATGAACATTGATGCTAAAGAAGGAGAAATGCATCTTGGAGTAACTCTGACAAGGGGAAATCCAATGACCTACAGAATTTAGCTGTGGGAGGATTTCTAAAGCCACATCTGAGAGCACACGTGGTTGGAATTGAAGAGATTCCTCCATCTGTGGACCTGTGGCTTGATTCACCTAGGGAGGTGAAGTTAATCTATGTTACACCTTGATAGCTCCCATCACTTTCCATAAACCTCCTCAAGCTCAATCTTGAAGAGGTTTTTGGGAACTTATTGAAGAGGTTTATGAAACTTACTGAACTTTCTGATGACCAGCCCTGGATATTCAAGCCTGTGTGGTTCCTGAAGCAGAAGCTGGCTCCTGGTTTGCCTTTCCATCTCAGGGTGATGTACCAGCAATGGCATGGCAGACTTTAATAAACATTGGATGTAACTTGAACTGGACTGCTTCTCTGCTCTGGGACTCCCCTGAGGTGTTTCTTGGTGATTAGGCCTCTTTGTAGCTTCCAGCCTGTTTCCATTTGCCTCGTAATTAATTCTTCTGTTGTGTTTTTAGGGCACTGGTTTTGACCTTGCCACTGCTGCTGTTCAAAGCCTGGAGTTATCCCTCGGACACTATGGGCAGGGAGTGAGTTCTTGACACCCCATGAGGATAGTGTCCCACAAAACCCATGCATGGAGGAGCTGAGAGGCTGTGGTTAGCCGTGCAGAAATCCTCTCCTGTGAGGATGGACTGAGAGAGTTGGGGTTGTTCAGTCTGGGGAAGAGAAGGCTCTGAGGAGACCTCATGGTGGCCTTCCAGTATCTGAAGGGGCTACAGGAAAGCTGGGGAGGGACTTTTTAGGTTGTCAGGTCTGGAGGGATCAAAACTAGAGGTGGGTAGATTCAGACTGGATGTTAGGAAGAATTTCTGCACCATGAGGATGGGGAGACCCTGGAATGGGTTGCCCAGAGAGGTGGTGGAAGCCTCATCCCTGGAAGTTTTAAGGCCAAGTTGGATGGGGCTCTGAGCAGCCTGCTCCAGTGGGAGGTGTCCCTGCCTGTGGTAGCCCCCTGGCCTGGTGACCAGTTGGAGATCTAGTTCTGAGCTCTGCTCAGGCAGAGGGCAGGCCAAACCACATGTCCTGGGACAATGTCCTCTCTCTTTTGAAGGAGGATGGAACATGGGAAGGTTAGGTGCTATATCTGACCCCTCCAGTTGAACTGGGACACAATCCAGAAAGAAATCTGAGATCCAGAGGGACAAGAACGGGGTTTTCTTCACCAAACACTACGAGTGGTCTACTTGGCCATTAAACAGGTTGGGTTTTGTCCCAAAGTCCATGATTTCAGTGTAGTTACTCAACTGTAAAACCCACCCAGGCACTTCTCAGGCACTTCCCCTAGATGATTACCTCAGGTCATCAGCCAGCACCCTGCTCCTGTGCTGTTTGACCAGCAAACTGGTAAAACCAGACCAAGTCCCTTGTCCCATCACCCTGGAAGAAGGGAGGTGAGTCCACAGAGCTGCACAAAGACAACTTGATTGAGAAACACCAACAATGGGGCTGTTGGTTGGGTTTTTTTTCCCCTAGTCACAATTCCAGAATGAATGTCCTTTGGCACCGTGTCAGTGCCGGGCTGGTATGAGGAGCACTGACAGTTATGCAAGATTTCCTGTTTACCCAGGCTGGAGAAGAATGTGAAGACAGGATGTTTGGAGGCAAGTCAAGTGTCCTCCCCTTTAACTAAATAAAAAAGGTAGAAAGGGTGTGCAGATAATTTAATTAAAAATACCCAATTATTTGCACAATAAGCTCTTTGCTCTGCCAGGAAAGGAAAGCAGATAGTTTTGAAACAATTTGCTCTTGAGACTTAATAACCTCATGTATTTTTTTTCCTAGAACTTGCCCAGGTGTGCAAGCCAGGCTCACTGGTTTGGGATTCTCCAGCCCCTCTTTCCTGCTTCCCCAAAGGGAGGCACTGGTCGTGATGCTGTCACACGCCAAGGTCCAAGTGCTTTGGGATCTCTCTCGTCACAGCACAGCTTCCTAAACTAAAGACAGGTTTGGAAATTAATGTCTCTCTGTTCCCCAAAGGCATGCTGCTTCCCAAGAGAAAATGGGATTGAGATGCCCCAGGGGAGGTTTAGGTTGGACATGAAGAACAATTTGTGTGCTGAGGCCTTGGCACAGGCTGCCCAGGGAGGGGGGAGTCACCAGCCCTGCAGGGGTTCCTACACCCATCCAGCTGTGGCCCTTCAGGACATGGTTTGGTGGGCATGGTGATGTTGGGTGGATGGTTGGACTTGATCTTGGAGGGCTTTTCCAGCCTCAATGATTCTGTGGTTCTGTGATTCTATCTCTNTGTTGGGTAGGGGGTTGGACCTGGTGGTCTTGGAGGTCATTTCCAACCTCAGTGATTCTGTGATTGATGCTGATTCTGTGATTCTCTTCAGAGTTCAGAAGGAGCTGATTTGTGATTTTGCTTCCTAAAAAAACCCCTAATTGTTGATGGAAAACCATGGTGGGACTATTTTCCAGCCTTGTTAACCCCAGCGAGGCCAAGCCCCTTTGCTCTGAGCAGGACATGGGAAGGCACAGGGGAAGCAGGTACAGAATTGGGCTCATTCCCTTTGTGCATGTAGGAAACAAGAACAGGAACCAGCTGGTCAACGAGAGAGCATTGGTTGATGGGAGCTGGCTTTCCTCCTGAGGGATTGCTCTGTCCATCCTGCCTTTGAAAAGCTTTTCTACCTGTTTAATGGGCATTTAACCCCCACCAGGCTGGAAAAAACCACACTTCTCCTGCATCCTTCTGGGTGTCTTGGAAATAGGTTTCCAGCTAGGAGGACTTTGGTCTTCCAGCCCTGGTGGGACAACCTGGCTTCCTAACAAGAGTTGTCTTTGAGAAAACCTATTTGCTCTCAAGTGATGGTCTCCAAGTAGCTGGAAGTGCAGGCAGGAGATGAAGGAAGCTGGTTAAACACCGTGGCTGTGCTGTCACAGCCCTGGAAGTGGCAAAGACAGGGGTTGTCCTGGTTGGAGTGAGGACAGAACTCACATCACTCTCACACTTACAAAAGCAGCTTTGAATTCAGCTCTTTTCTGCCTTTTTGCTGTTCCCTCACTGCGTCAGCAGGCACTGGGATTTCAGAGGGTAACAACTCACGGGCTACCAAGGAGAGACATTGAACTTTGAACCTCTATTTGGGTGAAAATACTCGTGGAAAAGGAGAAGCTGCTTGTCCTTTGGGCTGTTGACTGCTGGATGAGATGCAGGGTCAGCAGATGGCCCTGACTGGGAATATAGCTGCAGGAGGAAGAAACATCTCCTTGGGAGGTGCATGACCAGGAACTGAGTGGCCACAAAAGGATGGCTGAGGGTGGAAATAGCTGCAGATTCATTTTTTTGGTCTCAGACTGTAGATTGCTTGTGCCACTTGAAGTGCTGGTGCATTGAGTTTGTTTGTGTGGTGCGTTGGGGTATTCACAACCAGCAACCAAAGAACCCAGTTGGTGTTGATGTCAGGTGCTCCTGCAATGAAATAAGACTCGTGCAAGCTGTAAATGATGCCAGCAGTGATAACCTCTGAGGAGGTGCAAGACCCTCATCCTCCAAGGCTGCTGTCTTCTTAAAGAGGGAAGTGTTCAGCTCCGTGTTTAGCAGTACCCAGGTCACGTTAGGGAAGAGAGGAGATGGGTGAATACCTTGTCAAGACTGTGGTGTCTTCTGCAAAGCCAACACTGATACACTGAAAGGAGTTTACGATGGCAGGGAAGAGGATGAACTAACAGAGGTGAGACTTAGCATGGAAGTTGAGGTGATGGCAAAAAGAAATGTGAAGGCACAGAGAGGAGGATGTGGAATCACAGAACACCAGGTTGGAAGGGACCTCAAGGATCATCCAGGCCAACCTTCTGAGGTTGTATCTAGTTTAACTGAGCTGGCCCAGCACCCTGTCAAGCTGAGTCCTAGAACTGCCCAGGGCAGGGGAATCCACCACTTCCCTTGGGAGATGTTTCCAGGGTCAAATTGTTCCCATGGTGAGAAATTCTCTTCTGGAGTCCAATCAGAATCCCCCCAGGAGTAACTTGTACCCATCACCCCTTGTCTTTTCCATGGGACTCCCTGTCAAAAGGGACTCTCCATCTTCTTGGTAGCCACTGCTTATGGCCTGGGACATGATGGCACTAAGGTCTTCCCTGAGCCTTCTCATCTCAAGGCTGAACAAACCCATTCTTCTCAGCCTTTCTTCATATGGCAGGTCTTCCAGTCCTTTGATCATCCCAGTGGCTCTCTCTGGACCCTCTCCAGCCTGGCTGCATCATTTTGGCTGAGTGGGGACCAAAACTGAACGCAGGACTCAAGGTGTGGTCTGACCAGTGCTGAGCAGAGTGGGACAAGGACTCTTTCTCTCAGCTGGTGATGTTGAATCATTGAATCATAGAATGGTTTGTGTTGGATGGGATCCAGTCCAACCCCCCTGCAGGGAGCAGGGACACCCTCACCTAGAGCAGGGTGCTCAGAGCCCCATCCAGCCTGACCTTGGATGTCTCCAGGGATGGGGCCTCCACCACCTCCCTGGGCAGCCTGTGCCAGGCTCTCACCACCCTCAGAGTGAAGAGCTTCTTCCTCAGGTCCAATCTAAACCTTCCCTGCTCTAGTTTAAGACCATTGTCCCTTGTCCTGTTGCTACAAGCCCTTGTAACCAGCCCCTCCCCAGCTTTCTTGCAGTCCCATTTCAAGTACTGTAAGGCCACGGTAAGGTCTGTGGACTTCTCTAAGCCCTGCTCTCAAGGAGGTGTTTATGTAGATTGGCACAGGAGCCCTCTCAGTTAAAGGATGCTGGAGTCCAGTGTTGCTCAATTCATTTCCACTCATTTGATAAGTAGGTGCTTCCTTTTTTTTTGTGATTAGCAACCCTCTCTGCAGCACGTGATGTTTGCAACACTGCTGGCAGGAGAGCAGCGTGTGAAGGACACCAAGAACAAGTTGATACCCTGCTGGAAAAAAGTCAGTACAGATCACAGAATCACAGACTGGTGGGGGTTGGGAGGGGCCTCTGGAGATCATCGAGTGCAAACCCACTGCCAGAGCAGGACCAAAACTGGAGGAGATCACTCAGAGATGCATCCAGACAGGGCTTGAAAGCCTCCAGAGCAGGAGACTCCACAGCCTCTCTGGGCAGCCTCTGCCAGGCTCTGCAACCCTCCCAGTAAGAAGTTCTTCGTGTTGAGGTGGAACTTCCCATACTCAAGCTTGGATCCATTGCCCCTTGTCCTGTCACAGGACAGAAGTGAAAAGAGGCCATCCCTGCCTTCTTGAGTCCCAACCCTCCTGTGTTCACAGGCAGGAATTAGATCCCCAGACACACAAAAGATGCTCTGCCTGGGCGAGATCGGTGCCATCAGGTCTGCTCTTGAGTCCCTCCAGCCCAAACAGCATTGCTTGAGGAATCTTCAGTGCACTGGGGAGCCCCAGCAGAGCCCCATCTGCTGCCTCCTCCTGCACCAACACCTGGCTGCAGTAAGGGCTGGGAGTGGGACCTGGTGGGAGCAACCTCTGGGAGAAGGGAAGGCAAAAAAGAAAGCCCAGGAAAGCTGACAGCAAGTGCTGCAGACTCCATCACCCCTCCTCTGCCTGTTGTTGCTCCATCCTCCTCCCACTTTGCTGCTGATGCCAGCAAGGTCCGTTGGCACCTCCTGGCTTCACAAGAGCCAGTGGGAGTGACCTGAGTCAGCCCTGAGTGGGTCCTCACCCACTTCTTCAGGGTAGGTAGGTGCTCCCCGCTCAGCCGCTGGGCACCAGGGCTGCCAGGGGCAGGCTTGAGGTGGCTTTCCCAGGAGTTTCCACGTGTTTTTTTCCTTCAGAAGCAGGTCTCCAAGAGAGAGTTGCTGTTTTCTGCCACCTGTCCCTAGGGGTTTCTCAAGCAGCTGACCCTCCCGTTGGCTTTAGCAAGTGGCTTTACCCACCTCAAGGGCACAGCTCCACGTACAGCTGCTCGCTGGTGCAGGCAGAGTTTGTAAGGTGCTCTTCCTGGTATCTCAGTGACCCCCCGAGGTCATTGTATAAACTCCTCCTTCGTTTTCAGCTTCTGCTTTAAATGGCTGAGTGCTTGAGGGGGGGGAGGAGGAATTAATGTCCAAAAAAATGCTGGGTTCACCAGAGTTCACTCTTTAATGATAAATAAAAAGGGAGCTGTGGTAGTTTTACTTCTATTATTACTCTTAGGATGAGCTTCTGATTGGGATGATTCCTCCCAATCCCAATGAGATCTTGTACGACCTTCTCTAGATGACCCTGCTCTGGCAGGGGGGGTGGACTCAGTGATCTCCAGAGCTCCCTTCCACCCCCATCCCTTCTGTGATTCATTCTGTGACAGTGGTGCAGACAGACAGACAGACAGAGCTGCAATCTTAATGGTGTTAGTGGAACCACCCCAAGAGCAGCAGCCTGTGCAAGTGCTTGGCTTGATAACCACGGCTAAGCAGCAGTGTTTGCAGAGTCTCCAGTTATTATTTAACCCAGCAGCTGGGGTGAATGGCAGGCTGTTGGCTTGCAAAAGTGCAGAGTGATGTCAAGGGCTGAAAAAAATCTTTACAGAAGCTTTCTCAATTCAGGCTCCAAAAGCCACAAATGAAAGCGTGGGTCTCCTGCCTTGATGGAGTAGCTGATGCTCAGCCTCTGCTCTGAGCAGCTCATGAGCTGGCGTGTTCCAGAGTGGCACTGTCCCTCTTGGCTTCATTAGGCAGGTTTCCTTCCAAATTTTGCTCAGCAAAAGAGAAACCAGGGATGGAGAACCTGTTTCTTTCCCCGTTCTTCTTTAACCTTTATCTCCAGAGGCTTGCAGGACAGCAGGATCAGCTTGGCTTTGAAGGGCCTTCAGACTGGCAGAAGGACAAATGAAACAGAAGGACAAATGGTGACTCCCCCCTCCCTGGGCAGCCTGTGCCAAGGCCTCCTCACTCTCTCAGCACACAAATTGTTCCTCAGCTCCAACCTCAACCTGCCCTGGGGCAGCTTCAGCCCATGGCCTCTGGTCCTGTGAGGCAATCAGCCCTCTCCAGCTAAGGCAGGGGGAGGAATGAGAAAATAAACTTCCTCAAACCTTCTGCCCTCTCAGTCCCCCTGGGTGACCTCCACAGGAGACCAGCACTGACCACTCCACTGCCTTTGGCCTGAATCCCAAGGGCTTGTGAATCACGTTATCAAACCACTGAGGAACCTCGTGCTATGGCTGATGTAACTTTGTTTGGACTCAGCTTGGAGTTTGCACAGTTTTGTGGTTAAGAAGATAGGAAGACAGAGAGTACAAGATAAGACAACCACACAAATCTGATTTCCATAAAAATACCCACCCAAAAAAACCCAAAGGAACAACTGCCCCAGCTGGCAATTCTATTTCTGATAAACCACCAGCTGTTTGGTTGTGTGCATCTCTCTTCCCCACTCGCTGAGCCCTGGGCAAATTCTTCCCTCTGAGGGTTGTGAGACCCTGGCACAGGCTGCCCAGGGAAGCTGTGGATGCTCCATCCCTGGATGTGTTCAAATCCAGGCTGGATGGGGCTCTGAGCAGCCTGCTCTGGTGGGAGGTGTCCCTGCCATGGCAGGGGGGTTGGAACGGGGTGATCTGGAAGGACCCTTCCAACCCAAGTGGTTCTGTGCCTGGTGGGAAGTCCAGGCTATGCCAGAGGACCTGCTGGCTCCGTCAGGGTGGGAAGTGCTGCAAGTGTATTTATAGCAACCTCTGGCTGATGGTTCTTATCACGCCAACCAGCTGAACTAAACTCAGCTCAAAAACACAGCGAGTGGTATAAAAAGAGCTACTAAGTGCCAGAGTGAGCAGAGGCGTGTCATCTCCTTCACTGGTAGCCAGGGAGCAGGAAAAACTTGCACTTCAACTTGATGCAAATGTCCTCTCTCACTGCAGCTCCGAACAAGTCTGCTGCAATAAATGTGCTTATGCCATCAGAGGGCTGGAGCAGCTCTGCTGTGAGGACAGGCTGAGGGAGCTGGGGTTGTTCAGCCTGGAGGAGACTCCAGGGAGACCTTACAGTGGCCTCCCAGTATCTGGAGGGGCTACAGGAAAGCTGGGGGGGGTTGGTTGCAAGGGCTTGTGGTGATGGGATGAGGGGTGATGGTTTGAAACTAGAGCAGGGCAGGTTTAGATTGGACATGAGGAAGAAGCTCTTCACTCTGAGGGTGGTGAGACACCAGGATGGGTTGCCCAGGGAGATGGTAGAAGATCTTCCCATCCCTGGAAGTGTTTAAACCCAAGCTGGATGGGGCTCTCAGCAACCTGGTGTAGTGGGAGGTGTCCCTGCCTGTGGATGATCTTTAAAGTCCTTTCCA
>VWZY01005363.1:29640-42626 GCA_013399075.1 Chloroceryle aenea
CTGGGAGAGCTGCTCTCTGTCCCCTCCCTCCCGCCCCAGAGGGGCAGAGAGAGGGAAGGAGGGAGAGAGACTCAGACAGCAGAGAAGGAACTGGGACAGCCGGGCTGGGGAGGGCACTAAGACACACACGAGGGCTGACAGGGGGATGGTTTGTTGTTACACAGCTGTAAGGCCTTGAGATCCTTGTACTTCGCCATAGTTACACTGAGGAGATGAAGCATCTGCTGAAGTTCCCCATCTCCTGTTGCCCCTGCAGCTCATCACCCAGCCAGTGACTGACTGGGCTGTACACTTCAAAGTTTACTTGAACTGAATTTGTGCCCCTCTGCCAAGGAGATGTCACATGCCAGTTCCTGTGGTGTTGATTTCAACCCGGACACGCTTCCTCCTAGGTGGTGCCGACACTGCGGACCATGTGGCAGCAGGGCCACCAGGTTATTGTCTCCTACGAAGAGGTGGTGGAACTGGGGAAGCACTGTGAGCTGTGGCCCCCCATCCCCTACTGGTGGGGAAACAAAACGGCCACGCGCGCTCTCATCCAGTATTTAGAGCGCATGAAGCGGATGGGCCGCCCAGGTGGGTACAGAGAGGGGCTCTGAGGACACACGGGGCACGTCCAGTTGTCCAGGGGGGTGGTGGAGGCCCCATCCCTGGAGACATCCAAGGTCAGGCTGGATGGGGCTCTGAACACCCTGCTCTAGGTGAGGATGTCCCTGCTCCCTGCAGGGGGTTGGACCAGGTGACCTTTGGAGGTCCCTTCCAACCCAGGGCATCCTGTGATGCAAAAAAGAGTGGAAGCTGGGTGATGGTAGCACTGCTGTAACCACTTCGTGTGTGCTGTTTGCATGGGATGAGCTCCTGTTGCCAAGTGCTCTGCCCACCCGTGGGTGAGTGTGAAGCAGCAGAGGGGAAAGGGCCCTGGGGGGCAGCAGGGTGACCGTGAGCCAGCAATGGGCCCTTGTGGCCAGGAGGCCAGTGGCATCACAAGGGGGGTGGTTAGGAGGTGGAGAGAGGTTCTCCTTTCACGTGTCACCTTATTTTTGTTTCAGAAATGTTCTTTGTAGCAGGGATTAACCTCACTGAAAATTTAAGGTATATTCTTGTGCACCCGTTTGGGTCACTGAAGAAAATGACGCTCCGGAGTCTTCCGTGCTTGAAAATCTGGATCAAGCAGCAGCATCCAGGAGCAAAAAAAGAATGTATTAACATCATTGCTGGAGATTTCATAGGAAACGATGATTTTGTCAAAGATGTGATAGACCTTAACACAAAAATCAGCCCCCCATTCCACTGCCAGGGTAAAGGGGCCGCATCAAACAGCATTTCATTCTCAGCTGCCTAATCTGTGAAGAGGTGAAAGGGCTTTGTCTGCATTTATTGTGTCCTGGTTTAAACATCCTGGATCCCATCAAGCTCCAGTTAACTTAAGCCAGGGGTGTTTTAAGGACTCAGTAAGGAAAGTGCTCTCAGCCTCGTCGGGGTTTCAAGGACAAGAGAGCAGGCAGCTCTTGCTGAAGTCTCCAGAGTACAGGTAAAACTTTCCTGGAGGTGCTCAGCTTCTGTTGCTGTTGGCAACACTGAAAGTCCCAAGAACTGAAATCTTACTTTGTATCACACCTCAGCAAGAAGGAGAAATTGGGGTCTATGCATGAGCTGTCCCAGGGTAAGATTTCACCTGTCTCTTAACTGTAAAGATTTTCTGCACTATTTTCAATCCCATTTCTCAGCCTTTTCCATTGGCACAGATCTCACTTGTCTATGTTAAATACTCAAAAGGAATAGGAAGAAAACTATATTTTGAGTTTGTGTTAAATATACAGAAGGAACTGGAATGAAACTGTATTTTTGATAGCTCAGAGATACTGACAATCCTACGTGATGTGATTTTTACATCCAGTGCTTCATTAACACTGGAGCTTAGAAAGGGCTGTGCTGCTGTTGTGTGCTGAGTATCCATAGTGAGCCTCTTGCCCAACAGGGCAGTCCCAAAATTCTTTATGATTTATAAGAGAGAAGCCTATTTGAACTCTTCTTTTATCACTCAGGCCTGTTCTGCCCTGGTAATGATACCAAAATGAAGCCCTGAGATGGTTTTGCCTGTGGTACTGAAATCTGTTTTCCTGGGTGTTGCCCAAAATGTGCCTCACACTGAAAATAAACACGTAGGAAACAAATTCCTCATCTAAACTCAGACTGCTCTAGAAATAGAGCCTTGGTTTATAGACTCAAGGACTCAGAATGGCTTGAGATGGAAGGGATCTTAAAGATCATCTTGTTCCAACAACTTGCTTCTGCTGTGCTAATTGGGGTTTCACAGCCACTCTTTTATTTAGCTATTTTAGGAGCTCTAGAATGATTTTTCCTCTCACTAAGTAGCTTTTTGCTTAGGTGAGAACTAAGGAGTTTATGCTGTTTGCTGTTGCATATTAATCCTAGGTTTCTATTTTAAATAAAGGGTGCAGTAACAGATGATCTGGAGACTTTCCAGCCCCCCTGGCTCTGTTGCTGTGTGGGCTGCCCTGGGTGCCCCTGCTCTGGCAGGGGGGTTGGACTCCAGGATCTCCAGAGCTCCCTCCCATCCCCTGCCATTCTGTGTAGAAGAAACAGCAATCCCAGGAGCAGAACAAACCCAGGCTTTGTATGAAGTTCAGGATGCAGCCTCCTCCTCAATATACCTCATGTTTCAGATGCACTTTATATGCAAAAGCTGAGTTCAGATGTCTGGCAAGCTGTTTGTGTTTGCAGAGGTTTTACATCACCTGCTACTTGACATCAGCTCAGATTCACCCCAGACTTCTCCATGTGAAAGGCCAAGATGCTACCTCCTCACACAATCTCTTGCAACCACAGAGTATGTGGGAATAAAATCCTAACTATTCCCTTTATAAAGAGTTTCTACATATTTTTATAGAGCTTTTTATCCCTGTTTGTGCCTCTATGTACTTCATATTAAGCTGTCAATCAGTTTTAGTTTGCTTTTAGTCATTACCTGCCTGAAGCATTACATTAAACATACTCAGAATTTCTCTGCCTCTTTTTTGTACCCTCAGGTGGCTCAATTATTCAATAAAAATCAATTTCTCTCTGTATAATATGGACCAAAATAGTTTTGCTTCTTTCTGATTGTTTTAGTGGTTCCCAGCAGTAATGAATAGCTGAAGGAATGGATCAGCTTTTGGGTTTTGGGTTTGTTTTTTTCTTTGGGAAATAATTTCACACAAAATCCATGGGTGGCTGTACTTTGTATATGTTTTTTGTTGTACTTTGTGTATGGTTTTTGCTGTACTTTCTATATATTTTCTCTAAGGATGGACCCAGTAATGGGCTAAGTGGTTAAATTACTGTAGGCAAGAAAGTTATGGGTAAAAGATGTTCACAGCTCACTTTATTTCTTGCTTAAATACACAAATCTGTGGGATTGGGCTTAGCTGCAGTAAGATTTGGCAGTTTTTAGGTTCATGCATTCTGCCTGCATACATTTTTACCCATATTATTTATATATGGCCAACAAGGTTTTGTTCACTCACTTTCAGGACCATCTGAGACATTAACTGTAATAAATACAGTCTTATTCTGAGAAACTGGCTAAAAAGATTTACATGAGAAACATGGTACTGTGATGTAGGTCAATTCAGATGCCATCCAGTGATTTCCAGGTGTTCTGAGGGCCACAGCTCAGAGCCAACAACTGCTTTAACATCACAACTTCAGTGCTGTCCTTGCAGGTGCTGACAGAAGGAAGCTTGAAGCTCTTTCTGTTTCCAAGCAGAAGTTTTCTGAAACACTGTCTATGTCTAAAACACATCCAAGACATCAACTGGGGGGCAGAAACACACTCTGACACCCAGAGTAATGGGTCATGAATGTCATTTCACATTCCTCTTAATGAGACTGGCTTCTTTTCCTAGAAGAGGCTGCAGTTTCACGGCATCAAAACCTTACTGTGGGGGAAGAGGTTTCTGTATTTGCCAAAAGCAGAATTGCTGATGATCACCTTCACCCTGGCCGTGCTGTCGTCAGGCAGGACTTGTACTTCCTGAACTGTTGCTTCTTTATAGAGCCAACTGGAAAAGTAAAAGCTTATTAGCATCTTCAAGGTATGATGCACCACGTAATCTTGGGTTTGGGTCAGTGTGGTCCAATCTAATACATGAAAAGATGGAAGTGCTTCACTTCTTGACTTTTCATTTACTACTTGCTGGGTGGAAATTTGGTATAGTGTTTTCATACATCTTTCAGGCTGGTGTTTTTATCAGCAATCTGGCTCCAGGACCAGGGGTTTTCAGGAAGTATGTTTTACTGGAGCAGCACACAGAACTCTGTGAAGGACACTTTTAGAAGCAGACTCTTCTCCCAAGTAACCAGCAATAGCATGAGAGGCACTGGGCTGAAGCTGCCCCAGGGCAGGCTGAGGTTGGAGCTGAGGAACAATTTGTGTGCTGAGAGAGTGGGGAGGCCTTGGCACAGGCTGCCCAGGGAGGGGGGAGTCACCAGCCCTGCAGGGTTCCAGACACCTGCAGCTGTGGCCCTGCAGGATGTGGTTTGGTGGTGGTGGTGATGTTGGGTAGACAGTTGGACCTGATGATGTTGGAGGGCTTTTCAATGATCCTGTGTCATTCTGTGTATCTAAGGGGGATATTTTTTCTCAATAGGTCAGACAACGTTTACAATTATCCCTGTAATTCCCAACACACATTAAAATGAGGATGATATGATTTGGAAATATTAAGACATGCAGGACCAAGTTTCATATTTCTCCAACTCCTTCTTACAATACAATCTTGTTTACCTTAGCTGAGGTCCCTCCAAGTTGATGTCAACTCTCAGAATCTTCTTCCCTGTTGCTGTCAAGATTTTCTTCTCTATTTCTTCTTTCAGCTCCTCTAAACCATGTCCATGCAGAGCAGAAATAGCTAAAGCATTTTCCTCAGTGGGTTTATACCTGAAAGATCACAATTGCTCATGAGGATTAGGTTGTGAAAACATTCCAAACACTGGACAATTTTACTGTTACTTTATCCTGGCACCATCCTACAGCCATGACTTCTTGTATGGCTCAAGTGGTTTCTTTTGTAATGAAAAGAGAATTCATTCTTTTTAGGAGCATAGTTATGTATGTGGAAGGTTCAAAACCACTCATAAATGCATTCAGAAGTGTGGGAGCTCTTGTAGACTAAGAATGAAGAGGCTTCCAGAACATAAAGGGTTAAGTACAGGCAGCATCTCCTGCTTTACCTTTCTATCAAATCCACTTTGTTGTGAACTTCAACCATCGAGTCCAGTAAGTGGCTGGGGAGGTTGAGACTCTTCAGAACTGACAGAACAGTTGCTTTCTGGAGGGCAGTTTCTGGATGAGTAATATCCCTCACGTGAACTATCAGGTCCTGCAAGTGAGAAGATGCAAGAGAAACATGAAACACCCCAGTTACCAGACTACAGCTTTTATGCTATTTTTGCATGTAAGACACCTTCCTGTCAATCACTGCTGGGTGAACACTGTGAAATGAACTGCTAAACCAGTACTGAACCAGTACTACCAGAGAGGTGCCGGAGTCTACTGTTTCAAATAATAACCAATTCAATTTCTCAAGGGATGACAGAGCCTGGCAGAGGCTGCCCAGAGAGGTGCCGGAGTCTCCTGCTCTGGAGACTTTCCAACCCCCCTGGCTCTGTTGCTGTGTGGGCTGCCCTGGGTGCCCCTGCTCTGGCAGGGGGGTTGGACTCCCTGATCTCCAGAGGTCCCTTCCAGCCCCCACCACTCTGTGATTCTATGATTCTAAGTCAAGGCTGCCTAACAATAAGGCTTCAAAACTACTGGAGGAGAAAGAGTGAACTCTAAAAAGCCTTTAGAAGAGTAATGGCTGCAAAGCTGCTTCAGAAATGGTGAGGAAAACCCCACTCAACTTCTAATTCAATTTTTACCTGCAAAATGCAGAAGATTTTCCTTGTCCTTAGCTCCTGAGATACTAGTGTTGGTGCTTCACTTAGAAAGCCTTGCACCAAAGTCTTCAGTTTGAAGCACATACACCATCATGCTTGCCAGGCAACCAACTTCAATGTTTGCATGCAAAACATTTTGTCATCTTTGCTCAAGATACTGCTTCGAAGTTCTGAAAGTCAGTGAGAGGTAAATTTCTTGCCTTTCATCATTTAATGCTTTAGAGTAATGGACAGAGAGGGTAGCTGCAGCCAGCTTTTGGAAGTCCTGCTATTGCATGGTGAAGTCTAATCCTCAGAAGGATTCCCACATCCAGATACCACCACATTTCTTTTCCTTTAAGGGCACGGGGTTGTTTACATGTCTGTGTGTGTGCAGCTTTACACTTTGCTGTAACATGGGAACCCACCTTTAATGAGAAAATGATTGGAGAAGTACATCTGTGTGTATCCCATGCTGCCTGCATCACGTCACAATCACCTACTTTTAGTGCTAGAGGAAAACCTGAAGCTAAAACCAGATCATTCCAGAGGCTCTATTTCATTTTTGAGTCTCAAGAAAGCTACCTAAAACTTATTTGGATGCACTGCTGAGGTTCTCAGCTATTTAATCAGCAAAATCTGATTGATGTGGTGTTGTGGAGAAGGACATGCACTCTCCAAATAAACCCTTCCTGAAATTTCTTCCTATCTATATGTTCTGTATAATTTCAACTACCAGAAAATTGGTTGATGGTAAAATATTTACCTGATTATCTTAGGAGACTGCTATAGCCAGCCAGATACATCACTAAGCCAATTAGCTTCCCCTTTCTTGAAAGGGTGAGGATTATCTAAAAGGAAATTAGTTTGATTTCTCCATTTTTATAGTCTAATACTTACTGAATAAGCCACTTCTTCTAATGTAGCTGAAAAGGACTCCACCAGATTATGGGGAAGGTCAGTCAGAAACCCAATGGTGTCCACATAAATAACTGCCATATGTGAGGGCAGATAACCAGCGTGGGCTGTGATATCAAGCGTGGCAAAGAGCTGATCCCTGGGTTGAAGTCCTGCTTCCCCAGTCAAGGCTTTGATCAAGGTAGTTTTTCCTAATTAAGAAAACAGAAACAAAACAAAGGACAAGAGTTTAATGGTTTGTTTCGAGTCCAAGCTCCATGTGCCATGCTCAGGTGAGCTGTAGGGTGTAACAGATCTTTTTAGATCTGCTGCACTCATTGTAATCTAGCCCACAATTTGTGATGTTAGGAAATCCAAAGTCCTTCTTAAGTTCTGTAAGTTGGAATTGGATTTAAGGCCACATCTGGGAGCACTGCTGCAAGATCCCCAGGTGATCAAAGACTGAACTGACCTGCAAAGTCACCTACCCACATCTGAAGGATGTGAAGAGCACAGCATAGGAAACATAAAACCACTCCTCAGTGCCTACTGCCACATAAAACTTGGGTACTCTGTGTTACATCTGACAGTAAACAGAGGACTAATAAGGTGTAGTTTATTAGGTTTGTGCTTTTCTTGGGAGTTTCTACATGAATGCAACACTAGAATCACAGAATGTGGGGGTTGGAAGGGACCTCTGGAGATCATTGAGTCCAAGCAAGTAGCAGAGAAATGTTTAAATCAAATATTTCATAGGATGCAGTGGTTTAACTCAAGTGCTCAGTACAGACTCTAGTTAAAGTATTTCAGCTATGGGTGCAAACATGCAATATGTATGTATATAGAGAGATGAATCTTCAGCTTTAAAAGCAAGGAAGCATGGCAGTTAAGAAAACATACCATGTAATTCAAATATTTGAGCAAGTTATAACAAAAAGTGCAAAGTGAGATTGTTTTTGTTAAGGTGGTGAGAAATGAAATGGTCCCAAGATCATGTGACCTGAAAATACGTGTCTAGCAGATGAGGCCCTTCAGGACACGGTTTAGTGGTCCTGATAATATTTAGCAGCCAGTTGGACTTGATGATCTTGGTGTTTTTTTCCAACCCTAATGATTCTCTCTATAAAATCTTTCAGGTGGCATTTCTCCACAGCAAATCTGCAACAAGCACAATTTGCCTTCCTACGCACGTTCTAATTGACATGTGTTCCTCACACTGTTTATAAACTGATTAAAATACCAAGCCTGTTCACACTGAAATGAGACTCTGTCAAGAGGTTCTAATTGGAAATTAGACAACATAGCCCTTTTGTGTTCCAGTGTCCTGAGCTTCTCACTCACCACAGTTAGTATAGCCCATCACCGAGACGGTCGGAAACTCGCGTTTTCTGCGCTGACTTCTGAGTAACGACCTTTTCCTTCTCAGTTTCTCCAGGGCAGTCCTAATTTTCAGTTCTTTTTCTTTCAAGACACGAGTCTGTGTCTCCAAGAATGTTTCCCCTGACAAAGAGAAGTGAAGAACTGGCAGAATAGTTTATGACAGAAACAGTAAACGGAGGGATGGTGTGCATTTGGCAACCGAGGGAGTTGCACTAGGGCATAGGGAGTTAGAAATAAGCAGCTAAAATGACTTTTTTCTTGTCTATGTGTCAAAGTGATGAGTAAAAAATATGCTAAGCACCTAGAATAATCATATACACTTAGGATAACCCCCTGTGGTTGCAAATAGTCTGTCCAGAGACACTTGCTGAGCTGGTCCAGACCAAAACTGTATCATTTAAAATAATTTTCCAATGATTTTTTTATATGTTGAATTCATTAGATGCAGAACACAGTTTTTCCTCACAGCTTCCTCCAAAGAAATTAATTTGTAATGACATTTGCTTAAAAGCTATGGAGAAAAAAAAGATAATGTGCTAATTAGTGAGAATATTTCAACTTTACCTGAGCCCATGATGTACCTCGATCCACCTCTCTGCTGATCCAGCTGGGATGCTTCATTTTTCAGGTTTGACCTGGCAATGGAGTAACAATTAATTAGAAGCAACTTTCTTTAATCAAACGACCCTAATTTGCCTAGCAAATGTGAAGCAGTAGCTTCCAAATCGTGGTACAGAATTTTTTGCCAGGCTTCTCACAATGAGCCTGGCAAAAAAATAAATAATATAAAAAAATCCAGATTTTCCTGGCTCCTCAAGTCTAGTTTAAAATACACCCAACTTTTAGCAAATTATAATGGCTATGCTGAAACTTCAGAGTCCAAAGATGCCTCTGATGCACCCACCTAACTCACACCAACTGCTACAGGCAGAAATGTGGAACACTCAGAAATGAAGGGGTTTAATCTTCCTTGTTCAGAGTTTTCCTTGTTAAACCCAACGATAGGCAGCAGTAGGACCCACTGTGTAGCAACAGGATGAGGGGTGATGGTTTGAAACTACACCAGGGTAGATTTAGACTGGACATGAGGNATTCAATGATTCTGTGGCAGTGTATATGGGATACATACATGATTCCTGCATGTCTCACAATGCATCTTCCACAGTAGAAAGAACCAGGAGCTTTGAGTGAGAAGGTTATTTTGTAAGATTATCTAATGAACATTGTTGGTTTTGCCTGGGGAAGCTTAAAACAATGGCAGAGAAGAGAAGTGTGAGAGGGGAGCTGAGGAATGGTTCCAAATCTCTGCAGGGTGGGGGGCAAGGAGAAGGGGCCAGGCTCTTGTCAGTGGTGCCCTGGGACAGGAGGAGGGGCACTGGGCACCAACTGGAACCCAGGGAGTTCCCCCTCAGCAGGAGGAGAAACTTCTTTGGTGTGAGGGTGCCAGAGCCTGGCAGAGGCTGCCCAGAGAGGTGGTGGAGTCTCCTGCTCTGGAGACTTTCCAACCCCCCTGGCTCTGTTGCTGTGTGGGCTGCCCTGGGTGCCCCTGCTCTGGCAGGGGGGTTGGACTCCAGGATCTCCAGAGCTCCCTCCCAACCCCTACCCTTCTGTAGATTCTATGACATTACAGCAGATATTTCTCTGCTCCAATCCATCACTGAGCGTCTGCGCAAGCGCTCCACCAGCGTCACTCTTCTCTACAGGACAGCATTACCATGGCTGGCACTGTAGAGAAATAGTGCCTGAAAGAGGAAAAGACCAGTATGTGATTTTGCAGAAGCTCCAAGTACCTGAGAAGAGGAATTTCAGCCAATGCTATCTGAAGCTTTGCTTCTTTAGTCCGGGCGTTACAACGGAAAATGTGAAGTACAACTGTGTATCTGTCAAAGACTTTCACACCCCAGGCATCTTCCAGTTCTTTCTTCAGCCATGAAAGACAAAACAACCGAGATGTCTTCTGCTGCCCACAGGATTTGTCTGTCAAGACCCTCATGAGGAAACTTGTGAAGTGTGGGTTGAGTGGACAGTGAGGTGGACTGAGAGGTGTTTGAGGGACAGAGGTCAGAGGGTTGTGATCAGTGGTGCAGAATCAGGCTGGGGGCCTGTAGACAGTGGTGTTCCCCAGGGGTCAGTCCTGGGTCCAGTCTTGTTCAACACCTTCAGCAGGGACCTGGATGCAGGGGCNGGAGCAGACCTATCAATGTCTAGAAATACCTAAAGGTTGGATGCAAGGAGGATGGAGCCAGACTCTTGTTGGTGGTGGCCAGTGACAGGACAAGGGGAAATGGTTTTAAACTGAGGGAAAATAGGTTTAGACTGGATCTGAGGAAAAAAGTTCTCCAGCAGGAGGGTGGTGAGACTGGAGCAGATTGCCCAGAGGGGTTGTGGATGCCTCTCCCTGGAGGTGTCCAAGGCCAGGCTGGATGAGGCCTTGAGCAACCTGGGCTAGTAGAGATGTCCCTGCTCATGGTGGGGGGGTTGGATGAGATGATCTCTAAGGTCCCTTTCAACTCAAACTGTTCTATGATGGGTCTATGATTTCAACAGCAAGTTCTTGTTTCCACAGGGTTTGGGTGTTGGGTGAGATGATCTCTGGCTGGCTGGGGCTCTAAGCAGCCTGCTCTAGTGGGAGGTGTCCCTGCCATGGTAGGGGGCTGGAACTGGATGATCCTGAAGGTCCCTTCCAACCCTGACCATTCTATCATTTGATATCCTATGAATGGCTGTCGGGCTGCTGGCAAATTTAATGCACAGGAGCTGGAGACACAAACATCCAGTGGACAAATGCAATGGGAATTCAGTTTCTCTTCACCAAAACCCAGCCCAGGTGGTTTCCTCTATTACCATTTCCAAACTCAGTCACAAGTGACCCTACTTCTCCTAATGCCAATAGTTTCCAACAGTACTGGTGTCAAGAACACCCCTCCACAGCATATTTAGTTACCTTTGTCAGTGAAGAGATCCTTTCCACATTCAAGAAGACAGCTGTCACACGGGGCAATTCTTTAATCTTTTCTAGAAGATGGAGAACCATTGCAAAATACAGCATTACACAGCAAGTCTCTTGGTGAAATACACAGAATAGAAACCCCCTTTTTTGCTCCCAGAATATCAAAAGGCACCCTATTCTTCCTGCATCAGAGCAGCTGCAGTTGCACTAATTTAGCACAGCGTCAAGAACAGAGGCCAAATTCACTTTATGGCAATCACAAATGCAGGGATTAAGGTGCCTCACGTGTTTGCAGTGAGCAGGAGTTATTCATAGCTTAAAAAAAAATCAAATAAAATAATCTTTTGAAGTTTGCTTGTGAACCCACATGAGGCAGAAACAAATTTCTCCCTCTCTTCAGCTTTTACACCTCTCTGGAAACAGCTCAGCAGCAGAAATTTTCCCTTTAGACCAATGGGGTGCTGAAAAAAAAATCTCAGTCCTTACCTGTCAAAAGCTGGAAGTTGCCTTTACCAAAAATAAACTTCTTGTCAGGATTCTTTGTAGGAATAATTATTTTATCTACAACCGTCCAGTTCTGAAGGGTTTCTACAAGAGCAACAGCTTCAGCAATCTGTAGTTCAGCTTTAGAAACACAAAAATAGAAAAAAAAAAAAGATTATAACCTCATCACTTCTCTCAAATTTCAAATAAATTCAGTAAGTGCTCGAAAAGGGAAAGACTACAGTGCACTGAAATGCTACTGGGGTATTTATTTTATCCTCTAGCACAGGGATGTATTATTAAAGATAGCAATATATTAACAATATATTATTAAAGATAACCATGATCCTCTTTCTCCTCCTGTTGTTAGTGCTCCTTGTAAAAGGCACAGATTTCCTGCTGTACCTCTGGTGTTTCAACCAAAACCTTTGTCCAGCCTTCAGGCTCTTTACCTGGAGGGCCTAAATGAAGGGAAAGGGATTGCTGCTACTCTTCTGTGTGTCTTTATTTTTCAGTTGTAAAGCAGGTAGGGTTGTTACAAGATGCTCAAACCCTTCTGTTTGTTACAGGATGCTTAAACCTTCCTATTTGTTACCAGATGCTGAAAGCTTTCGATCACAACTTGGTAATTAGAGAAGTGTTTGGAGAAGCATCAAGCCAAGTTGATCATCTATCTTAATGGGGTGTGATTAATCCATCTGCATTAGCTGGCTAGGAGGACTTTGGAGAGAAGTCTAAGAACTAAAGAAGGTCCTTACAGAGGAATTATTCCATAGAATCAGAGAATGGTTTGGGTTGGAAGGGACCTTAAAGATCACTGAATCACTAAGGTTGGAAACGACCTTCAGGATCAAGTGCAACCAGCTACTAAATATTATCAGGACCACCAAACCATGTCCTGAAGGACACACCATGCAGGTGTCTGGAACCCTGCAGGGCTGGTGACTCCCCCCATCCCTGGGCAGCCTGTGCCAAGGCCTCCCCACTCTCTCAGCACACAAATTGTTCCTCATGGCCAACCTAAGACTCCCCTGGCATCATCCAGTTCCAGCCCCTCTGCCATTGGCATAGACATCTCCCACCAGACCAGGCTGCTCAAGGCCCCATCCAGCCTGGATTTGAACACATCCAGGGATGGAGCATCCACAGCTTCCCTGGGCAGCCTGTGCCAAGGCCTCCCCACTCTCTCAGCACACAAATTGTTCCTCATGGCCAACCTAAGACTCCCCTGGCATCATCCAGTTCCAGCCCCTCTGCCATTGGCATAGACATCTCCCACCAGACCAGGCTGCTCAAGGCCCCATCCAGCCTGGATTTGAACACATCCAGGGATGGAGCATCCACAGCTTCCCTGGGT
>VWZY01005363.1:68946-80689 GCA_013399075.1 Chloroceryle aenea
CTTTTCTTAAACTCCTCCAGGGCTGGTGACTCCACCGCCTCCCTGGGCAGCCTGTTCCAGGGTCTGGCTGCTCTTGCTGTGAAAAATTCTTCCTTACTGTCCAGTCTGAACCTGCCCTGTTGCAGCTGGAATCCATCCCCTCTTGTTCCATCACTAACTGCCTGGGAGAAGAGACCAGCACCACCCTCTCTGCAATCTCCTTTCAGTAAATTCCCCATAGCCCTTAAATAAAAAGATTTGCTATATGATCTATATGGACAGGGCAGTAGTAGAGGGAGGCCAGGGGAGGCTCTGAGGATNGTCGGCCGCAGACTGCAGCACCCTGTCCCAGTTTGTTTACACCACGCACCGCCCGCTCGCGGCAGCAGCCGGGGAATTCCTCTACAAAAGGTATCTGCTGCCCACCTGCTTCTAGAGTATTCTCACTTGCTTCAGGATGAAGGTGGGTTTGTTAAAGAAGGGTTGTTAAGCATTCAGTTTGCTGCCAGAAGAACGTCCCACGCGGGTGGTAGGTGAGCTTTCTTCTGCTGGATCAGAGGGAAATGCTGGCTGGGGGAACCATTTATTCCCCTGCCCAGCCCTGGCACAACAGGAGTGAGAAAAGCTGAACCAAGAACATGAAACAGCTGATGGATCCACGGGTGCTGTGCTGTGTTGAGAGCACACCTCCTTTCTTTCTGCTTTCTTTTCCCGTTGCTTTGTTTTTTACTGGCTAATTCATCACCTGGCAACTGCTGGATTTCCAAAGCTTTGGTGATTAATCAGGAAAACGGCCTCCACTTCTCCCTTTGGAAGTTGCCTTGTGCATTGTAAAGTCTTTGAATAGGGAGAGATGCAGCAGATGAAAAAGCCCACCCAATTTTCTGTCAGGTTAATGAAGTCCAGGGTTTATCTTCCCCAGGAGTAACTCTTTTAAATGGGCTTCTCCTAACAAGGGTTGCATGAAGTGAGTGGAGTTGGCGTGCTAAAAAGAGAAGAAAGAAATATTCCCTCTCTATGCATGGGAGAAATAATTTTGCCTCACCAAGAGGAATGAAAATAAAAATATTTTGGCAGGAGAAAAATATTTTTGTGGAGAAAAATTTCAGAATAATAATGATTTGTGTTTCCACATGGGCAGCATCTCCTCCTACTCATCTCTTCCTACCCAGCTGGATTGCTGACATTCTGGGGCTTGTGGAGCTGAGTCCAACACAAAGATAAATGAAGATTAATTTCTGTTTTCACGAGTCTTCTATCTCATCTGCTGCTCTTGTTTAGTCTTTTGTGTTGGTCCCAATATTTTATCATAAATCAGGGCTTTTTCTTCTCAGAACACTGCTGCTGTTTGCCACTGAAGTGACTGCCCTGAGAGCTTTGCTTTTTCTACCCAGCTTCCCAGTGCAGTGTGGACACTGTGACCCTGTAAACCTCATCCTTGCTCTGGGGTGCCCAGTTCTTCTCTCTGGCACTTCTGCCTGCAGGGAATAGTTTGTTCTAGTGTGATGGAGATGGTCACCCTGCTGGAAGTGTTACTATAAATAGAAATGCTCATCCCCCCCCTCTCCTTGCATGAAATCTCAACGCCTGCATTTTTAACTTAGGCTACTCAGCTGGCAGATAAACCCAACAGAAGCACTTTCTGAAAGGATAAGCTTTTCCTGAAGCTCCTTTTCCTGATTTCTTCAATCCAAGGCATTTGAGCCTTCCATTGATCTGCAGGGGTGGCCTTGTCTTGATCTCAGCACCAGCACTTTTCCCGAGCTCTACTCCTTTTGGATAAAGAGGGGAATGGCAATGGAAGTGTCCTGCTTTGCTTCATGCTTCAGAGAGAAGAGGAAGAACAGGTTTTCCTCTGTATTTGAGTAAATTGCCTCTTAAAAATACTAGATAAAAGGCTTTCCTTAAGAAGCTTCAATTCCAGGATGTACTGTGGTGTGAATGCTGGCTGGGCAGTACCTGTTGTTACATCTCCCCCTAGAGCAAGCCCTTTTCAAGCAGAAGCACATACCTACCCCATTCCATGTTCTGCACTGTGGCATCAGCATCTGGTGGCCTGAAAGCTGGCAGGGTACCTGTGGAACTGTCAGGAATGGGCTCTCTGTCCCCAGGGACAGAGGATTTCTCCTCATGGAAAGCCATGTGATCTCTTGGCCTTCCACCTGAGGGAAAAGTCTAACGTGATTTGGAGTAAATAAGTAGACATCTAGATGAAATACAGTCCCTGGGATCTTGACAGAATTGGCACATGAGGATGAGGAGAATGTGGCAGGACTGCACTGACTTCTCTTTCTGTTGGCAGGCTGCTCAGCCCTGGGGGAGATGAAGAAGCTGAGCCCAAAGGAGGAGGGAAGTGTGGGGCGAGTACTGACCAGTTGAAAAGATTAATACGTTTTTTCCTGGAGAGTGAGGTGAGGAGAGCAGCCTTTTAGATCCAGCATTGCATGTTCAATCAAATACTGGCTTTCTGTTGAGAACTCTCTGGTGGTGAGCTCTGGAATGGTTGATGTTTGGAATGGTTTTGCTCTCTAGGATGAGGTTTTCATGAAGACATTTCTTTCTGCCCACACTTTTATCAGCTTAGGTGCTACACCCTCGCTGTTTGGCCTTGGCAGTGGTGCCCACCCACATCTGGCCCAAAGTGTCTTAGGCACAGCAGTTTACAGTCTTCCTGCAAAGAAGTTCACAGGCATTGCTTCAAATGTTGACTCGTTTCTAGTCCCAGGGTTGGATTTTTAGTTGCTGTAAAAGGCAGCACTAAAGCAGCACAGAATTAAAGAGACTACTTAAATTACAAAGGAAAGGTATCCTAAAAAGAGGCAAGAAAAGTTTTCTTCCTTCTTTCCTGCTTTTATTTTCCCCCCTTCCCTGCTCTGTGGTCTTTAGATGTTGATTAGCCTCAAACTAAATACCTGAGAATACTGTGCAGGAAGATTTTGGTGCTTAGGGATGTGGTTTAGACAAGGTCTTGTCAGTGTTGATTGGACTGGATGATCTTAAAGGGCTTTTCCAATCCAGGAAATTCTGTGATTGGTGTGAATGACAAAGCTTTGTAACTGGAAGAAGGGAAAGGAGCATTGTGGTCATGATAATCTTTAGTAGCCAGTTGGAACTGATGATCTTTAAGGTCATTTCCAACCTCAATTATTCTGTGATTCTTGTATCTGAAAAGGTTTTCCTTCTCCTGATGTGTTTGTGTCCATAAGCCACCTGTATTTTCCACCCCTAGCTGCACAAACACGTGGCATACCTCATAGACAGCCTGTGGGACTGGGCAGGCAAGCTCCTGAAGGACTGGGAGTGCATGACTGCTCTTCTGTTAACAGATCCTGGAGAAGATGCAGAAGGTGGGTAAGAAAATGCTTACTTTTATCTGAATAAATCTCTTGATGCTGGTTCTTGAGCTTTGCCTTCAGCTAGTTTAGGGTCGTTCCATACTGCAGGAGCCTTTGATCCCAAATTGTGGTCCCCAAGAGCCAGAAAGCAGACGTGCCACAGTGCATCACCAATGGGATATTTATCACATTTTTTGGGGGCATCAAGAAGAGTGTGGCCAGCAGGGTGAGGGAGTTCTCCTCCCTCTCTATTCTGTACCAGTCGGTCCACAGCTGGAGGATTGTGTCCAGTTCTGGGCTCCCCAGTTCAAGAGGGACAGGGAAATACTGGAGAGAGTCCAGGGGAGGCTCTGAGGATGCTGAAGGGACTGGAACATCTCTGTGAGGAAAGGCTGAGAGCCCTGGGGCTGTTCAGCCTGGAGAGGAGAAGCCTGAGAGGGGATCTAATTCCTGTCTATGAATACACAACATTAAAGCTTAAAACAACAACAGAGAAGAGAAGCCCAAGCCCAGCTCCCTCAGCTGCTCCTCAGCAGCCCTGTTCTCCAGACCCCTCCCCAGCTCCCTCACCCTTCTCTGGCCCCGCTCCAGCCCCTCAAGCTCTCGCTTCTCCTGCGGCGCCCAAACCTGACCCCAGTGCTCCAGGGGCAGCCTCCCCAGTGCCCAGCCCAGGGGCACCATCCCTGCCCTGCTCCTGCTGGACACGCTCTTGCTGATCCAGCCCAGGCTGCCCTTGGCCTTCCCGGCCCCCTGGGCACACGCTGGCTCCTGCTCAGCCGGGTGTCCCCCGGCACCCCCAGGGCCCTTTCTGCCCAGCAGCTTTCCAGCCACTGCTCCCCCAGCCTGGAGCTCTGCCTGGGCTTGCTCTGACCCAAGGGCAGGACCCTGCTCTTGGCCTTGCTAAACTTCAGCTCATTTTCTTAAAACTAAGCCAAACACTTTGTAGGTGTTTATGTTTTCCTGGCGTGTCCTGCTGTAGGTGCTCAGACAGAGGAGCCAGCTCTTCATTAGCCCTTGCTGTGTCTGTTTCTCTTTTCTGTGATGCTGAAAGGTGACTGATTCCCTTGCAGCACTGAGTGATGCCCAGCAGTCCGTCCTCATTGAAATTATCCTCGCCACGGTTCGAGAAGCAGCCGAAGGTCATCCTCCAGTGGGCAGAGGTGCAGCCAAAAAAGTCAGTGCAACTTATTTCTTATTCCATAATTCCATTGTCATTGCCTTTTGTGCTTCACCAGGCAGCACAATCCTAGAGGTAGGTTTATCTTAGGAAAGAAAATGACTTAATTTAATGAAATCCCACCGTGCCTTTTGGCCTCTGGTGAATGTTGGAGGAGATGAGCTTTAGAGGAAAGCCAGTTGAAGCATGGTCTTGACAAATGGTGAGCATTTCATCCACGAGATGTAGCTGTTCAGTGATTTGCATCTAATCTAAATTTCACACACACACAAAAATAATGAAAAAGCATCTGTCTCTGTGGAAATTATCTTTATCTGAGCTTGATGTGCTGTAAACAAAGGCATGTGAGTTAACCTTGCTTTACATGTAGATTTCCAGTTAAAGCTAAGAGATTTTCTAAGCAAAATACTTTATCTGCAGATTCTGTCAGTAAAAGAGAAGAAAATACAGTTGGAAGATTGTACCAAAATTACTGGACACTTTATTGTGGTGCTTCCTCAGCTCTTGGCAAAGGTAACTAACAGCTGCTCTGTGAAACGTGTCATTAAAACTCCTGCAGTCTACTCATGTCCTGCTTTGGGTTTGTTTTTTCTCTCTGCAGTATTCAGCAGATGCACAAAAAGTGGCAAATCTTCTGCAGATTCCTCAGTATTATGATTTGGAGGTTTACAGCTCGGGACACCTAGAGAAGGTGAATTGGGGCAGTGGGTTCATGGGGGTGTCCAAAAGCTGTGTGACAAATTCCTCTGTGCATCACCTGACAAGGTGCAGAGTGCAGTGGGACTCGGAACAAGTCAGGCTGTTGGAATAGAAAGAAATGGTCTCATCCCTTGAGGTCTTCTTCAGACTTTGCTTTTTGATTTGGGGCTGCTAAAGAAAAGCCTTAGTGCTTGTCAGTTCCTCTGCACTGTGACCGGCCTCGGTGGGTCATGAGTTGTGGTTTCATGTGGTAAGGCCAGCCCTGGGTTCTTCCCTGCTGGGTGGAGAGAGGGTGAGTTGTGCCAAGTGTCTTGAGCTGGTGTCTCCCAGGAGGTTACTACAGAGTAAGTTTTGTTCTCCTTAAGGAGCTGACTCCCAGCTGCTGGGGAATGATAGGAGCTGAAAGATAAGAATGGAGATAGTGTATCTGCTGGTGGGAGAGGGATGGTCAGAAATGGATAGATGAAATCCTTGACATAGCTTAGTGTATTCTTAAGCAGGGCTGTGGACAGGGAGGTAGATGTTAGGGCGAGCACTCTGAAGTTAATTTCAGCACAAAACATGAACTTGGAGAGAGTCAGCAGAATGGCAGAAGTTACCTCCTCTCCCTAAGAGCCAAGCCCCTGTTGCTGATGTGATCTGAAACATTCTCCATCCTCTGCTGCAGAGGGAGACAACTTCCATTGCTTGCAGAGACACCTGCCCATTGGAAAGGCATTTTTTATTCCCTGCCTTGGTCTTTATTTTCACGTAGCACCGAAGATGTATTGCTGAAGTAGATCTTAAAGCTGTTGCTTCATTCTTTAGGAGGATCCAGAACCAGAAAAGAAACCCAGAAAATACCAAACCCAAACGAACACAGTTTAGCCTCTAATCCTGACCCTCTGCTCCTTAGACTGGCATTTATTTCATGTTGGTTGTATTATCTGTAGAGATGTCCAGGCCTAGTGAAGTGTATCTAAAGCCTAAGAGGAATGTGGTACAATTTCCTATGATACCCTTTTTATCACCTGCAGCACTTGGATGCTTTGCTGAGAGAGGTGAAAGACATCGTGGCCAAACACTCTGACCTGTCTGTCCTTGAGGCTTCCTCCAGGACTTACTGTGTCCTCTGCAGTGAAGAAATTGCCATCTATAGCCAGGTGGATCAGGCCCGAACTCAGCTGATAGATGAGTTGACGGGGCAGCTTAACCAGCTGCTGGATGGCTTCTGGCACAAGGTGGGTGTTGAGTCCCTGTGGAGAGAAACAGACATTTCCCTATGAAAAAAGAAGACAAAAAAATTCAGGGGGATATGGAAGTCTGCTTGAGGGGAGCAGAGCTTTCAAAGATGACCCCATCAGTCTGTATAGCTTTGGAGTCTTTGAGACGACTTTCCCTTGGAAGGAGAGCTGCAGAGTCTCCCTCAAAGCTTTGGGATCTTTGAAAGGATGCCTTTCCCCACGAAGGAGAACTGCAGAATCTCCCTCCAAAGTTTTTTTTCCTGAGTTCTAAAAAGCAGAACCAGCTGGTGGGGATATGAATAGCTCCTGGCTGGAGGGAACAACAGGAGCCTGCAGCTGAGCTGGTCAACTGTGCCGCGATGAACAGGTGCCGTGCCGTGGTGTGAGGGTGAACACGGGCGAGTTCTTAGTGGATGCTGGCAGATTGTAAAATGTGTCAAGCCCCCCAAATCCCCTCACCTCGGATTGGATTTGTTTTGTTGGTCTGAAATAGATCTCCATGTCAATGGGGGAGAATGTGTGCTCGGGAGAAAAGAGATGAGCGCTAGAGCGGGGATTCTTCAGCTCCTTCGTCGAGTGATCTGTAGCTAAATAAAGAGATTTTCTGCTGCAGCCCCTCCCTTCTCATTCCTGGTTGTCTATCCTGTCTCCCAGAAGCACGTAGTATACTTGTGGAAACTACAGCAATTGCATCCATGGGAAAGTATTTCCTGTATTTTTAGCTATCTTTGAATGTGATCTGGCAGCTGGAGGCGAGGCGAGTCAGCACCATGTGAACTTCCCAGAGAGCCTCAACAACTGCCTGAGGGACCACGACTGGCCTGGGAGTGAGGGTTGGCACTTTGTGCCAGCCTTGTAGGTGGTTTCCACTCTCTGTGGGTTTAGTAACACCAGGGATGTGCCCTTCTGCAACATTTCTGTGCAGTCAACGTGTTGTTTTCTTTTTCCTGTTAGAGGAAGACACAAGTAGCATGGTGAAGGGACTGGGGAGGGCTGGAGGAGAGTAACTCAAGCTTGTGGTTGGTTGGGAGGAGACCATAGCAGTTGCCTTGCCCCCCACTGGCTAATTCCTTTTTCTTTCCCAAACTTCTGTAATTTAGGAAGAAGGATTTTCTACGGATGCAGGAGCAGTTTCCCAGGTGCACTCTGCTTTGAGAAGAGTTGCAGCTTTTTATAAGTGAGATTTGTATCCACAAAATTCACTTTCCCATATATTTAAGTGGTAACCTAATTGGTGCACAGTGAGAATTGCTCTTATTTGTTGGATTTCACGGAATCACAGAATTATTAAGCTTGGAAAAGCCCTCCAAGATTGTCAAGTCCAACCCCCTACCCAACATTATCATGCCCACCAAACCATGTCCTGCAGGGCCACAGCTGCAGGTGTCTGGAACCCTGCAGGGCTGGTGACTCCCCCCTCCCTGGGCAGCCTGTGCCAAGGCCTCCCCACTCTCTCAGCACACAAATTGTTCCTCAGCTCCAACCTCAACCTGCCCTGGGGCAGCTTCAGCCCATGGCCTCTGGTCCTGTCGCTGGTCCCCTGGCAGAAGAGACCAACCCCCCCTCCCTCCAGCCTCCTGTCAGGGAGCTGTCAAGAGCAAGAAGCTCTCCCCTCAGCCTCCTTCTTTAGTATTTATTCACAGAAGAGTGGAAATTAGCCCCCCCAAAAACCCCAACTTAATTTCCTACTCCCTCGTTACTAATTAGCAGTNAGTATTTATTCACAGAAGAGTGGAAATTATCCCCCCCAAAAAACCCCAACTTAATTTCCTACTCCCTCGTTACTAATTAGCTGTTTAACTTTATTGCTGTCCATCAGATGAAGGCAGAAATTGGGTATCTTGATCCTGTTTGGCCAGGTGAAATTTCATTTCTTGCTTTGTGTGTCATCATCATGTCTTCTTCACTTGCAGTGCCCATGATCTCACCAAGTGGAATGTGTATGACAGGACTTCAAAGCTGCTGGTGTTTGAAATGCAACACAGGAGTTTGCCTGTTGTGGTGAGTTGTTGATGTTTAACATAGAAAGAGATTTTTTCTTGTTGGAAGTAGGAAATATTAAATAATCTTCTATATCAACATCCTGTGAGGCAGGATGATAGTGTTTCCATCTCTCACTTGGCAAACTGAGGCTGTCTTTGGTCTAATATTATTGGAAACTTAATTCATGCCATGGATTTGTTTATTTTGGAGATTGTCCAAAACTGGGATAATCATCTGACGACTGGATTGATCCTTTGTGGTGCTCAGGACTTCCCACTGGTTGCACAGTCTGGGTAGATAGGAAATTGTTGGGCCTGTGAGAAGCCCCTTATAGGTTGCATGGAGTCAGAACTGGAATACTTTGGACTTGATGCTAGCAGATTGACTCTTGGTGAAGATGGTTTGTAATTACCAGTTGTCTCAGCCACAGCTTTCATCATCTGGTTGCCTCAACTCCAGAGTTGGTGGAGCACTGGCACAGGGTGCCCAGGGAGGTGGTGGAGGCCCCATCCCTGGGGACATCCAAGGTCAGGCTGGATGGGACTCTGAGCACCCTGCTCTAGCTGAGGATGTCCCTGCTCCCTGCAGGGGGGTTGGACTGGGTGACCTCTGGAGGTCCCTTCCAACCTAAACCAGTCGCTGCTCTATGAACTCAAACACTGGCTTTGCCAGGATGGAGATGGATATCCTGGAATTACGAGATGAAGTCATATTAACCAGCCCTGTTTCCTGGAGAAAATGAGGCTATTTGGGCAGGAGTGAACTTCAGCTGAGTGGAGAGAACCTGAAGCCAGTGGGTAGAGGTGGACTCCTTTCGATGGAGCATTGGAGCATTGGATCTGAATCCTTCACAGGGCAGGAATGCCCACCCAGGCAGCATGCAGAATATCAGGCTGGGATGATTTGTTTGCTTCTTGCTTTTGTTGAGCTCTTCATGCAAATAAAAGCCCTGTGTTTATCTTTGCAGGTGCTCCTGCCAGCTCTCCAGTGCACGTATTTTTCTCTCCTGTGGCAGCTAGCTGCAGTTTCAGAAGATTCTCCCAAGGTTGGCCACTTGATGTAATTTTAAACCCCAGAGTTGTGCTTCTAGAAATTGAAGTTGCTTTTCTGTTCTCAGACTGCAAGAAAAAAAACAACCAAGCTTTCTAAGAAGATAATTTGTGTGTTTTCTTGAGGAAACCAAACTGAGCTGGGGCATTTTCAGTCTCTCTTGCCCTCTTCTTTTAGAAAGTCTCTATGCTTTTTCAGTCTGCAGGAGAATAAATGAGCAATGGTTCACCTCTATTTTTACTGCAGAACATGTGCCTTGAATTCCTGGGGCTTGATGGAGATAAGGAACTTGTTCCACTGCCAGAAGCTTTGTTGTTTTCTTGTTTTGAGCAACAAAGAGCATTCAATGAAGACCTCAGGAAGTCTTGTTGCTTTGTTTTGCTTTTATTTTCCTGTTTCTGGCAGAAGGCTGGAGTGGAGTGGTCATTTTCTCATCAGCTGCCTGTTTACTTTCTTAGCTGGCTTTAGGAAGCGCCGAGCTCTGCGGGTGTCTGGAAGACACTCTAGCTTAGGACACCAGAGAGGAAAATGCTTTCATGCCGTGGTTCACCTCGGAGTGTGTGTCTGTGCAGCTCCTCTTTCTGGTGATTCCTGACTACCCTGAGTGCTGCTGCTTCTGTCATCCCATCCCCTTCCCGGGCTGCTCCCACGTGGCCAGACAGGGACACTGGTTTTGTGGGTGGTGACCAGTTTGGTGACTGATTCCCTCTCTATTCCTGTCCCATTCTGGACGTCCACAAGCTCTGATACGTTCTGCCTTGCAGTCCAGACGTGGTGAACTTGACTGATAATGGGGCAGCACGTTTTTGAATGTGACCTTTCCTATGGGAGCAGATTTTGATTGGAAGCACCGGGTTACGGCCCCGCTCCGCAGGGCCAAATCTGGATGTTGGCAGAGAGGGAAGTTCCAAGAGCAAAGAAGAACGTTTCCTGGACAGCAGCTCTAGGATTGTTTCTTCCCCACTCCCTCCTCCCCCGCTAGCATTAAGGCAAAGTTTTGCCTCCCCCTCTGCTGCCCTGGGATGGATCCCCTTTCTTACAAAGATAGGTTGCATAGTGTGGAATCCAGCCCTCCCCGGAGGGCATTCCTCTCCCCTGGACTGCTCAGAGCTCAGTGCAGCACAACAGCTGGGACCTGGTGAAGGATCAGAGAGCCTTTTATGTGGCTGTGGGCAAATCCAATCGGCTGTCCCGCTGGATTCATCTGAACAAATAGAGCTGGCTCAGTTTCTGAGTGCCAAAGTTGGGAGTGCAGTTAAACTGCCTTCCCTCTGGCCTCAGAATGGAGAGAGAAGAGCAGCTCCAGCAGACAGTGCACCCTGAAAATGAGGTGGGGTCTTTCTTGGGTTTTATAACTCTCCTTCCATCTCTAAAGTGGAAAACGTTGTCCCTGCTTTCTAAGGACAAGCTGAAGGGACTGAGTGAACAATGGAATCCCTGCCAGGAGAGCTGCCCAGCCTACAGATGGAGAAACAAAAGAGGTTGTGACTTGCTGAACACCACCAGCCTTGGCAGGGGTGACAGATGCACATCTCCTGCTCGTATTTGTCACACTGCTGCAGCAGGGTGTAGGGGGAAGTGTGTATATATATATTTATGGATTGACCTTTCCATCTCAGCTATTGTGCCTGGAAACAAGACATGGTTTGAAAGTTGTTTGTAGCTCATAAAGCTGTTGCTGCTGTGAGATGTCAGCTTCTCTCACAGCATCATCAGCTCTGCCATCTTCAGGGAGTAATGTCAGTGGAAGAAAGAGGCAACTGTGGTTTGTTCTGCAGTTACATGGTCCCTAACGTCTTTGTCCTGTTGCTCTTCCTAAATATGTTTTAAGGAGACTCTTTCTGAGCTGAGAACAGAGCTGAGGTGCTTCAGTTGGGTTTGCACCTGCTTCCTCCACCACGAGGACAGAGATGTCAGAGAAAAGGTTTGTGTTTCTATCACTTCACTGCCTTTCACATCAACCCTCCTTTTAAATGCCCACCTTTCTTTTTGTACTAGTATTTCCTTCTACAGCCATAGACTATTTTTGGTCTCATAGCAGAGAAATAATCTTCCAAAAAAGAAAACCCAATCTTCCAACTGTTTATTTTAAAGGAAAATTAAGGTCATGTTCATTGAAATGGGGAGTGGTTGGACTCCATGACCTGAAAGGTCCTTTCCAACCAAAACAGTTCTGAGATTCTGGAAGGGCTTAGCTGTGGCATTTTACCCCACCTTGGGGCAAACAGAAATCTTCAGCTTGCAAGGAAGGAGTGGGGTAGAAGCTGGATTGTGACTTGTGGAGTTGGCATGAAAAG
>VWZY01005365.1:0-39652 GCA_013399075.1 Chloroceryle aenea
GAGGCTCTTCGGAGGGATCTTCTAAAATGTATCTACCTCCTTTAAAATTGTAGATTTGAGCTGTAAATATATTTTAAAATCACCCCCAGCAACTGATTGACAACAAAGTGATTTGAGTACCAAGACAGTGCATTTGATATTAAAATGTCTCGTCTGAAAAGATATATCCTGTTTCACTACCTCACTAAACGAAGACAGTGAGATAGAAAAATTCAAGTTGCCACAACTAGTCTGCTCTACACATCTGATGGGGGTTCACAAGAGTTCTTTTGCATTTCTGTGTTTTCCCATTTGAACTACAGAGATGCACTGTTGCCAGTTGTAAGACCTCGTCTAGAAGCAGCCATGGACACTACCCAAGAATTCATTTGTTTGCACAAATACACAGGCACAGAAATAGTCTTTCTGTTAAGGAGAATGAATGTGCTCATGAAATCTGGATAAAGGGAAGTGATCTTAATGAATTCCAACCTTACACTTAGTACTAAAACCATGTAATATTAAAATGGACACAAAGGGTGTCTGGTACCACTAAGATAGGCTCAAGGGAGGAAAAAAAAATAAAAAGAGACAAAATACAAACTCTAAGATGTGTTACAGTGGTATAAGCATAGACAAAGTCATCAGTATACTCAGAGAGTCATGACATCTCTGTTCCCAGAAAAATATCAGTCCTGGGATGGTTCAGCATCCTGATGGTTCAGCATCCTAAAGCATATGCTGAGGCAGATGGCCAGATGCTCAGCTGCTGTGAATCAAAACTGATTTTCTCTAAAGTAGCTGCACAGATTTCCTCAGCTGACATTGCCCACCCATAATACCCAGTAATTAGTTAGTCCCCAGAGTATTCTCCTCCATGGATTTTTTTCTTGATCAAAGAAATGTTGAATATGGAGTCACATCATGAGAACAATAAATGCCACAAGACAAATAATCTGTAAAATTATCAAGGCTGTTATGTGCAGTAAGATATGTAAATTACAACAGGTTCAAATTATTGCAAAGTTAAAAAAAAATACCTCTTACACAAACAAAGGCAGTGGTCAAAATGCAGAACAAGTGCATGTGATCTCATAAATGCTGTCCCAGTGATTATAAAATCAGCAACTTGTTTACTGTACAAAGCTGGCATGAACTACATTGAGAAATCTGTGTAAAAATGGTTTAAGCAAGTTTTTTTTCCACATCAGAAGAAGTGGAAGCCAGTTTTAAATACCTTTCTTTCCCTTACTCTTAATAAGACTTCTAAGAAACTTTATGAACATTTTAAAAGTGATATATAAAATGTATAGACACAGAGTGTTACATATCACACTTTTATCTCATCAGAGAGACTAAAGGTGTCAGTAGGGAGCAGGAGTGAGAGACTAAGCTCTATAAGCCTAGGTCACTGACTTCTGTCAGGCTCAGATAGATATGGGTCAAAACCTAATAAGCATTTAATGACATCTCAAAGACTTGTATAAATATGTTGGTAGATTAGAAACAGTTCTAAGTAGGGCATATACCTGGTAAATTGTATCTCCTATTTGACTTTCCTGCGATGAAGCAGTGTAGTTCATGTGGTGGAATAAGAGGAGGCTGGGAAAGAGTGCCAAGCTTGCTTCTTCTCACTCACCTGTCAAGATCTCTAGAGCAAAACAGCAGAAGAGGCTCGAGGAACTCTCCACTTTCATGGAGCTTCTCAAGAGATCAAATGTAAGACTTTCTGTAAACTTTTGAATCCAGATTTTACTTTTTAAAATCCTTAAATAAAGAGCATTCTATCTTCTTTATCAGTGAAAGTATTGCTCTGCTGATGAAAAACAGCCCTTTATGTTCTGTGATTTATCCTGAAGCAGTCCTAAGAGAGACATTAGGTCTTACTTTTCACCAACAATCGACAAGCACTATCATCTTTAGCAATATACAGTAGGTGCTTAATTGTTTTAAAGTCATAAAAGTTAGGCTTTGCATTACATTATGTGATGAATTATGCAGAGCAAAGATTCTTTCTATTGCCAATGTACTCATAGTACCCATAAATACATTATGTCAAATTGTTACTAGCTAAATTAACAGTCTTATTTCATTAAAGAATTATATAAATTTCAGAATCACTTGTACACAGATGTTTTTGCTAATCTGTAGAAAAGAAAACAGATGGAGTTGAATTTTTATTTTCAAACAAGAAGTACTCTTCAGATCCACTCTGCACTTCCATACAATGTTGTTTATTTGTAGTCTAAATAAAGTTAACAATAATAAATCATTTAATTATACATACCATTGTATTTAAAGCTAAACATATCTACTTAAGAAATACATAAGAAACACTAAGAAAACAAGACATTAACTCCCAGACTTCATAGAAAACCATGTCAAACATAATCCTCAAACCCAAAGAGAGAAAGAAATCTACAAGGAGGGGTGTGAATCTAAGTATCAGCTAAGCTATTAGTGTTATTGTCTGTAAAATCTAGAAGTACTATCACTTTCACACAAAAGAGGAGAACTATGGTCCATTCTCCCCCCCCCNGGATCATAATGGTCAAGCCCTCTTCTCCAATGTCCAACATCCAAGGAGGACATCCATTCTGCCTTTGAGCCAGACCCCTGTGTTCTAGAATCAAGTTCCAGAATCCAGCTCNTCAGAATTTTTTTACCTGTGATGAGTTTATCTTGGTTGGCTGCAGCTGCTATCTCACTCTCCCTCCTCATCAGGACTGGGGAAAAAGCTACGCAAAAAACTCGTGAGTCAAGATAAAGTCAGTCTAGAAAAAGAAAAGCAGACACTATGTGTAGAAACAAAGGAAAACAAAAAATACTTTCCATCAGCAGGTGATATTCAGTCACTGCCTGGGAAGTAGGGCATCAGTACACATACTGGTTGCTTCAGAAGATAAATACCTTAAAGATCACCTTCTTGCCCCCCTTAGCTTTTATTGTAGAATATGTTATATGGTTTGAAATATCATAATGGGATATCCCTTTGTTCAGCTGNTGGTGTTCCCATCAGGCTGGGATGTCCTCAGTGGCTACTCAAGAGCATCAGTGGTGACAGTGACATAATTGCTATCAGGGGAGGTTGGCTTCAGTACTGGTTTTATAGATATCTGTATATATTCCATTTNCCATCAGCAGGTGATATTCAGTCACTGCCTGGGAAGTAGGGCATCAGTACACATACTGGTTGCTTCAGAAGATAAATACCTTAAAGATCACCTTCTTGCCCCCCTTAGCTTTTATTGTAGAATATGTTATATGGTTTGAAATATCATAATGGGATATCCCTTTGTTCAGCTGGGGTTGGCAGCCCTGACTCCTCGCAACCACTTGCCCTTGCCCATCCCCATTCTATGGGCCTTTGGGAGTGGAAGTTGGGCTGTTGGAAACAACCCTGATGTGGTGTAAGCACTGCTCAGTAACAGTCCAAGTACTGGTGTTCTGTCAACACTGTTCTAGCTATGAATGCAATGCACAGGCTTATGAGGGCAGCTGTGGGTAAAGTTAACTCCATCCTAGCTGTCCTGTTTTGAGTTAGAACANAAGGGGTTTGCAGAAAGAATAGTGAGTAGATTTTCTCTATTAATCTTTCAAAGAGAAGTGTATCACAGGAAAAATCCATAACTGAAGTCAAAAGGTCAGTACTTTCACTAAGTGTAAATGCAAGAAAGTGCTCCTGGCTGCTATTTCAGTTTGAGTATTTTAAATCAGCTGAACACTCAAATTGCCTTTTCTTTTCACTACATTTTCTTTTCTTGCCATTTTTACTACCACTATTACAGCAGCTCCCCTTGTCACCACTCTAGTTTATGTGCAGAGAGTGGTGCTATTATACACCACTCTTCCTAGCACTTTAGAACTGGCCTAAGACTATCTTTTTCATGTGAAGTGTGTCACATGAAACCTTTTTTCCACTAATTTAAAAAAGTAATATAACTTGAAAGAGAAGTTTTGTTTCAGCTTTGGAACAAATTTGAGTAGACATTGATTCTCTACAGATAAATAGTTATGTTGCATTATATCAAGAAGACAATTTTTTTTTTAATGCTATTTTAGCAAAATCAAAAATACTTTATTATAATAAAATATAAACAAAAGTCACAAACACTTTAAGTTACATATTGCATTGCAACTATTTTCAGTTTATTTGTTCTAACTATCAATATTGTATTGTCAATAGGCTAAAAGGAAGATGAAAGTATTTTCATTTTTTTTCAAGAAATAAATTTAAAATTGCCTAGTTTCTTAATTCTTGCTATTTTTTTATATTGCTTTCTACAGTTTGAGAGTTATATAAACTCTTAGCTACATTAAAGTAAGATTACGGGCAAAAGCGTTTCTGGACCCTTTCTGGACTGACAGGACAGGTATTTGTCACAACTTTTTCCATTACTTCTTTATGCTTTGTTTGTCACCTTATTCAGATTTTGAAGCAACTTGTGATATAATTATTGCATTCATTTGTGCTACATAATTTGTAGTCAGATAGCAGCTCATGACAGGCCATGGGAAAACTGCTGCAATATGAAGTTACCTTCTGTGGTAAATGATTTGGTTGTGATTGCATCTATAAGTGTTCCTAGATGTCATGGTTTAGGGTCAGGGTGGCCCCTCAGACCTAACAGATGCTCTTTGTTAAACCCCCTCCCTCCCCAAAGGGGAAAAGAAAAGGAATGAGAGAGACATAATAATTAGGAAAGGAAACTGGAACAGCTTTAATGATGATTAATAATAATAATAAAATAGAATATGTACAAATATATACATAACCAGTACCGAACCCCACCGTCCTGATGGTAATTACATCACTGTCACCACTGTTGTTGTAGAGCAGGCACCGGGTATCCTGGACCAGGCCCCACAGCAGACAGGAGCTGTGTTCAGGAGATGGATTCTACTACCGGATTCAGGAACACAGNATTCAGGAACACAGGATCAAAGGCAGACTGGACAGAGTCCTCCTTGGATGTTCTGGGGAAGCAATCCAAGAGGGGAGAAGAGACCAGGTAAAAGCCCTAAAGACCCTTCAGATCCCTCTCCTTTATATACCAGATATGGTATATATGGGATGGAATACCTCATTGGACAGTTGTGGGTCACCTGCCCTGTCCGCTCCTCCCTAGGTGCAGTCTTTCACTCTCTGCACCCCCCAGTGTGATACACGAGGTTCAGCAGTGGCATTGGTCTGCACACCAATCCCTGGTAATAACTCTAAACAAGGGGTGTTATGCCTGCCAGCAGCAGACACTGACTGTGAAAACAGGCTGCTGACTTCAGACAGTGCAGTTAGTTAGAAGAACTGAGCTGAGAAGTAAAATCACTGAACAGAAATAGTCCTGTTTTCACTCAAATCAGGGCACTACTCACTTTGTAATTATGACTCTGATATATATGCTCACAAAGAACTTTACAACTTTGGAACATGTTAGAAGTCGTTGACTGAATACACAGTTGCCCCACAACAGTAATTGCTGAAGTAAATCATACAGTGGCAAATAGCTTAACTATTTCAATAGTAACATATTTAATCTGCATGATGTGGTAGAATTTGGTTAACAAAAGCCAGTCCATTACCCCTTGAAGATACACTGGGAATTTCTGTGATATACAACCTATACATACTAAGGCTGGTACTTATGTTTCTTCTCTGAACAATGATGATATTACTTTCCAAACCATAATTTAACAACCAAAAAGAAACAGTCTATTGCCCGAAATGGAATTTTCCTCTCTGTTTACTGCTTCTAATAAACTTGCTGATACATCCCGCACAGCAAGCTTAACTTTTATAAATGATGGTAACATAAAATGATCCACTGAACAAAAAAAATCTAGCCATTATCTATTTATACTTAGGTATCAGAGTACCTGTATTGTTACTCATTTTTATGTGACTGTTATGTCAGGATAAGACATTGGTTGAGTGACTAAACATGGGGATCAGAACAAAATGATCATTGAAAGGTGTTTAATGACAGCAATCTCAGCCTTTGAGGTCTTACTGTGTCTTCCTTAAATAACAGTATGTAAAAAGAGATGTAGCATGACAATATTTTTTTTCAGGTACATTGGTTTCAAGGGACAAAATCATACATTTAACAACTGAGAAATATGACAGAAAGCAAGAAATACTATATATCAGCTTTTCAAATAGAAGTAGGGAGAGAAACTAAGAATTTTTTATGTACAGCCAATTAAATCAATTATCTGTTGCACATATAAATATATATATATAAAAAATATTTTTCAAGCTGATATCACTAGAGTTTTGTTGCATAGAGAAGTGAGGTAAGAACCAACTCTGTAAAGTTAAGCTAAACCCAGAAAGAAACTTCCTTATGTTCACTGGGAGAAGGATGAACTAGTAACTGACTAGTGCCCACATCTGTGTTTAGTTCAGAAGATTGAATTATCTAATTGTCATAGGGGTATATGAAAGAGAGAATAGAACAAAGCATTAGGAGGTTGGCTTATGGAGTGGTTGATTTATGAAGAAAGATGAAAAGAACTAAGCACATGTATCTGGTTAAATGATGTCCAAGGAAACATTCAGAAGAAGGGTTATAATTAAAATACTGAGGAAAAAAAAGGATCTTATACAGAAGCATACAAGAATTATTAGGAATAATGGAAAAAAAAAAAAGAAAAAAGAAAAAAAAAGGCAAACCAAAACCAAACCAAAACACAAATAAGCCAAACCAAACTTAAAGCCTTTAAAAGGAAAACTCAGTAAATATCAAAGTTGCCCACCAGTAGCAGTTATTAAACCACAGAACAATTTTTTTCAAAGAACTCAGAGAAAATATATTCAGCTGCTATTAGAGAAAAAATGTGATGCACAGTATATAGCACAGAGAAAGAGCTGGCACTCTAAAAATTAGACTAGCTTCACTAGGGTCATTTTTAATTTTTAATACTGATATAAAATTAATTCTATCTATAATTCTGTGGCACTCAAACATCCTTTTCAAAAGCAGGAATAATAGAGAAACTTTCATTGAATGAGCCCTGTGTGTGAAGATTGAGTAAGCAGATCCAAATAGTTTTACCAGTAAGTCTACTTTTCCCTTTCCATACTTGTGATTAAGTTCTACATGGCAAATCACTGTAATATAGCACCTCTGACCTTTTTTTTATTGTTTTATTGGAAGGGGATATTCTGTTACGTTTCTCTGAAGCATTATAAGTTGTAACAGCTAGAAGTAAAACGTTTTTGTGCAGCAGCAACACCTGAAGTCTTTCAGTTATTTGTTTAGTGGGCTTTGCTCACCTACTGGAGATAAATGAATTTCCCAGTAGGGCAGGAACAGGAGGGAATTTTCCTTCCATTGAGAATGGATGCAGTTGCTCTTTCATTCTGCTACTTTATTTTCGTTGTTTTACTTTTGACCCATTCTGTAAAGTATACATTTCCTAGCTAACATACAAATTTTAATTTCCTTTTGGGTCCTAGAAAAGAATGGCTCTTCCTTGACCCTTCCTGCTTTCAGCTAGTGGCACACTGAAGTTTTTTTCTTGTGTGGGTGGATTTCTGTAGTGCCAGAGGACAACGCAGGGGATACTTCTGAGTTTATGGTTCAACATCTTTCAGGTCTTCTGGGAAAGCGGAGGACCAGACCATGATTTTCTCCTGTGTTCTATTCCTGTTGTCTTAAAATAGAGACAATGAACTGCAGCACCAAGGTAGACTGGCTGTATTTATTTCCAAGTTTCCCAAGCAGATTGTTCTGGATTTGTGCTTATCCTGACAACTAATTTCTCTAAGAAGAAATAAATGCTTGATAAGTGAAAAGTTATGTACACAGGGGGAACTAACATACATATATACACATACATAGTATCCTGGATTGATTTTGTTCAGTACATTCGGAATTAGCATTAATTTGGTGTATAGCTCTTATATTGATGAAACATTTGAATCTTAATTCTGACTGGGGTAAGCCTGCAAAGGTATTTCCTAACATGTTATTTCATTTCCAGTGGTGATGCCCAGACATAGAATATCTGGATATAGAGATAAGATGTAAAAGACTAAAGTAGCATACTAGTGATTTTGCAGAATGTAGAAATTGATCATGTCAAAACTGGGTCCCATATTAAGGAACAGTCTAAACAAGACAATTGTACTGTAATGCTCACACCTTGTTATACCATCCTTATGTTCACAGTAGTACACTGTCTACACATATGGCTTTCTCAATGCTACAGTGCTATCATTAATTTTTCAGCAGTAGATCTGATCTAACAATAAAAAAATAAGAAGTTGTAGACAACAATAAGAAATTATAATTACTGTTAATGTTACTGAATTTGACAATGCAAACACTTTTGTTTTAGAAAGGGTCAACATTATAGCTTTTTAGGACAATTCCAATTCTGTTCTCATCTTGCATTTCTGAATCACAGTCACTTTGGTTATCAAAGAGGGTTAACAAAAAGACTGAGGGTTAGAGATAAAATGTATTTGGCAGAAGATATCTTCTTAACACGAATGAGAAGCACTTCAACCATCTTTCAAACTGATCACAGCAGACAAAAAAATAACATTTATATTTTAATAAATTATGTAAAATTTCAAAATTCTTAGAATTCCTATCCATAGGACAGATAGAACTAGACATCTCAGCTACATAGAGCTTGATGTAGAACCCACTGAAGCTGCCGGAAACTTCCTACCAGTTTGAGTTTATTTAAAATGTCCATTAATATTTACAGGTCATCAGGGGAACTGAATGTACTCAGTTACATAATGAACAGTTTCGAAGTTGCAATTTTTTTTTTTTTCTGTACTCTAATATTTTTGCCTGTTATTTTACCTACACATGAGTAAAGGGATCTTACAATAAGATGCATCCTTCAGTAGGGGACCGTAACCTACTATTAAAGATACTGTAAGACTGATCAAAAATAGTCTCATACTGAAATTCTTATTCCTATGAATGAAAATGGAAATATCCAGAAAAGTGGGTGCTTTCTAAAACAGCACAAGCTCTTAAAAAAAGTACTTATATAAACAAGGATATAAACTTGTATAAAAAAAAAAGACAAAGCATGAAGTAAAGACCACTGACATAGAAGTTTAGGACCAAGAATCAGACCAAGTTTTTGTTGATTTATTTTGCATCCAGCAGCTAGTAGTTTTAATCCTGATTAATTTATATCTTTGACTAACTGATTTTTAACACTGGAAATATGCAAAATTTAGCATTTAAACTACATGTGGAAGTACATAGGGATCTGTTATATTAGTCAGAAATACAACATCTTGAGTGGAGAGACAATTTCACTTTGCATTTGGTTTATTTTTTCATGTATCACAGCTCTTTCTCCAGTCTTTTTTTAGGTTCTATTTTTCATGTAATTATAGGAAAATAACCTGATATACCATTCTTGTCATATCTCACTGAGCTGTGCATATTAAAAACCTCTGCAACTTAGCAGATAGCAAAAATGGAATAACAGAGTATGTTACATAACTAAGTTATATGTAACTCTTGAGCATATGTCATTAATTTACTTGGCTGCAGATCTCCTTTGTGAACTGCTGTTTTTCATAAAGAACATTTTTTTCCATTTATATATTTATTGTTTCTCCTGCTCTGTTATGGAAAGAAACAAAATGATCAATGAGGTAGGGCCTAGCTGGAGGCCTGGATCTACTGGAGTTCCTCAAGGTTCAGTACTGCAACCAGTGCTATTCAACATATTCATTGACCTGAATGAGGAAGCAGAGTGCACTGTCAGCAACTTTGATAATGACACAAATCTGGGAGGAGCGGTTGGCACACTGGAAGGCTGTGCTGCCGTTCAAAGAGACCTAGACAGGTTTGAGAGTTGGGCAGGGAGAAATCTAATGAAGTATAACAAGGGCAAGTGTAAAGTCTTGCATCTGGGAAAGAATAACCCCATGTACCAATATAGGTTGGGGACTGACCTGTTAGAGTGTAGCACAGGGGAAAAGGGACCTGGGGGCCCTTGTAGACAGCAGGATGACCATGAGCCAGCAATGTGCCCTTGTGGCCAAGAAGGCCAGTGGCATTCTGGGGTGTATTAGAAAGGGTGAGGTTAGTAGGTTAGTAGAGTGAGAGAGGTTCTTCTCCCCTTCTACTCTGCCCTGGTGATACCACATCTGGAATTCTGTGTTCAGTTCTGGGCCACTCAGTTAACCATTTTGCCCTTTCCTCACTGATCTTTTATATTTATGATTAAACCATTTCTTAACACCTCTTCTGTAATTCCAGTTTGTTCTTCCATTTTTCCACTCTGCTACATCCTCATTTCACTGTCCATCTCTTCTTTACTCTAAAGAAGAGATGGACAGAGACAAACCATTGAATAATGAAACCAGACTTTTTTAGACTGATTTCTTGGTACACTTCACAACCATACTTTTTTTTTTTTTTTAAATGGAGAATTCCCTCAATGTTTTTTTCTGAAAAACAAACTCAATATAAAAGGTCATCCAGAACTGACTCTATGATCAAGAGTCCTGGAATATGTGGGTCAAGAAAAATACCTAGCTAATTTCCATCTCCAGTACCTTCAGTCTTAAAAAGAGAATATAAAAATACTTATTGTTACATTCATAAAGTTTCAGAGCTACTCTCTTTCAGTCACTGAAGCTTTCATAGAAATTAACAAAAAAACCCCAAACCAAATAAAAAAAAAAATCAGATTACTAACTTACTAACTATAGGTTGCCATGAAATGTCACTGTAACAAGTAATTTTCTGACCTAACATTAAAATACAGTAATGAAAAGCAAGTTAAAGAAAAGAGGCTGCAGCTTGTGTCTATCCATTCTGTTTTATAGCTCAGGTTATGCTATTCTAGGGAAACTCAAGCTGTAATAAATCATGGCATCTTGCAATGACAGTTTCAAATGAACATGTTTATTGGGACAGACAAGTACACCACTAAGAGTGTTATTTACTTCAGGTGTTGACATACAGTAGCAGCTGCTGGATTTAAACACTGACTCAGTCATTGCAGATGAAAACTATGAGAATTTTTCAGATCATACATCAGTATGAGCAAAAACATGGGCATCATAGCATGACATAAGTAATACAGATTTTTTTTTTCCAACAGCAGAGAAACAATGCAGTTTGAGATGAAAAAACTATAATCAGAACAAAATCAGGCAAAAAATTCCACTCTAATCACTCTCTAAAACAAAAGAAAACAAAACACATTTAGATGGTTTTAATATTGTGATTATTGTTTTTAAGGAAGTTTAGAGGACTTTTTTTCTTGAAAAACTTGAGCCTGAACTTTAGAGGCTTGTTGAATTTCTTTAGATATAATATCTTTCTTTAGGTATATACCCAGAGCACCTCTAGCCACCATTTTTCACAAGCAGGTATGTTTGCCAGAAGGCCAAGTGCAAATGTGAGACAGGTTTTTTACATTAATAGTCTAGAAGAGAAGTAAACCCAGCACTGATGCAAGCTCCTGTTCTACCACTGAATATGAGGACTTAGCTCAGAGAGAGATCTGGGTAATCAATCTGAAAGCAAGGGAGTTTGTGTCACTAGTAGTATAAAAAAATCAACCCTGACCCTTCCAACCCATAATAAAACAACTAAACAAAAAATCCACAGAACAAAAATCCAAACCAAAATACACATAGGCACACTGTATAAAATTAGTTTGAGATGGAATACTTGAGGGAGATGGTATACCTGTTGTTGAGTCTCCAATGTCTAAAACTGTGAGGATTTCATCAAATAGAGATATCCAGCATAGGAAAAAAAAATTATGTGCTTCAAGAGGGTATTAGTAGCCTCATGTGAGGAAAACACCTGTTCTACAAGAATGTTCAGTAGTCTCATCCATGTCGCCTCTCAGGATACAGATGTTATGTGGTACTGAGACTGAAAGAAAAACAATGATGAGAACAACCAGATGAGAGAAATTATATGTATCAATACTGTAAGGACTTCTGTGGTTATCCCAACATCAAAAAATGAAGAATGAAATAGCTAAAGGTCCTTTTCTGAAGGACTGAATCCTATCTGACAGCCAGCCCACAAAGTATGAAAACTAACTGGAACCAAGTCAAAGATATTAAAGATATATTGCCAATACGAATGCTGCCCTTTGGCTATGCATTATTTAATCTTCCATATAAGCTTCTTTACTAATTACTCTGGACAGTCGTATATCACCCTCACAGAAGACTGACGTGCTAACAGTCCTCTACCAGCATAAATCAAGGAGAAAAGTATACAGTTTGTATTATTAGTCCTTCAGCTTAAGCATACAGGAATACTTTGGCATTAATCTGTTAATCTTACACTAATGCGTTACTTGATAAATAGTTGATATGAAAACCAAAGTTAAAACTTTGGTTTCTTTTCACAGATGATATTCCATGAAGCAACACCACTGGCAAGACAGGATTCCCAAAACAAAACAAAGCAAAACACCCTACAATCTTGTTCTATTGTCATGGGTTAACCTTGTTGCTGCCATACACCCACCAAGACGCTCTCACTCCCTTCCTCAGCAGGACAGGGAGAGAAAGTATGGTGAAAAACTCATGGGCTGAAATAAGGACAGGGTGATCACTCACCAGTTACAACAATCATTATCACAGGCAAAACAGGTTAAACCTGGGAAAGTTAATTTAATTTCTTGCCAATTAATAAGAGTAGTAGTATAAGAAATAAAAGTATAAGGAAAAGCACCATCCCTCCTTCTTCACAGGTTCACCTTCACTCCCAACACTGCTACCCCATTCCCTCCCACATGGTGGTGGGGGAGATGTGGAATAGAGGTTTCATCCAGTTCATGATACTTTCCCTGCTCTGATGTGGAGTCTGTCCCACAGGATACAGTCCTTCATGATCTTCACCAACATGGGTCCTTCCCATGGACTGCATTTCAAGAATTGCTCCAACATGGGTCCTTTCCACAGAGTAGAGTACATCAGGAAAGGAGTGCTCCAGCTTGGGTCCCCCTTGGGGTCACAGGTATTGCTACAAAGAGGGGCATGGGCCTCTCCCTACAAGCCACAGTTCTTGCCAGAAGCCTGTTACAGCACTGTGTCTCCATTGGCTGCAGCTGCCTTCAGAGCATGTCCACCTGCTTTTGCATAAGGTCCTCCACAGTCTACACTGTGAATATCTGCTTCACTGTGGTCTTCTATGGGCTGCAGAAGGACAGCCTGCATCACTATGATCTTCATCATGGGCTGCTGGGGAATTTCTGCTCTGGTGCCTGAAGCACCTTCTCCCTCTCCTTGTTTTCTCAACTTGGTGTTTGACAGGTTGCTTATCTCACAGTTTATCACTCCTCTCTCTGCTACTGCACAGCATTATTTACCCTTTATCCTTATCACTTTGCTGATTGACTCAGCTTTGGCCAGTACTGGGTCCACTAAACCTGGCTGAAAGTAGCCCTGTTTGACACTGGGTAGATCCTGATGTCTTCTCACAAAAGCCACTCCTGTCACTCTCTGTTACCAAAAACCTTGCCACACAAAACCAAATACATCTATCCTGGACTTAGTGAAGAGGGATTTAACAGATTTATCAGAAATCCACCAGAAAGTGACTATTATATATCTTATGAAATTATGAAAATATAAAGAGGGCAGAAAAAATACTAGAAGGGGAAATTACGTGGAGAAACTGGAAAAGCAAAACCTTAAAAAGTGAAACCTTTTATCCTAAGAAATAGAAACATGCAAGGACTGCAGTTACTAAAGAGAAAGACTTCTGTTAACTATCAAGTAATATAAATTCTTGAAATGTACTGCAGTGCAGTTTATCTTCCAAAATATCTTCCACATTTAAAATCTCATATAGTGTTTTATGGTACTTAAGATTAAATGTAGAATAATAACTCACTGATAACTTCTTTGCTTTCTCAAATAAAAGAGGTGAAAATAATTTTTATGGAAGCATTTGTACAACTATATTATTTATTAATCTAGGGCAAAGGACAGACCATGACAGCAGAGTAAGGACAGCAACTTTCACAAAAGCAGACTATAATTTGAAGGGAATGGGAGGGTGAGCAATCTTTGTGTTTTATATAACTGAAATTATATTTTCTATCTATTAAGTTGTTCTACGGGACAACTGTCAGATCCTGAAGGTGACAATATTAAAAGGACAGCAATTGGATTCCTCTAATTAAAAGGAAAGATAATTTCATCAAATCACCAATCTAATCAGAAATGCATCGATGTTAAGGGAAAAAAAATGGGAGAAAATTTGCAAACTGGCAAAAATACTGTTGCCAAAGGGAAAGTATGAGGGAATAACAGAAAACAAAGACATGCAAGTAATCAGAAAGGTTAGCTATATAATAAGACAGTGAAAGAAGAGGTTTTACAAACACAATAGGAAATGAAATAAAAAAGAAGCAAAAGTCTCGTATTCAATAGGAAAAGAGAACAAAAATAAAAGATTATGCACAACAGACTAAATTCAATACCTTCTTTTGTTTGTTTGTTTGTTTGTTTGTTTGTTTGTTTGTTTGTTTGTTTAAAAAAGAAAGAAAGAAAAACAGTTTTGACCAGATTCTTCACACAGTGAGCTTTATCACAAGGATAAGTATGTCAGGAAGAATTTGAAACCAGCAGAGTAAGGAATATTTAGATAAATGAGCTGAATTTAAATCATAATGGCCCAACAAATTTATCTTTAAATGCTTACAAAGAAAACCCCAAACTAACCAAAAATATTGATAAAGCATTAGTGGCTTACTTCAAGAGAACATAGAAGACACGTGGTTTGAGAAAGTACAAAAATGTGAAATTCTGAATCAACTATTAAGAAGTGAGAGGTGTAACAGAAGAATGGCATGTAAAAGAATTACAGATCATGGCAACTACCTTGAGGAACTAGGACAGTAAGAAATATTGATCTATTTATACTGAGAGACAACAAAATGAAACAGAGAGTGTAGTTTATTCGAAGTTCAGATAGTGACAAAGCAGTCTTATTTTCACCTGGACAGAACCTGTAATGAGTTACAGCAGAATATGTAACTGACTTAGTAAAGCTTTTACTATTGCCCTGTGGGACACTCTCAAAAGCAAACTGAAGAAGAACAATCTAGATTTTTATTTAAAAAAGTGAGTACTCACTGCTTTATAAGCTACGCTCCAAGCAGTTACCAGTGTTTACTTTGTAGTGAGAGGGCATTTAATCAGTACAGCAGTTAGAATAAAAGCAGAACATGGTAATAGGTGTCAATTATGTAAAATGTAATGTCTTTGGGAAAGAGATCATGGAGGAATATTAAAAAGGCTCAGTGGGAAAAAGCAAAGCTGGATGGTTAAAAGTAAAGTCATATGGAGAGACAGACTAGAAAAGAAGAAAGGAAAAATGATATATGGATATTGTGCAGTCTATAAACAGGTAACAGAAGAGGTCATAGATACAAATATTGCACTTTGAACTTGACTAAATATGTTAGTTTGTTGCATTATGCAATAAATTGTGATGGCTGTGGCTTTCAGATGTTTACTCTCTGTATATCTATTTGTTTAAATTTGGTGAGGGAGCACTCTACCAGTGGCTTCATACATAGTTTATTAACAGTGCTATTGCTAATATTACATAGTCTGTTCTTCATCTCTGCAATCAATTTCTTAAATCTCTGTTTCATCTGGAAATGGATTGCATAAAAGTGAAGTGATATAAAGTGTTTCCCAGCAACTACTCCATCGCTTCCATTGACCTTCAAATTACATTTAACATTCATCTTGGACAAAATTATAAGGCTGCTCAGTGTTGTGGACAGGAAGATTCATCTGGTACTGTTAACCCAATCAGTAGTGAAGCAGAAAGTCAACTGAGCTTTTGTTTTTACAACCTCAGGAGAAAGTTAAAAAACAGATTAGTTGTTTTAATAAAATGATAGCAGACAGAGAATCTATATCCAAGGTTATAAATGAGTGTAGCTTAATAAGCCCCGTACATCATGTACAGTCATGAACTACTCATGCTGTATTACTTTAAGGACAATCTCACTTTTGTTTTCTTTTACATCAAGAGATCCTTTGTTTTGTCTCCCAGAATGAAAATGAAAAAAAGAGGCTGCAGGGGTCAAAAGCATACAAATTATTATGGATTTCAGAAAAAGAGAAGGTGTTATGTGCTAGGGGGATTCATTCTATAAGCTTTAATTACCCAAGACTATATGTCCCTTAGTAAGTTTTTTTGTGCAACAGAAGTAGGTCAGTGGATTTACACAGATGGTGCTAAAGCTCCTAGGCTTATTTCTGTTCTTCTTTATGCCCTTTACAGAAAAGACTGATGTCTGCTATTTACCTTTCCTTTTTCATCCATGTTTCGATAATATCTAGTGTACAACATTACCCTTAGCAATGATGTGGTAAAACTCAAGAGTTGTGACTTAAGCCCACTCAGCTGGAAACAATGTACCTCCCTCACTCCTACCCGCTTCTGGTGAGATGGGAATGAGAAAAGACAACAAAAGGCCTGAGAGTCAAGACAAAGGACAGGAAGACCTTACTCGCCAATTATGGTCATGGGCAAAAGACAGGCTGGACGTGGGAGAACAAAACTGATTAAACTTAAACAAAAAAAAACACCACCAATTTACCAATTGAATGAGAGTAGGACGGTGATAAATACAACTGTATCTTAAATACACCTTCCCCCATCCCCTTCTTCCTGGGCTCACATCTGCTACCTCCTCCCTGCCAGTGACACAGGTGGACAGGGGACGGGGGTTGCAGTCAGTCCCAGTTTGTGTCATGTTGTTTCTGCTGCTTCTTCCTCTTCAGGGGGAAAATTCTTCACAGTCTGCCCTGTGGCAATGTGACATCCCTCCCACAAGAGAGTCCTCCACAAACTTCTCATACCAGTGTAGACCCCTTCCACGGCCAGTGATCTTCCCAGTGAAAGATTGCCCCAGCATGGGCTTCCTTCAGAGCCACAGACTTATTTGGGAGCAAATGCCTCTTCCAGCATGGGGTCCTCCATGGACTGCAGATGAGATTCTTCTCAACCAGCGATCTCTAATGGCTGCCAATGGCTCAGCCTGCCATCTCACCATAGGCTGAAGGGGAATGGCTGCTCCAGTATGTCTGCCTCCCTCCCTTCCTGGCTATTGTATGCCTCAAACCTTGTGTGGGGATAAGGTCTGGAAAGAGCTGTCTGGAAGAGAGAAGTCTTGATTGCTCCCAGTGCCTCTTTGTTTACTTTATCTGCTTGCAGATATACTTTAACAAAATGAAGAGGTAGGTTCTGCAGAGGTGGGACCCTGTCTTTTCTTTAGTTAAGTGCTCTTGATGACTGCACCATAGGGGAGGCAGATGGCAGGTACCACAATACTCTTAGCTCATGAGGCTCATGCAAACCAACACCACCTCCTGTGGAAACTGGGAATGCCACACAGATATTTCAAGGGTAAAAAGGGACAGAAAAATATTGATTGGAGTGCACCCACCACTGAAGAACTGTAGATTCAGACTGATCCAATGAGATCAGTCTTACTCTCTCTCTCTTACTCACTCTCTCGCTCCCCTGATCTCTTCCCCTTTTCTAGTAACTCTTTCCTCTTTTTCCTCAAAATTTAGTTGCTCCATAAAGTAATAATCTGCGAAAATAACAACTTTATCCGTACTATTTGTTGATTAAAATTGTTTTTGTTGGATGAATAAGGCAAGGAGTACAGGAATCTGCTTATGACCTTGGATTTGAATAGAAGTATGACATTAAAGCTGGGACTGAAACTTTTGGAGCTGCTCCATAATTTTATTGATTTAATTAGCTAAGGGAGATGATCGAGCATTGTAGTAAGTTGTTTCTGCTCAAATGGTAAAAAGATTCAACAGCAAACATTTTCTGGAAAATAAACTGATCCTTAGCTGTTAGTATGGAATACTTCTACCCTCTTTTCCATGTGTGCTCAACAGGACAGATAGAAGTCTAGAGAAGAGGAGACTGAGAGACCTTATTGCTCTCTACTGCTACCTAAAAGGAGGTTGTAGTCAGGCTGGTCTTGGTCTCTTCTTCCAAATTGCTAATGATAAAATGAGAGGAAATGGCCTCAACTTACGTCAGGGTAAGTTTAGATTAGATATTAGAAAGAAATTCCTTATTGAGAGAGTGGTGAGGCACTGGAACAGACTGCCCAGGGAGGTAGTGGAGTAATCATTCCTGGAGGTGTTTAAAAAATGAGTAGACGTAGCACTTCAGGCTGTGGTCTAATGGACAGAGTGATGTTAGAATGAAGGTTGGACTTGATCCTAGAGGTCCTTTCCAACCATAATGATTCTATAATTCTATGATAGGTTGAAATATGTAAGGTTGAAATATGTAAAGTTTATGGCTCTTGGCCTCATTTTAACCATTATACAGCTAGCAGTGAAATTCAAAAAAACACTTTGGAGTGCTTTTTATTCTAGTTCTAAATGATTAGCTCCATTCTATGTTTTGATAATAGTTTTGGTACTCATGAGAAGAAAACCTCCTTTCCTACACTCTTTTTCACAGGTATGTAAATTAGCCAAGCCAATGCTTTTCTGATCAATTAGAACAAACCTGAATATTGTGCATATTGTCCCTTCTCTGGTTGTGCAACAAAACATTGCAATCCTTTAATGTAAACTTTCTCATCACAAAGCAGTTCTTTCAGCAGCTCTGCAAAAATATCCCAGCAGTGATTTAATGATTTTTATGAGTTATCAATGATATGCCCATCAAAGGATTCTTCAGCAGAATTTACTAAATCATTCCTTTAATTTCAGTTCTGTCAGGTTAAAAATAAGCTTTGGATAAGTACAGCCAATTCTTTCTGACATCACCATCAAACCAGATACCTGAACTGTCATTATGAGCCTAGATATCTATGAACTTTAAACTGTATACGTTGCAAAAAACCATATACTTAAAATCTGATCACCAAAAAATTGTATTAAAAAAAGCCCAAGTGAAAGTTCCTTGGTCAACAGTACTTACAACATCAATCACTTATATAGGTTAGATAACTAAATATTCTCCAGGCAATATAATTTCAGTTTTGGCTTAAAATAACAATGTATTCAAGACCATATTTTCCCATTTACTTTTATTTTTATATACTAACTTCTGATACCACTTTTCAAAATTTGATTAGTTTACATATTTGAGCATACCACCATGATTTAATATAACTTTTTAAAAAACTGATATATTTGAAAAAAGCAATTTAAAATTATATACCTTCATGTTTTGCATTCTTGGTGCATTTCCCACACCGAGAAATTGCTTACATAGTTTCATTCATAATGAAGTTGGAATTATTTACATGAAAGAACATTCCATATGTTTTTTAATCCTTTTTTTTTTTTCAAAAGGAAAGCACTCCCTTCCTTGTAGTCCACATTGTACCTCTCCGAAACTATAATAAACATCCTATCATGAGGAATATTCTGACAATCACATTCACTCTTCATCAAGGGTCATTTATACAGCCTGAGGTATCAAAGGCAATCTGTGCTTCAGAGAATATACATTTGGATGCCAGTTCTGGGTTTACTGCCTTTTAGATGATATCCAAATGTTTAAAATTCACAGAATTATTATATCTGATCCTTCCCTACCCCCACAGAAATTAATGGAAACTTAGACCAAACAAACAAACAATTATTTTTCTTTAATAGTCTGACAGATGGAAATTGCTTTCAGCTTGTCTTGAATGTGGAAAAAATTGCTCACCATCTGCATCTGTCCATAAATAATGAAGTCATAACTAAATTAGTCACAATTTAATACAACTTTCCTTCAAGTATCTGGAGGTAGGAACTTCTGTAGATTCTTACCATTACAACATTTCACTTTTAGAGATGAACAGACATTTAAGCATCTAGCTTTTAACAGCTGATGAGAAGTTATAACCTATCTGCTGAGATGTCATGAATGATAACATAGTTACTGTTGGAGATATTCAACTGCTAGGTAGAATTAAAATGCTTTTATGGCTATTTAAACTGGAATGTTTAGTGTGAGTTGTGGTGAGCTAACAGTACATTCATAATTAAGGTAGCTCTATCATCAGAAATAATTTAAGGTTGCTGCAACTTGATTGTTTTGCATTATGTTACCATACTCTTCTGTTACCACTACTGTAAACAAGGAAAAAAAAAGAAAAAAAAAATTGGTTATCCTTTTCTTCATATCCAATTAAGGATTTGCTTTAAAATTATTTCCAGTACTAAGGCATGATATTTCACCAAAACAAGAAGACATGTAGACCTGCACGTATCAGAATTTTTCTGGAGTTTTATAAGCTATACCATACTCTAAACAGGTCCAATTTGTGCCCTGCATCTTTCCATATTAATGTGTTGTCTCTTTTCTGTCTCTATGCCCAAACTTTCTGCACTTTTTTTTTTTTTTTACTTTTTTTTTGCACTGTCACCATACAGTGCATCAAGTTTAAAACTGTTTCAAAGAATTAGTAACATTAGTGTTAATTTCTGTGCTGGATTACTTGGGAAAAAAAAAAAAAAAAAAAGAAGAAGTCAGCTAAGTAAACACCACTTCTGCAGTACTTCCTGAGTTCTTTTCTTCATTTCCATATGATGACATTTATCATAATCTTTTTTTAGCAGATCAACACTTCCCCTTCACAGCAGGCAAGGATTCGTATATATCTGATCCCTTCTGTTGTGCCTCCCATCTCCACTTAATGCAAAACAGCTATTCCTCTGCTAAAGGACTTTTCTCCCTTTTTGAAGCCCTATTTGCTATGCATATCCTGGTTTTGTGATAAATGCTTTCTGCTTAAAAGGGTCCTGAATCAGTAGGAATCTCCATATATAATTTTGAAAGAGATTGCTGGCTGGCACCCTTGTCTAACTAGTTCATTGACTAACTACATAAACGTCCTGTATTTGCCTAGTAGTAGCACGTCTCTTATTCAGATTCACCAAAGGCTGCCTATGCTATCGCAACTTGCAGAAGAATGATTAACATTCTGCCCAAAAGGGAGTGAATGTTGTCCTGGAATATATAGTATAACCAGGCAGATAAGTCTCAGGAGCTTCTGGGAAATACTGAATTTAAGAAGCAATATTGTAGTTGGAGTCAGTAAACAAAGCCATACCATAAACATGCTGAGCTGGGACTGCAAATATCCTGTAGAGAGGCACAGACTTCCCCCTGTCCCACTTAGCTGTGAGTGTCAGCATATGGCAATTAAAGACAAAATCCCAAGCAAAAGTCTGAATATCAGCAGCAGAGAACTGTTTTGTGACTGCTGAGGATAGTACTCAGACTGAGTGGAAGGATAGTGTAGAGGTGTAGCAATTCAGTCACACAGAACAGGATACTAGAAAGGGGTGAATGTACATGGTTGATTTTATATACCTACATTTAAATTCGTATGTCACTTTTTAGCAGGGCCTGTTGCAGTAGAGCAAGGGGTGAAGGTTTTAAACTAAAAGAGGGTAGATTTAGATTGGTCATATGGAATAAATTTTTTATAGTGGGGGTGGTGAAATACTAGAGCAGGTTGCCCAGAGAGGCGGTAGATGCCTCAAAGTCAGGTTGGATCGGGCTCTGAACAACCTGGTCTAGTTGAAGCTGTCCCTGATCACTGCAGGTGGGTTGGACTGGATGACCTTTGTAGGTCCTTTCTAACCCAAACTAATCTCAGTGTATCAAAATGACTTTATATAGATATATGTTTATATATATATATACAAGTAATATAAACACATGAGATTTGTAAACACTTTTGTTGTCTTTTGCTCTTTTTAATTTCTTTTTCATCCTTGTATTTTTTTTTATTTTATTTTCCCCATTAAAAGTACTTTTTGTAACCCCTGCTTCAGAAAACTTTCCTCCTGTTTGTAGAAACTAAAACTGTCCAATGTTCTCATCATGCTGCTGTCAGGCGTTAAACTAATGAAAACATAGAAGCCAGGAAGAAGGCAGATGGTGTCACCAAATGAGTAAATATAAGATTGATTCTGAGAGTGCAGCAATCAAAGACATTAATGTAAACCAAAAGGAAACTTTCTTGTCATGAAGATTGAAACCAGGGTTAGGTCTGTGGGTAGGCAGTAACAGGCTTTCAAAGAAGACATACTGTAGAGAGGAAATACCTGGTACAGTTGAAGATGTGTGAAGTCTTCATTATCTATCATTTTTTTCTCTCTAGGCTAACTTTGATTCATGATGCAGTCAGACTATCTTTCCCAGTTAAATATTTCCTTTCATTGTTTGTATATGAACCTTGGATTCCCACATCATAACTATTATGAATAAATATCAACATCACCATCAATGAGTATTAAAGAATATAAGATAAAGTGAGATATGTGGTATATAATAATCACTTCAGGGAAAAAAAAAAATTACAAACACTTTTTATGCATATGCAATAACATTATACGCCTATTAAAGGATACGACTTGTAAAAGTCTCTGTGAAATCAACCTAGCTGAGTCCAATCAGATTTAACACAACTAAGAACTGAGCTCTACGTATGTCAACTTGTTTCTGGTTTAAATCACAGGATCAAATCTCAAGCTACACAATCACATTGAATCTGGGATTCTTATATTAAGTAGATCAAACACTCCACATCTCCTTAAGCATATTTTGAAGAGATTATGAGAAAAGGAGATTTAAAACATTAGTAGGATTGAAGCAGATTGAAAAACCTCTGATTTGTTCTCAAGTGCTGATGCAGGGTGGAGAATAAAAGAATGTACTGCCAGAAGTATATTTTCAACTCTGTATCTAACCTTCCAAAACTCAAATTTTAAAACTTTACAGATTGATAAACATACAGCTAGGTTTCCTTGTTAAGTGGCTCATGTCAGAGTACTATAAAAAAAGACTGCAACATCTGAAGAAATTAACTCTGTCCCTCTTCTCTCCAGTAAATTTAGTTTTTCTACTAGCATGTGAGACCATTTCAAATGCTTTTTACAATGATTTTTCTAAAATAAAAGTTATACACCTTTTATTAGCAAGCCTACCTTAAGATAGCCAGGAAAATTACAGGGAAGCTACCTCCCACAAAAGCTCTGATTTTGTGGGCTTAGGTGGAGTGCAAAGGAAGAATGAGCATAAACTGGAGGATTCTACAAGCTTCTTCTGTAGTTTCTCCCTTTAGAAGGAGAGTGCAAAGTGAAAGCATAGCATAAGTTCTGCATCACTATCTGAGCCTAGAGACATAAGATATATCCCAAACTAAACTGCCTTTTCTTCAGGCTGCTTCCATCTCCTTACTCCTGTTCAATTTACCACTATGACCTCCTCCTGGAAAACAGCATTATCAGACGTGCATTAGTGTCCTGTTTGGAAAGGCACATTTGTCACCTCTCTTGCACAGAAGACCTGCCTATATCTGATTTTCTTGTTTGTTTGTTTCAGTTTTGTTGTATCACAGGATGAGGTTGAATGAACCTCGGGAGATCATCTACTACAATATCTTGCCTAAAGCAGAGTCACCAATAAGATCATACATCTTATCCAGGGCTTTATCCAGTCAGGTCTATAAAATGTGCAAGGTAGAAGCTTCAAGGGTGGCGGCTGCATCCACACAAGTTTTTCATTATAACCTCTCTCTTTTATTTCTGTTTCTTTTCATTATCTCTCATTCTCCCACTAGGCAATCTTGAGGGTGGCCCTTGAGGGTGGCCCTATTATCTCAGTGACTCATCTTGTTGGTACAGACAGGCAGACCCCCCGTCTGAAACTATCCATTTTTCAGACTGAAAAAACCTCAGTTCCCTCATCTTCAACCACCTTTGTCACCTGGCTTCACTCCAGTTGATCAACATCTTCATTGTATTGGGGTACCCAAACTGTCTACAATGTGGACTAATGAGCATCAGGCAGCAATGGATAATGCCTTCCCTCAATCTGTGGTTTGTGCTCCCATTGATATGGCACAGGATGCTATTGGCTGTATCTGCTGCCAGGGCAGGCTGCTGGCTCACGCTGTCAGCCCAAGACCCCAGTCCTGTTGACAGAACTGCTCTCCAGTCTGACTTGTTGTCAGAGATTCTTCCTGTCTGTAGATAACAGTGTAGACACTTTTACAGATCCTCAGAAACAAGGTAATTAATTTGGTCTCGCTTGTGCCTGACCTGTAATTTGAACTTCTCTACATATTTTTACCCCTTCTCTAGGCAGAAACAATCAAATGCAATAAAGCAGGATTATAGCTCTGTTGATGCAAATCCTGGAAAACCTAGTTAACTGAAATATGACACTGTTAAAACATCTTGAAAAGTATAACACGGAATGAATTGTGAAGCCCAGGGGTCATGTTTTAAAGCTACTGTTTTAAGTTGCTTTGTTTTCCCCCAAAGCCATCAGAACTCAAGGAGGCACAGATTTGACCAGTTATAATTTTATTCTATTCCCATCCCTCTGCTCTGGGGAAAGAAGGATGCTTTCCTTAAGTCAACTGTAGAACTTCAGAGAAGTTGTGTATTAGTTTTTGGGAAAAGACACAACTCTCACGTAACTCTGTCTTGTTTTATTTCTACATAAAATGTAACTTTTTAGTGAAGTTTAAAGGAAATATATTTATTTAGCTTAAAGAGGTGACACTTAGGGAGGAACATGATAACACTATATAAATAGTTAAAGGGCAGTAATAAAGAAAGGAAGAGCTACTGGACATTAGTCATAAAACAAGGAGTAATGGGCTGAGTCAGAAGGATAAATTTACCTTGGTTATTACAAGAACAAGAGTAAAAGCACAATCAGTATAGAAAGATGTCTCTTGTGAAATAGTTATTGCACAATCTTTAGAGACATTAAAGATAAGGTTAAAAAGCTGTCTGCAAAATATTGTGAGTTTTCAGAGACTGAACTGGATGACCAATATCATCCTTTCAAATATACTTGTAATGGGTTGACTTTGGCTGGGTGTTCAGTGCCTCTCCCACCTCACCAGGATGGAAGTTGAAAGTATGATGAAAAACTCATGGGTTGATATAAGGACTCAGAGGTGAGTCACAAATTACCACTCTAAGCAAAACAGACTCACACTGAGGAAATGAATTTATTTTATTTCCAATTAATAACAGAATAGCATGATAAGAAATATGAATAAATTTAAAAAACATCTTTCTCCCACCTCCTCTCTTCTTCCCAGGCTCATCTTCACTTCCTACTCTTCTACATTCTCCCTCTGAGTGGCACAGGGTGATGGGGAGTGAAAGTTGCGGTCAGTTTATAATGCACTGTCTCTGCTGCTCCTTCCTCATCACACTCTTCTCCTGCTCCAGCATGAGGTCCTCCACTGGCTACAGGAGAACAACCTGGGTCACCATAGTCTTCTCCAAGAGCTGCAGAAGAATCTCTGCTCTGGTGCCTGAAGAGCATCCTTCCACTCCTTCTTCACTGACTTTCGTGTCTGCAAGCTTGCTTTTCTCATGTATTTTTACTACCCTCTTTCAGCTGTTGTTGTCAGCAGCAGGTCCACCTTGGAGCCAGTCAAAACTGGCTCTGTCAGTCTAGGGGCAGTTTATGGTGTTCTCACAGAAGCCACCCCTGCAGCCCCTCTGCTATCAAAATCTTGCTATGTAAATCCCCCTTTCCCCCCTAGTATCAGGCTGTTCTAATAAGGGGAAGAAAAAATGTCACACAAAATACAATAAACCCTCTGACAGTAAATTTAATTTGTATTCTGCTCTAGTTATGAACAAAACTATATTGACTGACTTTCAAAATACTTGCATCTAATTCTACTGCACTAAGCAAGATTTTCTACTAAATCAAATTGAAACCAGATAAGCCAGAGATTCAGAATCCCACACGCTCACCTCCCATGTTTGTGGGAGAGAAAAAATGGAACAAAGCACATTAAAATGTTTCTCTACTGAGCAGAAACACTGAGGATTTACCCCCACCTTCTTTCCTCACCTTTAGATTTTCTCTGGCAGATTGGCAAGATTTACTTTTGCACTTTTCTGGTAGTAGGGATACATATGAGCATCTAAGAAAGAGCAAGCTGGAACCACTTATTAACAAATAAAAAATAAATTCATTTCCTAGGAGCAAAGATGTAAATATAGCATCTACAGTTTATTCAGCCTAGTTTTGGTCTATGAAAGCAAAATTAAAGTCTAGTCCATGGTGTGAATAAAGTAAGGATATCATTTCAGATATTAACATTTGTTTGATGCCTTCAGTGGAATATATGTTCAAGATCCCAGACTCTGACTGAGACAATTAGTATGTCTCACCACATGATATGAAGGTAACAAAAAAACCCCAACAGAACAACACAAAACAACAAAACAACAACAACAACAACAAGTATGACTTTTAGTCTGGCTTTGTTGAGATTACAGATCCTAAAGTAATCTTGGTTGCAATGGATTAGCAAATTGTGAAGTGTTGGAGTATTTGCAGCAACAGCTACATATATTGAGGCCCTACTTCCCAGGCAGTGGCTGGATATTGCCTGCTCATAGGAAGTAGAGAATCAATATTTTTGTTTTCCTTTGTTTCTGCATGTGGCAGGGGGGCCCAGATGTCACATATAAGGCCACACTGCCCAGCCCTCCATTGATTGCTCAGGGCAAGGCCACCCACAGAAGGCCACATATGTGGGAGACCTGGCAGATGGCAGAAGAGGATTCATCCCTTCCAATTGTGTTAAAGATATTTCAGATGACGACATGGAAACCAAAAATTGGAATAATCTTTGTTACTATCTTTTCTGTCTCACTTATTTTGGAGGAAGATGAAGTGGATCTAAATGTGCGTGTCAGGGGCTAAAAAGCATAGAAAAAACTGTATTATAGTAAATGTAACCTATACAACCAGAATATCTTCAGAATACCTTCGTAATCCCTTAAAAGAGATTTAGTTTAGTCTTCCACATTTTTTTTTTTTTAGAACGGAGGGACTTCTGGAGGGCAGCAGGCACCTCCAACAGACCTCAGCAAAGCCTGACTATAGTCCTGGGGCTCTTTGGAGGGTAATTAGGACCCCTCATGGACCTCCGTAGAGCCCCACAAAAGCACTTGGGGCTTTCCAGAAGGCAACTTTGCCATGTCAGAGCACTTTTGCTGTTGTCAGTAATGGAGACCCTGCTGTTGGTGCTGATTGCTGTGCATGTCTTTGCTGTGGTGAGCAGGGAGCAGAGAGAAGCAAAACTGAGTGTCACTGCTAAAGGGACCATTTGCACTCACATTGATCACATTCCTGGGAAGGATGCTTGCAGAGCACCTTGAACCCACTGCCATCTCTACATTCCCAGACTGGAAGTAACCTGAACTGTATGGGCTGGGCTGGGTTTGGCCAGGGCTTTTCAGAGTGTTCCCCCTATCCCTTACCCAGCCTGAACCAGCCCTGCATGTCTTTTGGCTCAGAGATGCTTCTGCTGGCTTCCCATGAGTGTTGCCCTTCAAAGCACTTTTGAGGAAGAATCCTGATGCCTGGCTTCATGACACCTAATGAAGCACACCTCATGAAGAACAGATAAACTGTTAACACTTTTAATCCTTGAAGTAAAGTTAGGGGAGAGAGGTTAAAGAAGCCTAGGAGGTAAGTGTAGCCTAGGTGAAAATCACTAATTCGCTTTTACATGGATGAACTGAAAGGTTGGCATGGTTTCATGTGATATAAGAGATCACTGGTGACTTATGCCAATTAACTCAGTCAGAAAGCAAATAATAGTGAAAACAATAGCTTCTTGGAGTGAATATCATTATCCAGAGGTTTGGTGTAGGAGTCTGACCTCATGGTGAAACTGACCTGTAGATGTTGCACTGTCAACAAATGCCAAAGTGTTGGAAGCAAGTGTACTTTTGTTCTGGACCACAACTGCTTCTGTTCTACACAATGTGTGAGAGTGCAACTGCTAGCTCCCCGATTTATAATTATTTTCCAAATTTTATGTCGCTGAGTGGTGTAGTTCTGTTTTTGAGAGTCTACAGCTCTGAATTCCTCTGTGACAGCTATAAACTCCAGATATGGTAGAATTTTTCCAGTACCTCACTGTTAGTAGTATTTTGCCAGTCCTTTTTTTAAATATGTCTAGTAGTTCATTTAATGCTCTGCACCTTCAAGAATCTTAGTGGCATATTGTAGCACCCCAGTATGATATTCTTTACAAGTATTCTCAGAAGCCATGTATTTGATGGCACACTCCATCTGCTCTGTATGCATTTTCCATAGTGCTTCTTTACACTTCAGCTGATTTAATTAGTATTATCTGCTATAATAGTCAGTTTTGGCAGAAAGTGTTTTAATTCTTTCACTGGATTTGCTCATGTTCTGTTTTTTTCCTAGCTGCTCATTGGGATCAATCTTTTTGAGTCTTAGCTTCACAGTTTAATTCCTAGAATGCATTATGACTTCTGATTTAGGGGCAAGGAACGGGTTTTTTGGGTTCATTTCCACTTCTTAAAATAAAGACATATACATGCTATTTTATAAAAAGTTGAAAATTACTTGAGAACTCATATCAGATTTGAAAATGAAATAGATCTGAATACAAATGTAAAGGTTTTTTAGTATGCTAATTTCTGGTATGTACTCTTGCTATAGACATTGTAGTTCAACATCACTGAACATTTTGTACTACAACTTTGTTTAAAAAAATCACACCACTTCATACATTTTCACATTAGATTCATGATAGAACTTTGACAAAAATGAAACTTTGTATTACATGACATAGCTGACAGCAGACTCTTTATTAGGAGTTAAAATTCACTTTTTAAGTATGTATAAAACTAAGGTCAATGTCACACTTAGTTTATGAATAAACTTTGAGTTGATGCATGGGTCAACTCAGTTGCTTGTATGTGGACCTCTAAGGATCATTCCTCACTGTTTGAGATAAAGCCCACATGGAAACCTGTAATGTATTAACTTGACCTTTAAACATATATTTTTCCAAGAATTTTTACATGATTGATTCACCTGGATTTATAAATTGGAGGACTGTTGTTTTGCCATGTTACCAACTATCTGATAAATAATTGACCAGTTGACAGCTGAACTTGTAATATGGCATTCTTTCAAGAGAAGAGGTCACTTTTTTTTTTTTTTTCTGTTTTATTAACATTGGTGTTGATTTGCTCTTAAAATATGAAACATTAAGAAGTGACAGTAGATGAAATTGTGATCTTAACAACCCATTTATTCCCATTTCTTTCTTCAGCACTGCTGGGTTTTTTAGATAATACACTAATTTTCTGGATATTCAATGATTTACTTTTTTATCTTCTTTTTTGATCAAGAAGTCACAAATTCAATTCATTTAGAGTAAGTAGGTGCAGGTGCTATTTGTGCATACCGTAAATAGCTGTAGATATATGTATTTCAGGTTAATTTCTGACAGGACCCCAAGTTGATTCTGCCTGACAAATGCGGATCAATGAGCATTTTTCCTTGAAGGCCATGCCCCAAAGCATTTTGAATTTAGAAATCTATCTTCTTCTGAACAGAAACTAAAGGAATAGACTTATTAAAATAATGAAAATTTTAATTAAAATGAATAGGAATAAAAGAGAGTTTGAAAAAATCTTTGCTAAATTCTTTGTTTCTTTCTCCCCATCCTTCCACTGCTAACAATGTAATGATTTTCTGGGGTGAAGAAACTTTCAAAGATACTGAATCCCTTTTTCTGCCTGAAGCCTAATTGTGTGTCTGCTCCCTGCTGTCATGTCCATTGTCAGGCCAGAGTTCTGTCCCTTCTGTTTAATTATATATAGAGACTGTATTTTGGCACTTTTTCTCAAAGTAGCTGTTTTTTTTCTCCACTCTTTTTCATTATACCTGCTGCCTGCTTAATTTTTTTCTGTCAATTTTATAGAGCATGGCAGTTCAGTTTTTGTAATTAAGGTCAATGTTTAATAGTACAAGCCAATTATGGTCTGAAGAAAATGGATTCATTTCCCATAACTAGCTCCATGACCAGAAAAAAAAAAATCCCATTATTTTGAATCATTCCAGATTTGAAGGAAGGAAGGAAGGAAGGAAGGAAGGAAGGAAGGAAGGAAGGAAGGATTACGTAAGGAGACTTCTGTTCTGTGTATTGAGAATTGCTATTTGAATTCCAGTATAAGAGCTCTGACAGTCTTTCTTGTTTAAAAAATAATTTTAAAAAAGTACTAAATTTAAATTTATTTGATCAAATAAATTTAATTTCTTTTTCTTTTAATTGTGTTTTACACCTCTTTGGCTCTTGCATTCACAGTCTGCAGAGAAAGACTCAGAGCTGTACCAATCATTGCTTACAAATCAGACAATCTGGTTTTCAGGAAAAATCTGTTCGTATGTTAGTTACATTGTCCTGTTCAAGATTTTAATGGATTGTGTAACAGTGTATCTTAAAGGATCAAGTTAAGGCTGTTCAGTGGTTGATGAACTTCATTGCAAAGTCTTTTTTTTCTTGGGAGTTTAACATAAGTCACTTCTGGAATTTTATTGTGATGCATTTTGTTGTTTGTGCTCAACAATTTTATCTAGTCCCATGCTGTGCTTTTAGAATATCTCTTTTACAAATGTTTACCATAGCATACATGAAAGAAATGCACATGGTTCTACAACCTCTTGTAATTGGGCAATAGTTTGTATTGTATTTTTTTATGCCTTTCTTTTAAGTCAAGGCACTTGAACACTGGAGTGTATGCATCCCTCACCAAAACACTGTCCTACCTGAACTATAATTGGTAGTGTCATATTAACAATGGATTTCACTTAATGTAATTTCCATCTAGTCATGCAACGCTTTTTTGCATGTGATATATACACCATGCACTTACAAGCTACAGTGCTACAAATGATAAAATTATTAACTAGCTTATTTTCTAGTTTAACACGTTTAAGAAAGGAAATAGAATTACAGAATCTTTTAACACTTTAAAGTCCTATTCTCAAGTAATTTCGCTGTACAAGGTAGCTGAGTCACAGTTATGGCTGTTACTTCTGCATGTCAGGAGACAGGACTTAAGTCTGAAACATAACAGAAGAATGTCTTAGAACCATATAACACATCGCTGTGACACAAGCTGTCCAGATGGATTTTCCTGTGGTGCAGCTGTGGATATTATAATGTAAAACTTACCTTTATGATTTAGATGTAACTCAAATGGAAAATAAGTCACTGAATAAAAGTAATGATATGTCACTAAAAGATGGTCATATGGGTGTCACCCTCCAATGTGCTGTCAAATTCAGTTTGGTCTAAGTACACTGGCACGGTTGTTAGATTATCTTCTTCCTCAGATTGTCTATCCAGTAGCACAAGATGGACCACAAAGGCACCTTTGTTTAAAAAAACCCCAAACTAATGGCCTTTATTCTAGCCATCCTACTGTTACTTCCCTAGGTGTACTGTTTCACTTCCACCTCCTCTTTAGACATGTTGCTGCTGCTGCCTCATATCTTAGATATGAAAACATGGGATAGAACATTTACATATTTTTCTGTGTACTGCAGTCTGTGTGAAATAGAATAGAACTTTGTTATTTAAAAAAAAAATCTGTTTTTGTAGATATATATTTTAAAATTATTTGTAATTGTCTTTTTAGTATGCTAAAAAAAGTAACGAAAAGCAAATATTCTGTGACTAGAACAAAGACTTTTCTTCATAAAACTACTGGTTTAGAGACCATTGTTTTATAAAACAGCATTATCCTTATTAATCTCCTATATACTTTAATTTAAGAAGCTGGAATAGAGCCAATAAGTTGGTGGAGGATAAAATTATGCATAAAACTTCAGGGTGTTTTATGAACTCTTCCCTGGAATGTGCTGAAACGTTAAAAAAAGGTAAATAGTGTATTGCAAATTCATCATTACAAAGTCTTCAAGAGCACTGAGTAAATACAGAAAACAGACAACACATCGTTGTAGAGACATTGGCATTACTTTTTCCTTAAAATTAACAACTCATGTACAGCAGCTTCGTTTGCTCTGTTATTAATATTTCAGCATGCTTTTATCCATTCAATCATTTTACGGGTGAGCTTTAAGGCCAGGTGCTCTATAACCACGTGGTGGCACTGTTGATTAAATTTGGATTCTGACAACGTTGTCGTGTCAGAGCTGTGTATTAAAGCTGCTGCACTCCTGTTTCCTCTGTGTGTGAATCTGCCTGCTACCATTTATCTGGGGATAATGAGGGGCCCTGAGTGCAGAGGCAGGTGTTGTCAGTTACTTCAGAAACAAGTTCAAAGACAGAAACTCACGATAAAATAAATGTAGTCCATACCAGTTTGGCAGTCTAGAGTACAGCTGTGAAGCGAACACAGTATGACGTTGTCATTAATGAAATCTATTGTCTCTTTTTTTTTTCCCCCTTAAAATTCTTTCTTTTAGCAAGTAATATTACATCTCTTCAAAATAGAATAATTTAATTTTGAATGGAGATCAGCAAAATAACATCCTTGACAGAGAAGTATATTCATCATTTAATATGACAAGAATGTAAAGTAGCTCAGTGGGAGAAATACTTTTGCAACTGTATTAAATTAGGATGGCTCAAATATTTTTCCTATCATTATTTCACCGTTTAAATTGCTACTTAGTTTTGCCCTGTGCCTGGTTTCTGTTTAAAGCTAGCTATTTTGGGGAGACTACAAAGAAACCTGAAGCACCCACAAGACATTCACACCTTGCTGAATAATGATTGAATCTTTGAGCCTTTGAGGCTGCATGTGTTTTAGGAGAGATGAGTGAGTAATAGCAATGCAGCCATCTGGCTGATGGTGGAAACTTCAAGAGTCTCTATGGGATTGCATGACTTGTGTCTATTCTTTGTCATAATAAAAAGTAATATCAGAATCAGTTTGCATAGTCTGTCTTTTCTCAGTGTATTGGTTTGATGTATATTTGTGAGATAGAACATGGAAGAATTCTCATAAAACAGTCAAAGGAGGCAAAACTAGAAATTTATGTGTAGATGCATCATGGTGTGAAATTACCAATGAACTACTATGCCTGCAGCTAGAAATCATTGTCTTGAATCAGTAAAAACTAAAATCCTCATGTCCATTTGTCTTCTGCTAGATCAAATGCCTCTGTATAAGACATTTGATACATTGCTGCAATCAAAGATTGTTCTCTTTGTTTTTATTAATTTTAAAATCACAATAATATATTTTCAATGCAATTAAACCAATAATATTTCTGTGGATTTTATTATCTTTATTATTGTTTTCTATAACTATATTTGCATCCAACAGACTTTAGTTTTTCCATAAATTTGCAAATTCAAAGCATTGCCAATGCACACATTAGAATTCTGACACTACAGTTAATAAAAGATAAGTAGCAACTTGACATTGTAAGTAAGATTCTGACAGATACTGTGTACATACAAAACCACAATTACTGACCCTTTAAATTTTGTATTAACTGTCACTAGCAGCACTTAACTTGTGTTACTGATCTTGTTTGTATACTTTGGCCCTCATCCTGATACCAAATCAGTGTGACTCCCTTTGTCTCTGGTATTGTTTCGGGTTTATGTTAACATATGCTTACCCTATTTATCATTGTAGGACAATGGGCAGCTAATTTATTAGCAGTTCAAGACACAATACCCAAAACAAACTAATTTCTAGGAGCTGGAAAGACCTTGCATTCTTTTACATGTCATTTTATTCTCCTAAATATATAAATATATTTTCCTATTAATGGTTTTACTGCTATGAGGGGATTTAATATCTTTTAACAGAATAAAGCCATACACAGATAAACAATGTAAATGCGTATCACATGCAGAATTAACTTTGATATATGCTGGTTGAAAGAATCATAGAATGTTAGGGGTTGGAAGGGACCTCTAGAGATCGTCGAGTACAACCCCCCTGCCAAAGCAGGATCACCTGGGACATGTTGCACATAAATGCATCCAGATGGACTTTGAAAGTCTCTAGAGAAGGTGACTTCATAACCTCTCTGGGGCAGCCTGTTCCAGTGCTCCACCATCCTCACAGTAGAGAAGTTCCTCCTCATGTTGAGGTTGAACCTTCTATGCTCAAGTTTACAGGCACTGTTCCTTGTCCTGTTGCTAGGCTCTACAGAAAAGAGATTGACCCCTTCCATTTGACATCCACAAAGGTAGTGTACAAACCAGTTTATGCCTCAAAACAGTTTATAGCCTAAAACCAGTGCAGTTCATAGCCCAATAATTATAGTTTTGCCACTGCTGAGGACAGGCATCAGGGGAAGGCTGGGTTGCCCTTGGCCTGAGTGGGGCTGAGCTGGATTTGCCAGGCATTCTGTGGCCAAGTGCCCATTGCCCAGACTGTCTGAGCTCCAGCTCTGTGAGTGCTGCTGGGAAGGGGCTGACAGCCCCAGGCAGTCACGGCCAGACAAAAAAAAAAATCTGGTCATACTGTAGGGCTGCAGTACAGCTTTGACCACCTTCCTGGGAGCAGGGGGAAGGGAACAGGCAAGGATAGGAAAAAATATAAAAAGAAATACAAGAGGATCCCCAGGATTGAGGAAGAAGGGAGCCCATCACCAGCTTCATCTCCTTCTGGTGAAGGCATCAGGGTGCTGGTGACTTGTGTCCATCCTGTCCTGTCCCCATTCTTCTTGAAGGAGATTTCAGTGTTTATTATGACCCAGAGGGACACTGAGTGACCCTAACATTAGGGGTAGGTACTAGGATGGGGGTGGGTTTTAGTTTAAGCTATATCATTAATTAGACTTTTCTGTATTCAGATATTTTTGGTTATTAAAGAAGTAACACCTTAGTTGTATTACCAACATATTCTTGATTCTATATATATGATCTGTTACCTTTTGGTTGTAACAGATCTTTGGTATAACAAGTTGAACCAAAATTAGATATTTACTACGATTAATATACATTAATTGTTTTCCTTCATGACAGAATGCTGGTAAACATTTGATATGCATCCATCTTCCTGAAACTATGGTACCTGCCTGGTGAAGTTCCAAGATAACTAATTTCACAGGCCGAACTAAAGAACTTACTTGCCTATACAGTTATACCTATAACCTATATTATTATTGTTATTTGTATATATAGTTATATTAGGTGCTACCTAATGACCAGATCCCGTAAAACACATAGCATGGTCATGAGAGTGAAAATGCATGCCTTTCACAGGAGTGTTTGACAAGTAGGCTACTTATCTGTGGACCCATTTGTGATGTCCATCAGCCCTCATGCAAAAAAATAATTCCCTTTGTGGTGGACAATGTGTACTTGTGTTAAAACAACGTACAGTCACGAAAAATAGATGAAGTAAGTTTGATCCTGAACATGATATTTTCACCAAGTTTATCATTTCTTATTTAGCCTGTTTTTTCAGAAGTTGTGCTGTTTTTTCCTATTCGATTTCCTCTTCTTTTAAATAAAATACATTTCCTTGTCTCAATAGGCATGCATCCAACAACATATAGTGAAAAAAGCTATGGCATCGCTAGTTTATTCCTGAATTTTAACTGCATTTTGATAATTTTTCATAGTATTGTTTTTACTATTTATTATTTTGGTTGCCTATGATAAACAAAAATATAACTGTATATTTTGTTGGATTTCATATAATAGCTTAGATGTTTTTATATGCTTATTTTGATGGTCTTTCTTTCTTTATATTTTTTCCTTATGATATGCCACTCTGATTTAAGTGGGTCTCACCTTTACTTTTCTACATTTTATTTAAATTCTCAGTCCACAATGGGATTTTTTTCAATTAGTCTCATCTGGCTTTAGATTGAATAGTAATAGTAATGCTAACAGGTATAGAAAATTGTGGGAGTGTTTGGGTTGTGTTTTTGTTGTTGTTGCTGTTGATAGAAAAAGTCACTTTTTCTTTTTAAGATTATCCATTTTGCATTGCAGGCATTATGTGAGAGCCTAAACAGAAATAAAGGGTAAAGGAAAAGCAAACATGGAAGCATTCATGACAGGAACAGTCAGTTCACATATGGTATATCTCTTTTGTCTTCCACAATCAGACATAAAACAGGTAACAGGTTCCTGTTCAGCATTTCCACAGTAATTTTAAGCATCCTCTGAGGACATAAGCACCTTCTGCACTTCTTCAATGACAGAGATTGACCAGGAACAACATATTCTAGAGTAAAAGAGATGAATTCTTCAATATCGATTTCCCTCTCAGAGGAAATTGACCATGTCAGGTGTATTCAGCTAAATATAACAGATTAACTTTCTGTTGTTATATAATATACAATGTATTTTCTAGAAATATTTTAACCTGTTTTCATATATCTGCAAATTAGTACCCATGATGTTCTTCTGTAAGTCAGAGTACATGACTGTCCTGGATTTGAGTTAGAACGGAACTTATTTTGTTGAGTGTTTTTGCTTTCCAGTTCAGTCTCTTCTAACCAGCTTCACATTCTGAAATTACTAGAATATTTTTGCAGAGAGTGTCTGCTTCTAGCAGTGACAATGCTTGATGTTTATGGTTACTACCAAGGGCTGGTGTGCAGAAAGGCTCTTACACTTGCTCCTATGGAGACCAAGGTCACTGCTAGATCTTGTATGCTGTGTTGGGGTGCAGAAATTAAAAGGCTGCACCTTCAGCAAGGAGCAGACAGGATAGGTGACCCTGAATTGACCAACAAGATATTCCATCCCATATGTCATATTCAGTGCACAGCTGAGGGATTGTGAGGGTCAAGCATCTTCTTCAATGGCTGGTGTCCAAGGAGGACTCTGTCCATTTTGCCTTTGATCCTGATTTGTGTGTTCCTGAATCCAATCCACCTCCTGAATCCAGTTCATATTTGCTGCAGGGTCCAGTCTGTGACTTTCCTAGTGCCTGCTCCACAGCATCAGTGGTGATGTTGATGTAATTTGGTATCATGAGGTTGGAATTGATATTGGTTTTGTCTATATTTCTTTTTTTATATATATATAGTTTTAATTAAAGCAGTTTTAGTTTTCCAACCCATAAGTCTCTCTTTTTCTCTTCCCCTTTTGGGAAGGGAGAGGAGTCAATAGAGTCTGTCATTTCCCTAGTGACCAGCATAGCCCTAATCCTTGACAATGACCAAGGGTTCTGAATTCTTCTTATTCTGTATCATGCCTTTAATTTTCCTAATGGGTAAAAAGTATTTTAAATCACACTTTGTTGGTTTTGCTTGTTGATAAAAAACATTGCAATTCTTAATAAAACAACCTTTAAGTTAATCTTAACAAAAATCAACATAACTGATTTCCATTCCTGTTACCAATATGATGCACAATACACAAGGTCATTTTAATGAATTCTAGACAAATTATGTTTCTTGTTACAAAACCAAAAAAAACCCAAAAGTCCTCAGAACAATGTAAAAGTAATCTTAAAAATAAGGATTAAAGAAAACTGGCATCTGATCAATTTGAGATGATATATTGATTAAACTGAAATTTATTACAGGACTTTTGAAAAGTGTTTTGAATCATCTCTTCTTCCTGAGTTCAAGAGGAAAAAAATCTATTTGACGGTGAATAACTTCTAAATGACAGCTTTGATAGATAGCTTAAAAAGTTGGGGGTTTTGCATTATTTTGCAAAACACAGCATATTCACATTGTTAGGGATTAACTTCTAAGAGATCCTGTGTACCCTTTGCTCCCATAGATATGCAAATCACAGAAAGTATTTGTAATCAGTTAAATCTGTGTCCTCAAACTATAAGTAGGCTACTTGTTGACACCTGCACTTCTAAATAGCATTTCTTTCAAATAAATAGATCATAGTGAGTATGAATAAGGTCAGGAGATCTAATTCATATTAATCAACCTATTCCAACTGTAAAGAACTTTCCATTAAATTCTCTGAAAGTGTGAAGAAAAAGAAATGAAAACTGTCAGGGTGATGATGCTGAAATATAGGCTCAATCAAGTAAGTCATAATCAAATGCATGATAGTTTCTGTAAAGTTCTCTGATATGTCAAATTAATAAAAAAAATCATATGCTGGAAATTAGCAACCATAAACTAGAAAATTTTTTACTGCCCAGTTATGAAGCTTTACAGAAAACTAGGGGAAGATGCTCAAAGGTAGTTTATTCCACCAGTTTTATCTCTCCTGGACTTGATCAAGACAAGTTTTTCTATGGATGAAATTAATATTTGTAATATTATGTGAGTTTGTTTCTACTCAAATAATGAAGATACCTTTATTCTCTTACATACTTTAAGTGAGAATTTCTGCATATAAACTGTAGTCTGTATTGACCATATATATGTATATACATACACACATACTTACTTATTTCTTTTAGCTATACAAAAAGCAATATTGTAAGTAATTATAATACTTATAGATCCAGGAAATATCATGAAAGGATAAAATAACTGTAGAAAACAGTGCTAAGTTTTTCTGGCTAAATAATCCTGTGTAAATAATCCTCAATAATTCAATGTGGATTTACAGTATGGTTTTCTCACTCTGCTTGCTTGTTAGCTAACTTGCCATTGGACTCGCTTCTACTGTTCTTTCTATTGTAAATTTGTCAGAAACATAGTTCATTTTATTCTTTTAGATTTAGCATTTTCTGATAACAATTTGTATAAACTTAAGTCTTATTTAATTTCCTTTTTGTATATGCATACAAGGGAAAGAAAACATTTTGCGTTCATATTTTAATATCCACTTTTTACTATGCTGTTTATGATCCTCATCAAAAGCAAAACTCTTGAATTTTTAGCAAATGTAAAGCTGTTATTTAATTTCATTTGGCCTTTTTTCTATCCTTTAGCTCTTTTGTTTGCTTTTGTTGTTGTTGTTGTTGTTGTTGTTTTAATTTCACAGTAGAGTCTCCCTTCTGTTTTACAACATTTCACTTTTGGCATATCATAAATAATGCTTATGATACCAAACATCTTGTTCAAAGATCCAAAAAGACATTAGTAGAATCTTGAAAATACCATGTATCTCATGAATGAACTAGGTCAGGCAGAAGTGACTGCTCACCAACAAGGGAAATGAATATAGAATGTCAAGGTAGGTATTAGCAACTTGTAGCAATTATCTTTTTTACTAATAGTTAATTCAGTAATTTATTTGAAACAATATTTGCCTAAAACTGGTTACTTTCAATATATTCCTCAAGATGTCTTTTAAAAGTAGGGTTTCAGTTTTTCATCTAACATATCTGGCAGCAGGTTCATCTCCTAGGAAACTATGAAAGTTTTTTCCCAATATAGACAAATATTTTTGGGTTTAATGGAAGGACAATAGATTCAGAACTTCTGATAATGATTACCCTAGGATAACTTTTCAATATCTCTTGTGAAACAACAGGAAAATAAGCAACAATAACCATAATATTTATTTAGTTTGTAAATGTTAATAGTTTTTATATATATACAATTTTCCATTACAAAGGACAACAAAAGACATCTTTGATAATTTCAAAAGCTATGCAAAAACTTAAATAAACCTCTCAAAGAAGGATCTACTTTATCAGAATCTAGTTTATAGGCAAGAATAAAAGCCTGAGCATGTACTTAGAATAAAACTCTTACTTGCTATATCCACATCGTATACAGTGATGATCCTTAAGCACACTGAATTGTGAAGAATACCGTATTTCTAACATTAACAAACTAGTAGTTTTCTAAACAGTCTCATTTTGATCAATACAGTACGTCCATACAAAAATCTAATCAAGAATCAAGTGATTATATAATCAAAACTAGAAACATATTTTTATTATGTGCTATTTACAATTTAAGTCATTGTCGTGGTTTAGGGTCAG